>JAMPIV010020638.1:0-333422 GCA_024509875.1 Oreohelix idahoensis
CTGTATGATCTAAGGGAGAAGATCGGAGCACTGATGGAGTTGTCCGTGTGCAATGTTTTTTAGTTACCGGCGGGGCACGCCATGCAGTTATTTTATAATTTAATATTGTAATTATGACATTATGATTAATTACAGTTTTTCGTAAGAAATTTTATATATATATATTTTTTTTTTGCGTACGCCTGCTATTACTTGAGGCAAAATCTCAGGTTAGTATGTCTAACCTGAGACTGATTTTTACGCGAGTATCCCTTTTTTTCTTGTACAGAGACAGGTGTCCCTCGTCATTCAGGCAGATACTCGCCGATTTCGGAGGTACCCATTACAGCTGGGTCGGCACACTACTTGAAATGTCCTCGCCAGGGATCGAGTTAATCCAGTCCAAATCCCGGTAGACGAAAAATCTTCAAATATCCTCGCCCAGGTTTGATCCTGGGTCACCCGGTCGCCAGCGCAGTTTGGTAACCACTACACCAGCGCGGCTCCCTCGTAAGAAATAAATAGAAGCCATTTATTTCTCAGGGGCCATAATCAAATAAATACATATCCAATAAATATCAAGGGATGTAACACAAATGTTAAAACTATTATTTTATGTTTGTTATTAATGACCACTTTGTTTCATAGATCTGGAAAAGGCGTTTGACAGGGTCCCCTGGAGCAAACTTTGGGACTGTTTGGCAAGGATGAACATTCCAGCACCTCTGATTCATGCTATACAAAGCTTCTACAAGTCTTGCAGAAATTATGTGAGGACAGCAAACCATAAGTCAGAAGAGTTCAGGACCACCACTGGTGTAAGACAAGGTGATATCCTGTCACCTTGTCTTTTCATACTCCTCATGGACGATGTCATCAAGGCATGTAAGGAGAGAACAAG
This sequence comes from Oreohelix idahoensis, assembly GCA_024509875.1. Lineage (NCBI taxonomy): Eukaryota > Metazoa > Mollusca > Gastropoda > Stylommatophora > Oreohelicidae > Oreohelix > Oreohelix idahoensis. The sequence goes on from JAMPIV010020638.1 coordinate 881, forward strand.
AAAGTATTCAGTGGGGTACTGGAAGATGAGACAGATCTGTATTTCAGAGCTGGCATTTGCTGATGATGATGCCCTGATTGCTAAATCAGAGGCACATCTCCAATCCAACCTGCAAGTCTAGAAGGAAGAGCTGGAGAAGAGGGATGGTCATAAGCAGCTCTAAAACAAAATCCATGGTGATATCCCGAGAAGAAAGAAGACATCAGATTAAGCTGGGAGAACAGGTCCTGGAGCAGGTCGACCACTTTAAATACCTTGGAGCTATTATAGACCGAAAAAGTGGCAACAAAGAAGAGTTGGCCACTCGAAAAGCAGCAGCTGGGAGACTTTTTCAGGCCATAAATCGAGGATTCCTTAGCAAGAGAGAGGTTGGTAAGAAAACGAAGATGGCTGTATCCCGGCAAACCCGGTCCCTAAAAAATGCCGTGCTAAAGTCGGATGTGTCGACCGAAAGGTGCAGATATCACAGCTACGGTGTAAACAGACACAACGCAACCACCGTCCTTTTCAGGGCGAACGAGGAAGAAGAAGTATACCGCTCCACCTATGTCCCAGTCTTGACATATGGATGCGAGTCATGGGTAATGACTACAACCCACAAAAGCCAGATCCAAACCTCAGAAATGAGGTATCTGAGGAAGTTGGTTGAAGTAACAAGAAGAGACATGGTCCGCAACCAGACAATACGTCAAGGCCTAAAATCCCACCCCCTGCAGACCCAAGTAGAACAGTCCCAACTAAGATGGTTTGGCCATGTCTGCAGAATGAGAGAAGATCGGCTACCACGACAAGCATGGGAAACAAAGAGCCAGGGATCCAGACCCCCAGGATGACCCAGCGTCCGCTGGGAGGACAACATTAGACAATCTTTGAAGGACCGAGGACTAGAATGGAACCAGGCCAGGAGGAAGACAGCCGATAGGATAGTCTGGCGCTCTCTCTTTCAAACCTCTGCACCTCACGGTAGAAGGGGAACGACTAAGTAAGTAAGTAAGTATTAATGACCATACGTTTGCATATTTTACAAGATAATTAAAAAATGTTTAACTAAACATTTTTACTTTAATAGGAAATAGAAGAAAAAAACAGTTTTCTGTAGCACTTCCTTTGTTTTTTAACTATGTAATTTTAATGGCACTCATATGGCCAAGCGGTTTCAATTTGGATTGGAACTGTATCGATACATATATTAAAACCAATGACGGTTCTCTGAGCATGGACATCCACGGTGCGTGTTAAAAATCTTAACTCTTACTATACGTGAGCTAAAACCGCACTTTTACGCGCTAGTTTTGCTATCATTACTGTCGCGCGCCACTTCACGGGGAGAGCCGTAAAATTGGTACTAAACCCGCGTGATAAGGTTGATAAAGTTGGATAACGTTGGATTTTTATTCCCGTTAATGATATCCACCAAAAGATAGATATAAGTGAATGGAAGCAGACATCATCATCATCATCAGTTGATAAGATCTCTATGGTGTTGTTTGCTCCACTGTAGTGTATGGAATGTCAACTTGACCTACGCAGTGGTGTGTAGACATGGATTGAGTGTACAATGTGCGAATGATGATAAGGGTTCGTGTTGTTGACAAATGTTCTTTTCTCACACTCATGTATGACTGGAAGTCATCGACACCAACGACTGTGTACCTTTTCTAAAGTTTAATTGGACGTACACACTCGACAGCACAGATAGTGACAAATCACAGGTTGGCATAATACATCATAGTACAGTGGATAACTGGTCTTGCAATGTTATGTTACATGGGCACTCATGTAGATTAATATTATAATGGGCTGTCAGTAGCCAAGCCCTCAGCATCGCCCATACATATAAATCATCTGACTTCACTGACTGAGCACGTCAGCTTATAAACAATATTTCAGATGGCTTCTAAACCTAATCTCGTCTAGCGACGATTCTTCAACATAATGTTCAGCACATATTTTTTCCATATAATAATATTGAACCGCTGATAAAGGGTTCTCATGTGTAGCAGTGATCTCTGGACTAAACAAGCGATAATACGGGCATCCCCTTTTCTCTTCTTGAAAGTCACTACATGTTTGGATCCAAGATGGCTTCACTCGTGAGCTGTCACTCACGTTTGCATACAGATAATGCATCTGTCCTAAAGTTAGTCATTCATAAAACATTTCATTGCTCTGTAGATTTGATCATGAACAATTGACTGCAATCTACAGGATATAGTGCTGCTAGGAATCGAAGTCGTTTTCATCGAGTCAAATATATTCTCTTAGACATTCAAATCGTAACTATCGAAAATGGTGGCTTCGATCGAGAGTTCATAAGAGTGTCTTTGATTACCTTGGTATAGGAATTATGAAACTGCCATTCCTTGGCAATATGACTAAACACTGGGGTAAAGCATACACGATAGGTTTAGACAACTATCACCTTCCCCACAAATACTGAGATCACTTTTTCCCCGGCGACAGGCCGACATGGAAAACACACAGTCCCTAACAGGACGAAGCCAAATCACACCACACTCTAGCGACACATCCGCCGAATAGCCTTCGACCTCTCTAGAGACAACAGAACATATAGTTCGACTTAGATATGTAAAGATATACAGATATAAGACAGACTCGTCCTACTCAGACAAACAATACACATAAATTCAGGCCATAGATATTCTGAAGCAAGAACAATCTATTATTACCCAAACAACGAATAAATCGCAGTAAAATGGATTTATCCGCGGAGTTTGATCGAAAGAGCCGACACAACTTTCAAGGGAAGTAACTCAATAATGACTTTCCCTTAAGCACTAAAAAATTACCTATGTATAATATTGTAAGATATCAAAGACTGCACATAACAGTCTTACCACACCTCCCGGGAAAAAAAAAAAAAAATGGAACATTTTTTTTTTTGAAATACATCTAGGAGCAACGTACAATAGGCTCACAACGCATGAATAATGCGCAGATGAAAATATCAGGAATACCTATAACGCCTAATATGAGGCTAAGTCGACTTATGGAGCGACTGGTGAGAATGTGTCTCATAAACTGAGAGAAATTATTTCTCTACAAGTATATTTTTCCAGGAAGGTGTCATCAAAGTATAATACAATTCTGGCAATTACACAATGCCTAAAAAATTCATATCATCATTTCGTATTAGATATCTTAAATTTATGATTTATGAAGAAAAAATCATCAAAGCACAGCGGTGAATAAACATCAATGAACCGCTATGTAGTGATACAATCATTATATTATTAAATTACAAATGTGTATCTATCATGATATAGAAAAGGAACTACTATAGAACTAGACATATCAAGAAGTCTAAGCCCTAATAGTTATGTGGAATCATGTGGGCATCTTGACAGAATGTCTGCCATCACATTATCTGATCCACGAATAGCTCGCACAGAGAAATGAAAAGGTTGAAGAGCAATTGCATATCGAGTAGACCTCGAGCTCTTCAAATTCTTACTCTGTATAGCAGTAAGAGCTTTTTGGTCGGTTTCTACTATGAAATGTGCGGCTAGAAGGAATCTCTGTAGTTTGAGGATCGACCAAACCATAGCTAATAGCTCACGGTCTAAAACCGAATAATTCCTTTCTGCCGCATTAAGTTTTCTGGAAATATACATTACAGGATGCAGAGTTCCAGAGTACTCTTGCATTAGTGCCGCTCCAATCCCAGTGGATGAAGCGTCACTACGAAGAACGAATGTCTTATCTTTAGTGGGTAGCACTAAAATAGGTGGTGTTGAAAACAGTGTTTTAATCTTATCCAGAGAGCATTGGCATTCCTGAGACCAGTGGACCACATTAGGCGAACCTTTCTTTAGAAGTGTTGAGAGAGGTGCCATGATAGAGGATAGATTCTGAATGAATCTGCCATAAAATTGAATAAGACCTAACAGACTTCTCACCTGTTTTTTAGTCTTAGGGATTGAGATGTTAAGTATCTTACTAGTATTATGGTCCTCTGTCTTTAGGAAACCATGACCAACTCGGTGGCCTAGGAAAGAAATTTCGCTAAAACCAATATAGGCTTTAGAGGGTTTCGCTGTCAGGTTGTGCTCACGCAAAGTAGACAGCAATTCATCTAACCCTGCATAGTGATCTTCCCAAGTATCGCTGAAAAGACAGATGTCGTCTAGATATGCAATGACATCTGACCGATAAGATAGGATTCGGCGCATCATGCGTACGAACGTAGCTGGTGCGTTCATAAGACCGAAAGGCATAAAATTCCATTGGAACAAACCTCTAGGTGTTGAAAAAGCCGTGAGAGGTTTGGCGCGTTCAGATAAAGGAACTTGCCAATATCCTTTAGACAAATCAAGTTTAGTGAAAAAATGAGATTTGGAGAGTCGAGTAAGTAGCTCTTCCAGTAAAGGCATAGGTTCGGCATCGAACTTAGTTACTTGATTCAATTTTCGATAGTCAACGCAAAGACGTATGTTATTGTCTTTTTTACGCACAATAACCATCGGCGAAGAATATGCAGAGGTGGATGGTTCGATTATTTTCAAATCTATCATCTCATCCAACTCTTTCTCGACCTGTGCTTGAAAATGTATAGGTATAGGATAAGGTCTAACCCTAATAGGAGTATGGTCAGTTAGAACAATGTCATGTTGAATGACATTCGTTTGTCCAGGGATGTCAGTGAGTACATCCTGAAATGTTTGCAACATAGTTGAAACTTGTCGCTGTTCTCCTAGAGACAAATCAGGAGAGACAGTAACGTTCTTCCATGATTCACTGGAATGAAGTGGGATCATTGGAAGAGGAAGATTTACATCTGAAAAACTTGTTTCCTCATCCTGTATCACGGACAGTGATGAGTAATGACCATGTTGTACTGGAGAATTGTCCGTTGCTTGGAAAATGGGTTGCAAATAATCCAGACGTTCATGGAATTCAGTAAGCATATTGATGTGGAAGGTTTTATGCTTCCCATCAATATCGACAATATAGTCGACATCGGAAATTTTCGATATTATATCGTACGGACCTTTCCAAGAAATAAGTAATCTGTTTTCCCTACAAGGTAGTAATACAAATGCTTTGTCACCAGGACAAAGTTGTCGTAAGCATCTCTTCTTATTGGCAAATTGCCTTGCCTTCTGTTTCGCAAATTCAGAAGAAGAAGTTGCTAATTTGCATGCTTCGATAATTTTTTGTCTCAACGCGATGACATATTCGTAGGATGACTTTGTGTCATCGTCAATATTGTCAGATGTTATGAGATCGTGAAGCAACGACATAGGGCCACGCGGACGCGCGCCAAAGACGAGTTCAAAGGGAGAAAATCCCATATGTTCATTGGGTACCTCTCTGTAAGCGAAGAGGGCCGCAGGTAAAACTCTGTCCCAGTCTTGAGGATGATCCTCAGTTATCTTCCCCAGTAAGTTTTTAAGTGTTCTATTAAGGCGTTCGACCATACCATTAGACATTGGATGGTAGATACTACTTAAAGATCTATCTATCTGCAGAGTAGACATTACTTGAGACATGGTATCTGATATTAGTTGGGTGCCATGGTCTGACAATATTTCTCCGGGGAACCCCAGACGAGAAAATATAAGCCAAAGAGCATCTGCAATATCAGCAGTAGTAATGCTCTTCAGAGGAATAGCCTCTGGCCAACGTGTGCACATATCAACACACGTCAAGATAAACTGATGTCCTCTGGCAGACTTGATCTTAAATGGACCAATAATGTCTATGGCCATTTTTTGAAACGGCCGAATAGGAATGTCCGCCGCCTGAATGGGTGCAGCATGCCGTGGACCTTTGGATTTAACTTCCTGACATACTTTACAAGATCGACAATAAATCCGTATGTCTTTGTTTACCAATGGCCAAAAGAAAGCCGCAAGGACTCTTGACTTAGTACGGGAAAAACCCATGTGTCCAGCACACTGAGAGTCGTGAGCGTGCTGCAAAATTTTAACTCTCAAATTCTTGGGAACCAGGATTTGAGAATGACTTGACGTAATGGAGTCTTGAACCATACGTACAAGTACGCCATTCTTCTTTGTAATCCACGATTTACGACTTGTGTCTTTATTCGGATCACCTTTAGTTGCAAGAATGAAGAATTTCTTCAGAGTGGGATCATCTTCTTGCTGTTTTATAAACGAGTCACGAGAAATTACCAAGGGATTATCTTGGTTATGCACTTCATTATCTTCAATAGATGAAGTTTGAGGCATATTAAGAGCCTGAGCTCTAGTGACTACAGCGTTAGCAATCTGCATGTTTTGCCTTTCCCACGTGGAAATTTGTTGCGGAGTGCATTCCTTGACTCCATGAATGCGACCGATGATGAGGTCAGCGATCGGATTTGGAAGAAGACATGCGTGTACATCTCCTGTAAAGAAAGGAGTAGCAATCCTAATGATAGCAGTAGAGTATTTCTCTAATGTGCCACCAAATGTTACACATTTGACTACTTGTCCAGTGGCACGGGAAGGATCTACGAGTGACTGCCTAACACCAATTGTGGTGCATCCAGAATCAAATAGCACAGAGACTGGATTGTTATTCACTAAACCCTTATGTAAGACAAGAGAACCTCTTCCATCATGCGCGACTGATGCTGGAAGAGCAGGAAGAGGATGGCCACAGCTTAAAGTAGACACTGTGGTTGGCTCAAATAACGTTTTGCATTGGGGGCACTGAGATGCTCTCCCAAAATCAAAAGCGGCACATGCCATATTACTAGCATCATTATTATCTTTACTCTGTTTATAGGCTTCATGGGACTCTTGTTGTGCAGAGTTTGCCTGAAAATGTGGTTTATGTCTTTTGTTTTGAGATCTACCTCGGTTATTATCACCTCTGTAGTTATTGTTACCTCTATTGTAACCCCTATTTGGGTTTGAGTCATAGTTCCCTTGGTTACCATTATCATATTCATTATAATGAGTATCTCTGTAATTATGATCTTGTTGACTCCAAGACGGATAACCCTGATAGTTTCTATAATTACTTCCTCTACGGAAATTCCTATAATTATGACCACCCCTGTGTCGAGAGCTATCAGGTCGTCTCCAGTTCTTTGAAGAAGAACCCTGAGATGATTGGTTACCTTGGTTTTGATAACTATTATGGTTACCTTTTTTATCAAATCTGTTTTGAGGTCCCTGAAATCTGTGTGAATAATTGGGATTGTATGGTGTTGCTGAAGCAACTGGCATACTCTCCTTAATCTTAGTGTTGCCAAAAGTCACGTCGGGGTGTGCAGTGACATATTGGGAACAATATTCTTCCATTTCTTTTAGAGATTTGGGTTTACGCTCATGTATAAATTCAAGGAAAGGTTTGTTCACACATGACATAATCTTATCTCTGAGCAACAAATCCATAAGTCCTTCATACGTTTTTTTCTGTTTTGGAAAGCTCAATCCAACGATCAACTGTGAGACGTGCCTTTGCAGTGAATTCTGAGAATTCTACACCCGTCTCAGGTACCATCGTTTTAAATAAAAGGCGATAGCCTTCCTCACTTAGCTGATATTTTTTTATCAAAGCCGCCCTAATGACATCATAATTATCCTTATCTGCTTCTCCTACAAGGCATAATCTAGTCAAAGATTCACCTTTCAAGTTTTCTGATAATTGATTAGCGTATTGTGATTTATCCACATTATGTGTACGACAAGAACGTTCAAATCTATCCAGCCAGAATGTAATATCGTCACTGGACTGATTGAACGGTGGAACCTTAACCTTGTAAGTAGAAGGTTTATCATTACCACTAGATGCCTGATTAACATTACTCATACTTGTCAATCTTAATTTCTCCAACTCAAATTCATGTTCTCTTATTGCTTTTTTTTCTTCAGCCTCTCTGTCTAATCTTTTTTGTTCAGCTTCCCTGTCTAATCTTTTTTGTTCAGCTTCCCTGTCTAATCTTTTTTGTTCAGCTTCACTGTCTAATCTTTTTTGTTCAGCCGCAGCTTCTCTTTCCAATTTTTTTTGTTCAGCTTCACTGTCTAATCTTTTTTGTTCAGCCGCAGCTTCTCTTTCCAATTTTTTTTTGTTCAGCTTCAAATCTCCTTTCCTCTACCTGCATCTGCAATTTCTTTTGTTCAGCAGCAGCCTCAGCTTCTCTTTCTAATCTTTTCTCTTCCGCCATAGCTTTTCTTTCTTCTGCAGCTAATCTTTTCTCTTCTGCCATAGCTCTTCTCTCTTCTGCAGCTAATGCTTTGTCATATTGAGCAACTGCCCATTGTTCTAATTGTTGACCAGTCTTATCAAGGGCTTTCCCTTGTGTAATGAAGTAATCTAAAGTAGACATGATGTCTAACAATAATACTAATCACCTGAACCAATAATAATACCACAAGTTCTCAATGACTTGATTAATCAGTATACTATCCCAATATCTGTGGGTCACAAGCCTTTAATAAGGTCTTGTATAATAGTAATAATAATCAGGTACTGGTTTATACCATAATCCAAGTGCAGTGCACAGGCAATTGTGTCTTATGAAATATACCTATATAAAACATATGTCAACCAACAGAATACATAAAGTACAAATAGGACTGACAATACAAGAACGTTTGCAGAAATCAAAATAAATCAAATAGGGAAATCAATGAAAATAATCACTGAATCTGCAAAGAATAACAACACAAATGACGTCACAATATATGAATATAAATTGTGAATAGAACTGAAAGATAGAAAAGGTTAGACCAACAAATTACAAACAAATCAAAACAAAACTAAAGAACAAAGAAATATCACAAAAATAACAATAATTACAGACTTCACAGCTAACACAAAAGCAACAGTTGTCGCAGCAAATTTTCAATCAAGAAAATTGCACCTATAGAAAACGCCCACAACGGACCCTCTATGACGTGGGATATTCTGTTGTGAGGATGCCGCCCAACCTTAAACACAACCCGCTGACATAGAAACTAACATACTATACAAACAAATAACATGTAAACATAAATATATATAAATTATGTGTATGATAGTATGTGTTGCAAAATAGGCTCAGTTTTACAGTAATGGCAAAGTTATTTTTATGAAAATAAACAAACTGCCACTTTATTCAATTAAACATTCTGGCCTTAAATATTAAAGTTCATATACAGAAAACAAGAAGATCCATCGATGAAAATAGGACTTCTTAGTTCACTCATACTGTCTTCCTGTTAACATTGACAAGAATTGATCCAACTGTTCTGTGAAACTCTATAATGTCTAATGTAAAAAATGTCAACAACGCTGACCTACATACTGCATTCACCTGACAGGTCACGTGACGAAGTGTTGACAAAGAGCAAACCAATACTGCAAGTGTGTCGTATCAGCCACAGGAAACGGTCTGGTATCGGTAATCTGTTGACTTCTGAACTTCTGCGAGGTCAAACCCAGAAAGCTGGTCCACCAGTTGATAAGGTTGATAAAGTTGGATAACGTTGGATTTTTATTCCCGTTAATGATATCCACCAACTCTCCACATGTAAGCCTACCTTGCCGTGGTTGGAGAGCTTGAGCGCCTCAATGATCCCGGGAGCTATGCCGGCGGGAGTTTTACTCCTGGCAGGGTCACCCAAGCCGGACAGGTCCTGGGTGAGGGGCCAGACTAAATGGGCTGAGGAGTGGGTGGAACCCTATAGGTGTAGATGCAGAACCCACCGGCGAGTGGTACATGCTCTGGTCTGCACCAATCCACCCCCACTTCATGGGTTAAATGCTTTCTTGCCTCATTCTTCACTGTTTGTCGTCTATCACGCCCATGGCGACCGTTGCCTCAATTGGCTGTGTGTGGTGTACCCGGAAACGGGGCCTCCCAGTACTGAGGCAAAGTTAAGTCCCCGATGTCACTTATCGGTGCAGAATTGAGAGAGATGGCTGAGCATCACAATCCCTCCTGTGTTGCAGCATGATGAGAACCCAGCATTGCACACTGAGCTTGGGGGGATCACTTGGGCACCAGACTTAATACTGGCTCTTGACTGGATGGCCGCATGCAGGAGATTTCTACAATGGAGGGTTGGCAGGTGGTGGGTATCGGGAAGTGGCTCTGTGCAGGACGTGAGGATTCCTTGGGAGAGCCCCGAACCAGAGCACAGCATTGTGCAAGCTCTGCATAGTTGGAGAGCCCCCTGGATGACGGGGAATGCACAGTGTGCTACCCCACCTATCCCCAACTGCTAACTTAGAACCAGAAGTGGGGTCCTCTGTATGCGTGCCAGGCCAGGATAAAATGCCTGGGAAAGAGACTGGAGCTCAGAACTCCCTAACTCAAAGTTGCAGGATGGCAGAAAAGCCACGGGAAAGACAGGGCTATTTTGAAGATAACGCAACCATATTTTCACCATACGAGCTCGGACGCCGCCTCGGTAAACAAGGTCCGCGCAGAGCAGTGACACCCCCAGGCTGCTTGCGAATAGTCTACTACTGGGAACATAAACAGATTAGGGATGAGCCCACTCTCCCGTTGAACAGGTGCTAAAGTCGTAGATACTGGGCCAGAAGGCGCACCGGAAACCACAGTATCATGCAACTCGCTTTTTTTTTTCTATGGAGAGTACACCGTCAAATAAATCTCGTTCTGGTGCTCGCCCTGTGGAGCTCCACCAGGCAGGTGCAGTGCCGGGCTCTGAGCCTCGACAGAGCCCACCCTCAGCTACTGGAGGACCCTCTAGACCGTCTTGTGGAGTCAACAGACGGCGGAGGAGAACTACTGACCAAAACAAAACAGAAAAAGAGAAACCCAGAGTGCCACTTGTCATGATGCACTGGAATGCAGAGGGAGTGAACAGCAAGCAGGCTGGATACAGCAAAAAGACAGAGCTGGAAAACATCTTGTATGAGAAGCAAGTCAGTGTTTGCTGTATCCAAGAGACTCACTTGAAAGCAGATCAAACCTTTAAAATAAGGGGATATCAATGCTTCAGATCCGACAGACAAGATAGACGAAAAGGAGGAGTACTTACTCTTGTAAGGAATAACATTCCTGCACACGAAAGGAAAACCTTCATGGATGGAGCAGAATATCAGCTGCTGCAGATAAAGGTAGACAAGATGGAAATAGAACTCCTGAACTATTACTGTCCGAACAACAAACCCCTGAGTCTCAGCTCTATACAGGTACCAGCCACCAACTTTATAGCAGTTGGAGACTTTAATAGCCACTCCCAGAGCTGGGGCTATAACCATCTGGATCACAGAGGTGAAGAGGTTGAAACTTGGCAAGATGATCACTCCCTAATCCTAGTCAATAATGCCACAGATACTCCTACCTTCTACTCCAGAGGATGGCACACAACCTCAACACCAGATCTTGCCTTCTCCACACCAGATATAGCTGGATCTATTAGTAGAGAAGTAGGAGACCAACTAGGGGAAGCGACCATCGCCCAATCTTTCTTACTGTCCAGAGTGCAACTCTCAGTACAGGCCCAGCCATTACAAGATGGAACTACAAAAAAGCCAACTGGGGTTTATTCAGGCATCAGGTGAACACGCTGCTGTCTACCCTCAAGGTACAGAACAGAGACATTAATGAAGTGGTAAAAGACTTCAACAGATGCATACTACAAGCTGCAAAAGAAACCATTCCCAAAGGATGCCGGCGTAACTACATACCATACTGGTCCAGCACACTCCAAGAACGTCAGGAAGCTATGGACAAGGCTAGAAAGGACGCAGAGTCTCAGCCTTCACTTGAAACTCACAACAAATGGAAAAAGGCTGTAGCAGAGTTTCAGAGAACAAAGCTAGAAGAAAAGCGGAAAAGCTGGAGAACTAAAACGGCATCGCTGAACCTTGAGAAAGACGGCAGGAAACTTTGGAGATTAGTCAAGTCTCTAAATGAAGAGCATTCCTCACCAAGGCAGACTATCACATTGGATGAAGGTGGCAAACTTTTCAGAGGAAAACAAGCTGCAGACTTGTTTGCTAGAAGATACAGTTCAGAAAGCAACTTACCCATTAACATAGACCATCAGAGAGAGATAAGAAAAGAAATACTGGCAACCATGGGACAGACAGATACTCCTGCCCCAATGAGGGAACCCATCACACTAGGAGAACTACAGAAGGCTATTTCCAAGCTTAAGTTTCAAAAGTCACCCGGCCCAGACAAAATCAGCAACGAAATGCTAGTAAATCTGAGCTCAGCAGCAAAGACAAAACTGCTTGAGATATTCAACCACAGCTGGTTGAAAGGAACGGTACCCCAAGTATGGAGAGAAGCCATCACAATACCCATACTAAAGAAAGGGAAATGTAAGACCGAGGCTGCAAGTTACCAGCCAATCAGTCTCACAAGCTGTGTTGGGAAGACTATGGAGCGAATAGTCAACCACAGATTGAAATGGTATTTAGAGTCTGAGCAGATCCTGGTGCCGGAACAAGCTGGATTTAGAGAATGCTACAGTATAGAAGACCAAGTTACTTGCTTGTCTCAAGCAATAGAAGATGCCTTCCAGAGAAGAAAAAGGTCCTAACGATCTGGGTCGACTTCAAGCAGGCCTTTGACAAGGTGTGGAAAGATGGCCTTATTGCAAAACTTAGGAGAAGTGGAATCCAAGGCAACATGATGAAATGGATCCAGTCATACTTGCATAACAGGAGAACTAGAGTCACTCTTGACGGTCTGCAGCGCAGAAAAGTGTTGCTCCATCAGGGGGTACCTCAAGGAGGAGTAATTTCCCCAACACTCTTCCTTGTTTACATCAATGACCTGGTGAAAGATCTCCCTGCAGGAGTTAAAGCTGCCTTATATGCAGATGACCTAGTACTCTGGTGCGCTGATGAAAATGTCACCACAGCAAATTATAGAATGCAGCGGGCAGCAGACATGCTAGTGTCATGGGCAGAGAAATGGCTTATCACAATAAACACAGACAAAACCTCCACAACACTGTTCTCACCTCGCCCCCAAGGACAAATCAGCTAACATACACCTAGGGACAACCGTGATCAAGGAAGAAAGCTACCCCACCTATCTTGGGGTGACATTTGACCAAAGGCTTACATGGAATAAGCATATTGAAAATGCAGAAGGAAAGGCCCGAAGACGACTAGGCATACTCAGAAAATTAGCAGGTACCAACTGGGGAGCAAATGAACGAAATCTAAAGAAGATTTATAATGGAGTAATAAGACCACACTTAGAGTTTAGCTCAGCAGCATGGTCATCAGCTGCTAACTCACATCTGCAGTCTTTGGACAAGGTGCAAAATCAAGCTCTCAGGCTCATTACAGGAGCCATGAAAACTACACCAATAACAGAGATGCAGAAGGTTGCTGGATTACAGACATTGTCCCATAGAAGAGACACAAAAACCATGATCCAGATGGAAAAGTACAACAGTATGCCAATGCACCCAATGAAGGCAAGACTAGATGATCTGGCATTGGGACGTCTAAAGCGTAGCAGCTTTGTGCATCGGGGGAAAAGACTTATAAGACAGCATCAAGAAGACCTATCCATGAAGACAACACCACTGAAGCCCACCCTATACCCTGTACCATGGGAGCAGGCCAGCAGTGCCCTCCAAATTAATACAACAGTCAGTGGTCTCACAAGTGGATGTGAGTATAATGATCTGCAAAAACGAACTGCTACATTGAGTATGATCCAAGAAAGCTATCCCGATCAATCATGGATACATGCCTATACAGATGGATCAGCAACTAATGCTGTTAGGAATGGAGGTGCCGGTATCTTTATCTCATATCCTGACAACCACTATGAGACTAGGCACATTCCCACTGGTAAATTCTGTTCCAACTATACAGCTGAGGTTCAAGCTCTAGAGCAAGCTGCAAATATGATTTATAACACCAACTCTGACTGCCACCAGGTAGTCATCCTCACAGATGCACTGTCTGTCCTGCAAGCTCTCAAGGGTGGTAAACTCCCGCATCTGAGAAATGAACTAAACAAGGTAGCTGCCAAAAAGAGAACCATACTTCAGTGGGTACCATCTCATTGTGGTGTACCCGGAAATGAAAAGGCAGATAAACTTGCAAAAAAGGGAGGAGAATGTGAACAAGAAGATAATGAAGTCACATACTTTGAGAAAAAGAGAGCTATCCAGACTATCAGAAGAGAACAGAACCAACCCAAAGACGACTATCACACTCTCGACCGGCAGGGACAGACAACTATTTTTCGACTCAGGACAGGGCATAACAAACTGAATAAACACATGCACAAGCTACGATTGTCTGCTTCACCACTGTGCACATGTGGATTAAACGAACAAACTGCTGAGCATGTTCTACAGGACTGTCCTCTGTATGACCAGTTAAGAAAGATATACTGGCCCAATGACTCAACACTAAACTCAAAGCTATATGGAGTTAAAGAGGAACTTCAAACAACAGTCGAATTCATCATGAGAACTCGTCTGACGGTGTAATCATCAAAGATGCGATCGCAAGAAGAAGATATCCACCAAAAGATAGATATAAGTGAATGGAAGCAGACATCATCATCATCATCAGTTGATAAGATCTCTATGGTGTTGTTTGCTCCACTGTAGTGTATGGAATGTCAACTTGACCTACGCAGTGGTGTGTAGACATGGATTGAGTGTACAATGTGCGAATGATGATAAGGGTTCGTGTTGTTGACAAATGTTCTTTTCTCACACTCATGTATGACTGGAAGTCATCGACACCAACGACTGTGTACCTTTTCTAAAGTTTAATTGGACGTACACACTCGACAGCACAGATAGTGACAAATCACAGGTTGGCATAATACATCATAGTACAGTGGATAACTGGTCTTGCAATGTTATGTTACATGGGCACTCATGTAGATTAATATTATAATGGGCTGTCAGTAGCCAAGCCCTCAGCATCGCCCATACATATAAATCATCTGACTTCACTGACTGAGCACGTCAGCTTATAAACAATATTCCAGATGGCTTCTAAACCTAATCTCGTCTAGCGACGATTCTTCAACATAATGTTCAGCACATATTTTTTCCATATAATAATATTGAACCGCTGATAAAGGGTTCTCATGTGTAGCAGTGATCTCTGGACTAAACAAGCGATAATACGGGCATCCCCTTTTCTCTTCTTGAAAGTCACTACATGTTTTGGTTCCAAGATGGCTTCACTCGTGAGCTGTCACTCACGTTTGCATACAGATAATGCATCTGTCCTAAAGTTAGTCATTCATAAAACATTTCATTGCTCTGTAGATTTGATCATGAACAATTGACTGCAATCTACAGGATATAGTGCTGCTAGGAATCGAAGTCGTTTTCATCGAGTCAAATATATTCTCTTAGACATTCAAATCGTAACTATCGAAAATGGTGGCTTCGATCGAGAGTTCATAAGAGTGTCTTTGATTACCTTGGTATAGGAATTATGAAACTGCCATTCCTTGGCAATATGACTAAACACTGGGGTAAAGCATACACGATAGGTTTAGACAACTATCACCTTCCCCACAAATACTGAGATCACTTTTTCCCCGGCGACAGGCCGACATGGAAAACACACAGTCCCTAACAGGACGAAGCCAAATCACACCACACTCTAGCGACACATCCGCCGAATAGCCTTCGACCTCTCTAGAGACAACAGAACATATAGTTCGACTTAGATATGTAAAGATATACAGATATAAGACAGACTCGTCCTACTCAGACAAACAATACACATAAATTCAGGCCATAGATATTCTGAAGCAAGAACAATCTATTATTACCCAAACAACGAATAAATCGCAGTAAAATGGATTTATCCGCGGAGTTTGATCGAAAGAGCCGACACAACTTTCAAGGGAAGTAACTCAATAATGACTTTCCCTTAAGCACTAAAAAATTACCTATGTATAATATTGTAAGATATCAAAGACTGCACGTAACACCGCGCCACTTCACGGGGCTTGCCGGATAGTAACAGTTAATGAAAATGTTACATGGTGGTATTTATTTTTTTTTTACATTATTTTTAAAATGCGTGGTCAAAATTTGAATGTATGTTTATTTTGATTGAAAAAGCAGACTTATGCATTCATTCGCTTTCACTTATGGTATGTCGGTGCTTCAGAATCTTTTTTATAAACCTTCGTCCCCGCTTAATATTAAAATTTAGAAAATGCCTGGCTTTAGTCTGGTTGTTTAAATAACTGTATCAACGTATGTAAAAACCAAATTCACTCGATAGTCGCTTTTTTCCAGTTGCAGTTATTTTTAAGTTATTTTATAGTAACATCTTTAGTTGTTGCAGAAAACAAAATTATTAGATAGCTATGATCATTGAAGGACCGTTTAAATGGAAGTAATTTTTTCACAGGTTGCCAGGTCACATAATTTGATTTCTACCGCTTTGGTTTAAAAAAAAAAAAAAAAACAAACAAACAAATAAGCTGGTGGCTTTTTGTCAAATATGTATTCACTTCATTTGAATGTGTTTATTTTGATTGACAAAGCAGATTTATGCTTTCATTCGTTTTCACGTATGTCCATGCTTCAGAATTTTTAAAAATAAACCTTCGTCCCTGCTTAGTACTAAAATTTAGAAAATGCCTAGGTAATATAATTTGGTTTCTACTGATATTTTCTATGCGTAAAATCAGGTCCGTAAACAAGATTAAATCAAGGGAAACAATCCAAATGGTAAAATTATGAATCAAGGGAAACAATTAAATTGGTAACATTATTATTAAAATGTCGTAATTTACAACTCTACGTTTCTTTATTTTACATAGCAATTTAAATTATTTAAACAGACACTAATGCTTTATGTGAAAATAAAAAAATAATTACTTTGATGTAGTATTTAAAAGTTATTATTCCTTTTTTATATCAAATTTGGGACCCAAAGACGCAGCAACAGAGAATGCAGTCAGCGACCCATAGCTTGACTGCTTGCGTCAGGTTCAGCGAACCAGAGCTGACCAAGACCCTACTCCACCTCCAAGTGGTGGTCCTGGAAACAGGCTGCATCACTGCAGTCTGGCTGAGAGAGTAGGGATCGAAGAGGGAAGGCAAACCCGGTCCCAAAAAATGCAGTGCTGAAGTCGGACGTGTCAGCCGAAAGGCGCAGATATCGCAGCTTCGCTGTAAACAAACACAACGCAACCAACATTCTTTTCAGGACGAACGAGGAAGAAGAAGATATCAAATTTAATTACATTTTACAAAGCAGTTTCTGTTTATTTACCAATTATTACATAGTATTTCGAAGACTAATCACTTCATACTGAAACAGACTGCAATATCTTTTGTAAAAGAAGAGGGTCTTTATCGTGTGAAAAATGTCAAAAAAGAGAGACGTGTGTAAAATGGCGGGGAAAAAGAGACGTGTGTAAAATGGCGGGAAAAAGAGACGTGTATATAAAGGAGATAACGAGATATTGGGGAGTGTGGCCTGTGAGTTTAGCCAGGATGTGCTTCAGTCACAGGCCAGTTAGTGCTTCAGTTTGTGTAAGCCTTTATAGGCAGGATCTTATAGGTACTGTGAGAGAACTGGATGCTCTCTGTGTTTCCAGTGGAGGCAAATTGATATATGTACTGGGAGAGAACGGCAGTTTTCTGTGTTTGCCGGTGTGGCAAAGTTATGCATTTGTGACTAAAGGGATAACTAGTCAGTTTAAGTCAGTAGTGACCTAACTGTACATGTTTAAAGGTCATGTTGAAAATGGGCCGGTTTTGATCGTACTAGAAATGAAGCCTGAATAGAAGTTGTGTGCCTATAACCGATTTGTGCATCTATTCACTAACATGCATATTCATCGTATTATTACTGTAATAAATGTGCAGAACCGTTAAACAAAAAAAAAGAAAAAAAAGAGGGTCTTTATCACATTGCTGGACCGAAGGGTCTTCTATAATTGTACATGTGCCAGTCTCAAATGGGGTGCGCCTCGCCAAAGTAAGGCACTATTTAAGTTTTATTTTTATTTTTCTCCCTTAAAAAAATAAACTAGCTCAAAGCTAAACAATACACCAAAACGAAAGATCTTTATTTAGACATGTGTCCTAATATAACAGGCGTTATCTGTGTGTCTCGGTTGAATGGGTCGTGTCTCACCGAAATGAGAAACTTCTGTTTAAAAAATACAACTCAACACAATCACTGTGTCTTTTATATTTGAAGTGTGTATGACAGAAAATAATAATCATGTTTTTTATACAAGCAATAATGTATATATGTTTGAAAAGAACGTGTTATAAAAAACAGTAGAAAGAACGTTAAAAAAGGATGAGTTGGACTATTCTTTCTTGGTGCGCCAGGTCAAAAAGAAAAATGTGTCTTATTAATTTGCTTCTTGCTAAAATTCGGAAGCAGAATAAAATTGCTTTTGCAATTCCATCATAAGAAATAAGAGTATTTTGGAAAAATTCAGAAGCAAATCGAAAAGCAAACGCGAAATCACTCTTCTGGTAGAACCATAAGGAATAACAGTATTTTGTGCGGCTTGCATTTGCAATTACTGTAAACAAGGCACGAGGATAGTCACTTAAAGCTGTAGTCATTAACTTAAATGAAAGTTCATTTTCACTCGAATATCAAAATATTATAACTTTATTTTGACATTTCATAAGTTTCCTAAACAGTTACTAGGAAAAACCCGGGCAACGCCGGGTCCTTACAGCTAGTAACTTATATTTGCAAGAATGTGCTTCAAGAAGTGTATATTACAAAGCAGTTAAACAAAGCACTGTCATAGTTGCAAATATACTTTAAATGAGCTTCAACATTAATGCTATTCATTTCTATTATAACATTACCGCTGTTCATTTTTATTACATAGTTTTTCAGAAATTATTAAAAGCAGTAAAGAATATATTTTTAGCATGATGCCCCATTTTACAGCCACCTATGTATTTTTTTTCACTTATTAGCTTCTCAATAAGAGCATACAAAAATGAAATACTGGATTCCACTTACTACTGAACTACAAAATATTAAATGGCTTACTTTGTCCTTCAAAAGTGTTTCCTTAGCCTCCAATGCTTCCCTTTTCTCTGCGTCCAGTTTCAACATTTGTGCATTCATTGCATTTCGTACCTGAAGAGTAGAAGATACAGGTTTGTAACGGTAGAATTACCTATAACTTGAGATTCAAAGAAGATGGCTTTGAGTGTGAATGCACACAGGCATGCAGAAGAGATGAACAAAGCTACAAATTCAAAATTTAATCTAAACTAACATTTTTATGTCAGTTGAGGTAGAAACAGAATTCATTTAACTCGGCCAGTTTCAGTAGTTTACTAATAAAATCAGAAGAATTAAACCCCTCATTATAAGCTGGAGAATCATCATAAATTTCCCTTTCACAGAGCGATCCACAAATGCAGCCTATCCTCTTGTTAGAAGCCTGCACCAAAGCTGGAGAATGAATGGGTTCAAATTCTCTATATTACTCTAGTTACTAAAGAAAAGAACAAGACCATACCAAAGGATTGGGAGATTGCCATCATAACACCAATTTTCAAAAAGGGTGACAATCGACAATGTGGAAACCATAGAGGCATATCCCTTCTCAGTGTCCCTGGTAAAATCTACTCTAGAATCCTAGAGCAGAGACTCCGACGCCTAGCTGAGCCACAATTGCATGAGGTCCAGTGCGGATTCCGAGCAAACTGAAGTACTCAAGACCTCATCTTCACACCCAGACAGCTGAGTGAAAAGGCCCTTGAGTATAAGAGTGAGATCCATCTTTGTTTCATAGATCTGCAAAAGGCGTTTGACAGGGTCCGCTGGAGCAAACTTTGGGACTGTTTGGCAAGGAAGAACATTCCAGCACCTCTGATTCATGCTATACAGAGCTTCTACAAGTCTTGCAGAAATTATGTGAGGACAGCAAACCATAAGTCAGAAGAGTTCAGGACCACCACTGGTGTAAGACAAGGTGATATCCTGTCACCTTATCTTTTCATACTCCTCATGGACGATGTCATTAAGGCATGTAAGGAGAGAACAAGAAAGTATTCAGTGGGGTACTGGAAGATGAGACAGGTCTGTATTTCAGAGCTGGCATTTGCTGATGATGTTGCCCTGATTGCTAAATCAGAGGCACATCTCCAATCCAACCTGCAAGTCTGGAAGGAAGAGCTGGAGAAGAGAGGGATGGTCATAAGCAGCTCTAAAACAAAATCCATGGTGATATCACGAGAAGAAAGAAGACATCAGATTAAGCTGGGAGAACAGGTCCTGGAGCAGGTCGACCACTTTAAATATCTCGGAGCTATTATAGACCGAAAGGGTGGCATCAAAGAAGAGTTGGCCACTCGAAAAGCAGCAGCTGGGAGACTTTTTCAGGCCATAAATCGAGGATTCCTCAGCAAGAGAGAGGTTGGTAAGAAAACGAAGATGGCTGTATACCGCTCCACCTATGTCCCAGTCTTGACATATGGATGCGAGTCATGGGCAATGACTACAACCCACAAAAGCCAGATCCAAACCTCAGAAATGAGGTATCTGAGGAAGTTGGTTGAAGTAACAAGAAGAGACATGGTCCGCAACCAGACGATACGTCAAGGCCTAAAATCCCACCCCCTGCAGACCCAAGTAGAACAGTCCCAACTAAGATGGTTTGGTCATGTCTGCAGAATGGGAGAAGATCGGCTACCACGACAAGCATGGGAAACAAAGAGCCAGGGATCCAGACCCCCAGGACGACCCAAAGTCCGCTGGGAGGACAACATTAGACAACCTTTGAAGGACCGAGGACTAGAATGGAACCAGGCCAGGAGGAAGACAGCCGATAGGATAGTCTGGCGCTCTCTCTTTCAAACCTCTACACCTCACGGTAGAAGGGGAATGACTAAGTAAGTAAGTAACTAAAGAAAAGGGTGGATGAATTTGAAAAAGATAGAAAAAAGGTGATTCATCTTTCTTGGACAAAACACAAAGAAAATGGCCAACGCTTTGGCCACAAGGCCTTCATCAGGGAAAGGAAAGAGAGAGAGATCTAAGTAAGAAGCATGAGAAAATAATAAAAATGGATCCAACCCTTAAGATCTGCTAAGACCTAGCGTGGCCTATTTAATCAATCAGAGATCGCGCCATGAAAACACAAAATGGCTGCTGCTTTCAGGTGTAAAAAGTAAATACTAATTAGGGAAAGGGAACAAGAAACAACCCAAAATAATAGTAATGAAAATAAGAATATTGTTCATTTCCCATACTAAGTAGGGAACGAACAAACTTTATTTTCAAAGGGTTCAGAATTGGGCACGTAGGCCCGACTGACATTCTGCCCTTCCTCTCTCTCTCTCATCATCTCAGGGAAATGGAACGAGAAACAATCCAAAAATAATAGTAATAATAATAAGAATATTGTTCATTTCCCATACTAAGTAGGGAACGAACAAACTTTATTTTCAAAGGGTTCAGAATTGGGCACGTAGGCCCGACTGACATTCTGCCCTTCCTCTCTCTCTCTCATCATCTCAGGGAAATGGAACGAGAAACAATCCAAAAATAATAGTAATAATAATAAGAATATTGTTCATTTCCCATACTAAGTAGAGAAAGGGAATGAGAAACAACCCAAAAATAATAGTAATAATAATAAGAATAAAAACCAAACATCAATCTAATGTATCTTACTACTTGTCAACAGAAACAAATTTATTTTATCCAAATTAAACATGACAGCTACAAACATTTCCTTCCACTTCACTAGACATGATTGGTGGAAATAAGTGGATGCACAAAGTGGACATTTGATAAGACAAGAAGAATCTAAGATTTTTAGATGATGCAGATGGAGGAAATCCAGGGCTACTGAAGTAGAGAAGACATATTTTGGCAATACAAAAGAAATGCAAGCCTTACATGACAGGTCCCAATAGTCAATACCCTCAACTCCACTAAAAATGATTTATGGAAATTAATGGATGGGTATGAAAAAATAATCAAAAAAAGGATGGAAATTAGTGGATTCATAAAATGGACATTTGATAAGATATGGTAAATTGGAGACTTTTTTCTATTTTGCCAGAGGAGGAAAACCAAGGCTACTGAAGTAGAAAAGATATATTTTGGCAATACAGAAGATCTTCTGTTTCTACAGTTGGCCCTTATACAGGAAATCTTTGCTAAAACACATCATGCCTACACAGGTGGCTTCTGTAGCAATTTTTTTTCACATGGTGCAGGTGCCTGCCTCAAGCAGAAGTTCACATTAGTCACCCCTTATGACATGCCTGAGGGAGCAATGACCCACCTCTTTGTCTCCTAAGAGTCTTCCAGGAACCACATGGGGCAATACAGAGTACAGGCTGGGTTAAACTATGTTTACCTCGCTAAGCTCCTCAAAGGAATTGTTGAGTTCTCTTTCCCTGGCATTTGCCACCTCCAGTTCTTCGGTTCTTGTCTTGAGCTCTTCTTCTCTCTGGTCCAGCTTTAAAGTCAGTTCTTCATTTTTTACTTCAAGCTGTTGGAGCTTCTCTTCTGTGCTCTGAAATGAATGATTGTTATGAATATATAATTCACTAAAATGTAGATGCACACAAACATATTATCCATGAAGCTATTAGCTGTGTACAATTTTATGTGAAACTCTGGGCAAGAAAATCAATGAATACCCTAGAATTTTCTTGAGTACAAACACCAGCAATCAAACATTGCCATTCATCTTGTTTCTCAGAAACTCCATCTCATTCATTGCATACACAGTTTGCATAAATCTTACAGTTCTGCTATGGCATATCGCCTCCATGAGCTCTCTGGCCTTCTTCTCCTACTGTTTGCTTGTGAGTCCACACCTGTGCTTGATTATTTATTAAGTTGGATTCTGCAGCATTTGTACAATGCATCTCCAATATTTTTGTCACACCTTTGCACATCTGGTTCTTGATGCTGTTGAGAGTTACAATGTCTGCTTTTAGACTTTAACACATTAACTACCGCGAGCCGGTGGAACCGGCTTTTGAAATCCTATCATTTGGACCGTGAGCCGCTCAGAGCGTCGATCTATTTTTAGTAATAAAATGAATGAAAAATGTACTGAAACACTTTCTGATCTGGTTCAAGATTTTAAATTGCCACCGGAAAACAAATTCCCAAAGCATGGTTGTTGTAGAACACTGGAAAATTATATTAAGTTCATATTTTTCAGCGTTTTGGGTTAGTTACCAAATCGTGTAAAACTGTTTACTAGTGATAGGACCACAAAAAATGCATGTACATCTCGTCTAACGGCTGAATAGGCTAGAAACTTGTTTCAACAATTGACTGATAGATCTAACAACGAGGACAAGAGTGAAAATGGTGTGCACATTGATTGAAATAGTGATTTTGATAGAGATGGGGTGCAAGCAGTTATAATTGTGAAAATATTGCAAGTCCTTGGCCATCGGAGGGCCGTTAAATAGCAACAACCTCTATTAGAGTTACAAATGGTGCTTATTGTAATAGTACATTCATTTATCTTTAAAATGACGTGTAATTCATAAAAATTTGTAAACAATTACAAAAACTACAGCTTACTTTGTACAAACACATACAGGAAGAAAATGGGGAAAAAATTTAATTCGGCCACAGTGTGTTTTTCAATTCGGTAGTTAATGTGTTAATCATCTTCATCCAACATAAAACACTCTGAACATGTGTTCCATATTTCTGTAACCATCTCATTTTTTTAAAAACAGAACAGACTATTCATCCATCTTTGGCTTTCCTTGTGTCCTGTTAAGAACATGCCTGGAAAGTAAACTGATGCCAAAGTCCTCCAGGTCACATGAGGGAGAAACATCGTTCTTTCTTTAGATAATTTCTGTAGACTTTATTTTATACTCTTAAATAAAATTATACAAAGCAAAAACTTCATCTCTGCAATAATATTCAAATATACACGGTAAAACATGTTTGATTTTATGAACAGGGCAAAGGAATCTTCCACTATCTAAAACTACCAGGAAGATTTTTAATGCAAGACCAAAGTCTTTTTTCTTTCTCTTGTTCTTGTTTTTGTTGTTATATATTGCCACTGCATTCTCACCTTCAGCTTAGCAGTGACATCCGCCAGTTTTGCCTCTGACAATTGCAGTGTCTCTGACAACTTTTTCTCCGAAGATTCTTTATCTAAAGCCTGTTTATTATTGAAGGACAATTATATATGCAGAAAGTATGTTTCACATCTTATATATTTATATATATATAATAACAAGCCAACAGAAAGTGTTCACTTAATAAACAAACATCTTGCATAATGAAAAATTACTTAAAACATTTATGTTATAAATAAATACTCATGTACTAATGGTGGTAGGAGGGAATTAAAATCTGGATTCATATACAGATAAAATATAAAAATGATGTTAAACAAAAGAATAATTTTATCTCAAATTTAATTAAAACAGTACAAATAAAGCTAACCAAAATGAGATTACCAAACGTTAAGTCAGTTCAATTATATGGTTCTTAAAACAGAATAAGGGGTGAGTAAGAAATGTTAGTGATTCTTAATACAGACAATGATGAAGTCGTCTGTTAGCAACACAAGGCTGTAACTGTTCTGGCAGCCAAAGTTCATTTTTAAATCAATTTTCTTAAATGTTCTCAACCAGAAAAGACAGTTTTCAACTCTTCTGGTGATACTTTTTGAGTGAATGTATGAGTAAAATTCAAGTTGCTGAATGGCCAAAATTTTATCCATGTGTCTGCAAATTTCATTCCCAGCTGTATCGGAAAGTAATTGGTTCCTGGAAATATCAATGGTCCTCAAAATGAAAGCTCTTATGGAAGGTAAACCATTTCCTGATAATTTGATATGACGATGGTAATGGAGTCCAGTGGAATGGAAAGCAGGACCACTCTCAATATGGCAGGGAAGTCTGAAACCAGATCCATCAGACTGAATTGAGGAACATGTAAAACAACTGGCTCAGGTCTGGTTTATGAAGATTCTATGCTCCACTTTCAGCAGAGAGGATCAAGAATGCAAGTAAGTGCAATTACCCAACACCTTTTTTTTTCTTTTGCAAACATGAGAAAGTCTTAAAATACGATGCAATAAAGCAGATGCAGACAGAAGCACAGATATCAACTATTACAAATGTACCAGGAGTTCTTCTCTATTCAGCAGCTCTGACAGTCTTGATTCAAGTTCTAGTCTGCTAGATTCAAGTGAAGATTTGCTACTTTCCAATTCTGAGATCTGAAGTAAAGAAAATAAATGTAGCAATTATTAAATCTTACTACTACAATATAACATTGACAATTTCAGGAAAAAAAAAACTTTTAAAAAATTACTGTAACACCTTTATCCCGACAGGTTATAATGATATACACCTAACTATCAATCTATGGTAAACTTTTTGAGGAGGATCGCATGCAGCTAATTTATTCCATGTAACTGAGTTACTATTATAAAATACTGTTTCTTGGGACATTTGAGGAATCAACCAGCTCAGTCATTAAAATGGTGTTACTGATATAAAAAATCCAATGTAGTTCCGGGAGGGGGGGGGTCTCGGCACGAGATAAAGAATAGGACTGCTGCACCCTCGGCCATGCCGTATAACGGTACTAATATCAGGTTGTGTATGGGGCAGGCAACCTCATCATGTAAATCAAACTGCCACAGAAATCACAGCTGCAAGAGCATGTGACTGCTTTGTGCTGGCTTCCTGCAAGGGTACTAGCTACAGTGGTGGCTCCATGCTCCATAAGGAGCAGAAAGAAGAATGATGTACTGATGTACTGATGACTGATGTACTGATATACAACATAAACAAATAAATGCAAGTGGTGGCCAGCATAGCTCAGCGCAGGAAATCACTCACAGAAAAACATCTACTTTCACGTTCAACCATGTATCCAAGATTCCTACCTTATCATTGAGATACTGTATTGACTTTATCTTTTCCTCTACATGTCCCTGCACAGAAAAGAAAGAGTGCTAAAAATATTTATTCATTTGAGGTCAAAAGAATTATGCAACTAAAATTACTACTACTACTACTACTACTACTACTACTACTACTACTACTACTACTTGAAGTAACACCAGACGGCGGAACAAGCAAGGACATTAACAACAGAATGAATAAAGCGAGAACAACCTTTGCTAGTCTCAACAACATTTGGAAGTCTTCCCAGTACAGCACAAATACCAAATTAAGACTGTATGAGAGCTGTGTACTTTCTATGCTTCTCTATGGTGCAGAATGCTGGAGAGTAACAGAGAAGGATATGTCAAAAGTGTCCTCCTTCCATACAATCTGCCTAAGGAAAATTCTCGGAATCTTTTGGCCGAATACCATCAGCAACCAAGAACTACTTATTTGGAGTAACCAGGAGGACATGCATACCATCATAGCTGGCAGACGCTGGAGTTGGGTTGGCCACATCCTCAGAAGGGACCCTGATACCATCACAAGAACAGCTATACTATGGACCCCCGAGGGAAAGTGAAAGAGAGGCTGACCAAAAACCACTTGGCGGAGAACTGTGGAAGCCGAGATGCAAAGAATGAACCAGAGTTGGGGCACTGTACGAAGGATGGCCGCCGACTGAGCAAAGTGGAATCAATTTGTTGCTGCCCTACAAGACGCCACCAGGCGTGATGACCACTGACTGCTTTGATGGTTGGCAGCTATAGATCAAAGAAGAAGAGACTTGAAGTAAGAAAGAGAGTTCTTCAGTGTTATACAGAACCAATTCTGACATATGTGAGTGAGTCATGGACAATTACTAAACAAGTAGGGAAGGCACTAGTGGCCACAGAGATGTGGTTTTACAGAAGAATGTTAAAAATACCATGAAGGGCCAAAAAGAGTAATAAGGATGCCCTGAAAGGGGCCAATGCTCAAAGGAAACTTATTTCACAAGTTAGAAAGAAGCAATCCACTTTTTTGGGCATGTTATGAGAAGTGGAAAGCTGAAATATATCGTAACAACAGGTAAGATTGAAGGAAAAAAGAGATAGGGGAAGACAAAGAGAGCAAATACTGGACAGTTTGACATCGTGGCATGGAAAGAAGTCAACAACAGAATTGATAAATTGTACTGGAAACAGGAAGTTGTAGAAAGGCTTGATCTCTTACACCCTCTAGGCATGGTACTTGACCATTTCTACAACAACAACAAAAACGACTAATTATTACGACCATTACATCACCACCATCACTACTACACTTTGTCAAGCTAATAACTAGTACTACAGATAATAACTAGCACTACAGATAATAACCAGCACTACAGATAATAACCAGTACTACAGATAATAACCAGTACTACAGATAATAACCAGTACTACAGATAATAACCAGTACTACAGATAATAACCAGTACTACAGATAATAACCAGTACTACAGATAATAACCAGTACTACAGATAATAACCAGTACTACAGATAATAACCAGTACTACAGATAATAACCAGTACTACAGATAATAACCAGTACTACAGATAATAACTAGTACTACAGATAATAATTGTAGTTCTCCTGGGGACCTCTGACCAGACAAAGAAAGAACTAGGACTACTGCCCCCCTCAGGCGTGTCATACAAGGCAACTAATAATGAGGTTGTGAATGGGGCTGGCATTGGCATCCTCATTATGTCAAACAAATTGTCACAGAAACTGCCAATACAACAGCTTGTATATGCTTCATCCAGGATTCCTGCAAGGGCACAAACTGCAGTGCTAGCACCATGCTCCGTAAGAAGTGTCAAGGAAAATGATGATGACTACTGATAATAGTAGCAATGACACTGCAATTATTACTACTGGTGTTTGTTACCATGACAACTATTAGCACTTTATTACTTTTATTAAAACTACTCTTAATACTATTACTACATCTATTGCTATGACTACTATACATTACAAAAGCTATAAACTCATTACAACAGCTATTACAACAACTTACGAAAACTACTAGCAGTGCTATTTCTATTGTTATATAAAACTGACACCATTGCACTCTGGGCAAACCCAAAGGTGCTCAGTCTCCCTCAGTATATGTCAAAGAGTGTGAATGCTACCTGTTCCTGTAGCTCGCTGGTTGTATTATTACTATTACTAACCATTATCACTACTACTCTATAATTAATGATATAACAACTACTAATATTACTGCTGCCCCATGTCGTTCTGGGGGGCCCTCAACAAAGAAAGAACAGGCGTACTGCTCTCACAGGATTATCCTGAACAAGGGTTTTATATGGAGCTGGCAACCTTATCACATAAAACAAACTGCTACATAAAGAGCCAATGTAAAGGCATGTGTATGCTTCATACAGGCCTCCCGTGAGGGCACAAGCTGCAATGGTGGCTGCATTCTGTATTTGACTTGTCCATATTTGTTGAAGTTTTTTTTTGGTAAAAAATTTTTTATGGGATGGGGTAACCAGCCCCATGCCCAACCCTTTTTAGTTGCTTTTTACGACGTGCATGGTAGGGTACTATTCTTTGCTCCCCTTTTGTGCCCCGGTAACACATGGGTGCTGCATGCTGGTTCAAAAGAATAAAAAAACGGAAATGATGATGCTATCATAATAACTAGTTATGTCACCTCTACTTCCGCTACCACCACCTCCCCCATAATACAACATCTGTTATGCATTATAAGTAAATAAATAAGTAAATAAATATACATAATTACAGGCACTCGTTGGACAGAAAGGAAGACACTAGGCAAGAAATATAAGTGATTGGCTTACTGATAATCGAACCAAGGACCATCCAAATGGCACACATCGCCTTTCACGATTTACTTTCACAGCAAGGCAATGGCACCGTTTGGATAATCCTCGGCTTGATTGCTGGTAAGCCTATTGCTTATATTTCTTTTCTGTTGTCCTCCTTTATGTCCTACAAGTGCCTGTTAATTACATTTATTTTTTTGTTTATTCATTATTCACATGACTCAGGTCTCCTTTATTATTTTTGCATTATTCGATTTTTCATCACAAACTTTTCTAGCGATCTACACGTTTCATAAATGTTCATCTTTTCTGTTATATTTTTTTCACATGACATAAGAGAAAGTCAGTGATAAATCAAGCAAAGAGAAAGGAAGTGATAAATCACACACCACATTATATATCTAAGACAAAAATCACATCACTGTTTCAGCATTAATTAAAGAATAAAACCAGACAGCAATCTTTGACAGCCACTGTCGACAAATCCTAGATTGTAATATTTGGATCATGTACCTTTTCAGATGCTACATTATCTTCCAAAATTTTAACTTTCTGGTGAAGCTCAGTTTCTTGTAACTTGAACTGTTCCTTCATAGTTTCTTTCTGTGACAGGAGGTCACTCTAAAATGAAGCAAACATAAAAATGATTGTGTGAAAAAAAATGATTTTTGCACAGTTCAGTTAATATTGGAGGCTGTTGTTATATATTAACTTGCACTCTTCTATCCTAAAATTGGCATTAAATTAAAATTAAACTGTGATGTATTAATGACTGCAACCTGCATATTAGTAATACATAAGATCAGTCTGTTAAAACGCAGAGAGAAAATATAAAAAAGTAAACATTGTGATTTGTTAAAGATTTAATTAATTATAATTCTTACATTTTCAATGTTTTGTGGCTGGAAGTTTTAACAAGGTCATATGGCAAGCAGCTGCTAAGTTTATTCCTCAATGGGCAAGGAGTGATTATAACCACAATTGACCGAGACTTGTGACACGTTCAGGATAAGTAACAAAAGCCAGAAATGCAGCAAAGAGAGAAAAAAAAAAAACAACTGAAGTCATCATTTCACAAAGTCTCCAGAAAGTATCTCATATGTGAGTTGAGGTGTACAGTATTCCAAACTCATATGAATATTTCATATTGGATGGACAAGAAAGTGGAAAATCAAACCAAATATAAAAGCAAGCCAGGGAGAAGTTGCTATGAAATGGCAGAAATGGAGAAATATTGTATATGCATTAAAGAATTTTCAAGACTTAAAAAGCTGAACAACCAGCACAAAGATGCTGGGAATGACTAACCTTTCTTGAAATATTAAAAAAAAAAAATTAAGTTTTTCTTTCAAAGATGATCCACACAATAATATACCTTTTCTTTCTCCATTTGTCCTTTCAAATTATCAATCTCTGAATCTTTTTGCTGGATTCTGTGATTCAGATCTGTAACCTGACTTACAAAATTTATTTTCTCCTGATTCAAGCCATTCCTTTCTTCTGTCAGAGCAGCAACCTGTAAGGACAAACACCAACTATATTAAGACAACTTAAGCTCAACACATCTAGAATTAATATACAGTGAACTGCAGTTTCTTCCCATGTTCTTCCAATCTGTCAGTGATCACTTTAAAACAATGACAATAAATTAATGAACAATCCATTTACAATCTGTTAAGCAATTGTAACTTTTACTGTTAAAGATCTGGAGAGTTAGACAAAAACCCATAAAGCTTCTTTCTTGATAAAAGGAAAACACTTCTTCTTGTGGCAGAGGAAGGAAATGATGTTGCTTATGGCTCTGGTGACATCTGCCAAGATAAATAGGCAATGATGACACTTGATGAAGGGCATGCAAAAGTCCTTGAAACGTGAAAAGTTATAACAGTTGAAGAACGAATGAACAAACGAACGAAATCTTTATTTCATCAGGGTAAAGAAATAGGCATAATTGCCTTTTTACATTTCTGCCCTGCAATACAATTTTCAGCGTTTTACAAATTAAAATTAAAATATTAACAACTTCAAACAGGATTAATTAATATTATCATCACAATCAGAAACTGAGCATACACAAGTACATTTACTCATAGTCATTCACGCACATAGATAGAGAGAGAGAGAGAGAAAGAGAGAGAGAGAGAGAGAGAGAGAGAGAGAGAGAGAGAGAGAGAGAGAGAGAGAGAGAGAGAGAGAGAGAGAGAGAGAGCAATAAAGCTACTTAATATTAAAAATTCAATTTAAAATTGAAAAAATTACAATGACAGTTAAATGCTCATGGAAACATTGAAATAACTGAAACAGAATTGTCGTTAAATGTGTGTACAAGATTTCATGACATGTGAATGCAGATGTCTTTTGAATGAGATGTAATTATCAGTTTTGACAGACTTGGGTAGGGAATTCCATGCTAAAGCACCTGCATAACTAAAACAACCTTGGAAGAGGTCAGTTCGAGGTTTTGCAAGGTCCAAAAGTAGGTCGCCACGTATAAAATATGAGCAGTATTTTATAGCGAAAGAACACTTGCAAGTATGAAGGCGTTCTGCCATGTAAAATTTGATGCACAAACAGGAGATCTTGGAAGAAGAAGAATTTTTTAAGAGGAAGAACATTCAAAAACTTCCATGATGCCAATAGCAATTGAATATGGAAAAAAATAAGACATCACCATAAGCTACCCCCTGAAGATCATTAACATAATAAAGAAAATAAAGAAAACATGAAGACATAAAATGCAGAATTCTTCATGTAGGAAGGACAACTCACAGAACTGTCTGAGATAGGAGTGAGGCAGAGATACATTTTATCATCATTTCTCTTCTAACTGGCAACAGACTGGGTTATGAAAACGACGACATCAGCCAATGGAAATCGGTGATTTCCAGTTTTATCTAACAAAATAACTGGACGATCTAGATTTTGCAGCTAACCAGGCTCTTCTGCCCCACAACCGTAAATAGATGCAAGACAAAATAAAAACATGTGATAAGAAGTTACAGCAATTAGGTCTGAAAATACATAGGAAAAAGACCTGACAATAATGGAAGCAAATGACAGCACTTGGTGAAACACCACTACAAGATGTGAACTCACCCATATATCTTGGCAGCAATATGCAAAGTTGCATAACACATTACTGTGTTATATTTACACAAAGAATATGAAATCATTTAAGACATTACAAAAAAATCTTGAATAATGATTAAAGTGCCAAAGTCACCAGCAGATTTACAGTTAATTTTCAAACTAAGTTTTCACGCAAGAAATCGAGTCTGAAGCTCACCTGTTATGTCCCTGACATATTCTTCATCATTCTTCTAAACTCCCTCTGCAGCACATGTAGCTAACAAAACTATAGACTGCCCTATACAAGAAAGCCCATGTCTTTTCCTGTTCTGTCTGCTCCCTCCCTACGGCGTTTCTCTTTTTCTCTGGTTTATTCTTTTCCTCTCTTCTCAGCAGGCTTTGGCTTCTTGACAAGCAGAACGCATTTAAATTCAAACTAGAAATCAAGACCCCTGTAAATTTAACATCATCACTTACCTTTTCAACAAACTGTTGCTCCAGCTCTGCTTTCTCAGAAATTATTTTTTCCAGTTTCTTTGATAAATCAATTGTCTCTTCTGCTCTTGATCTTCTCTCCTAAAAAATGTGATAATTATCTTGCTATTATACAGCGTCTTCTTGTTGTATAAAACAATCAAGTGTCTTTAATCTAAACCGACTGGATTCCAACATTTTTCAGATCTAGGGAAATGAATCTTGTTTCCTTTCCTAATAAGTCTCCATCTTGTCATGGTGAGAGATCTTGTGCACTTCCATGACTCTGATGACTTTACTGCTAGATGCCAGCAGGATCTCCCAAGCTGGGCAGATCAAAGAGTAGGGACCAGAGTCAGCCCAAGGGATTTTTCAAGGTAGTGCAAAGTCTTCTTTTGGAACGCGCTCCCCACCCGTGTCATCTTGAATTGTTCTCTTATGAGGGTCAATTTTCTACTAATAGGTTGGATCACACTATAATTTCTGCATTTTAAAAAAACCCCCCCCCCCCCCCCCCCCCCTCCCCAGACGGCGCCAATATGGCCCCATCATCCATGAACCAGCTCTGGTAGGGGCCAGACCAAATGAGATTCTACTTGCTGCCCAGCTGGCAGGCTAAGACACAGATCACAGAACTATTGATTTTTGAGAGTTAGACACAGCTCAAATGTCTAATGTTTATTCTTTTAGAGAGCTATTTTAGCTAGCCATACGTATCAAGAACTATTTAGGAACAGATTATTCTAAAAAGTACCCAAAAATAATATTTATACATATATATGTACATATTTTTTTTTTTACAAGTTTCCTATTCTCAAGACAAGAACACTGACAGTGGGTTTTCATTTCTACAAATTAAAAACATTAAATAAATTTCAAGAAAAATGTAAATTACTTTCCAAGTCCTGTTATGCATACTTTTTTAAAGTCATCCCCAAAATAAAGTTGCTTTTAAAGTGAGGAGTAAAACATTAGATAGTAAAGATTCTATATGGAAGCATATTTCTCACAAAACTACATAAGAAATAAATGTACACTGACTATTTAACAGTCAAAACTTCACCAGCCCAGAAAATATAATTTGGTATCTCTAAAATCCTAAAGGTGTTATTAAAGTTTTGGCTGTATCCATATTTCAAAGTTTCTTATCACATCTAAATGAATTCAACTCATTTATTTTATACAATGGAGCATTCTTGCATTTTTCACATTGGAATAATTAAATGTTATTTATTGAGACAACTTCTGAAACAGAGCACCTGTTAAAGTAAAGACTAGAATGCTAAAATTGGTCTTTAAAATCCTAAAAGGGTGAACTCTGTTGCCTAAAAAAAACACATAAATGCTACAAAACTACTTCAGCAATTAACTGTGAATCACAATAAAGAAATAAAGAATGGACATTATACAAAGTAACCAACACTAACTTTATCTTTCAGTTCCCTGTCCAGTGTGTTTGTCTTCTGGTTAGCCTGAGATATCTTCTCTTTCTGCTCATGAAGTTTGGATTCAAGCTGGGTGATCTTCTCCTTCTTAGCTGCCACATCAGCATTGGCCTATAATTAGTGAGCACAATACAACATTACTGAATGTTACTGTCACATCAGCTATGCACTGTATTAGTGAACACAACATTACTGAATGTTACTGTCACATTAGTATTGGCCTGTATTAATGAATACAACACAACATTACTGAATGTTACTATCACATTAGTAATGGCCTGTATTAGTCAACACAACATTACTGAATGTTAGTCACATCATTTCTAAATGTTTAAAAAAAAAAAAAATTTCTGCATTTTGGCAAGGCACACCCGTTCAACCTAGACACAGGGTTCGTTGGTAATATTAGGCATTTGTCCAAATAGAAAAGACCATGCGGTCTGTTCAGTGATTATTCATTACTGAATGTAACTGTCACATTATTATTGACATGTATAAACAAACTTTGAAAGTAGTAATGCTGCTACATCATTACTGGACTGTGTCAGCAAATATGGCATTGCATCATTATTAGACTGGTTTCAACTACAAACAGACAGGAGAGGAGCTGAGAATAAACTCTTAACTCCACTTAAATACTTCTAAGGCATGCATTTGGAATAACCTCTGACAGTTAACCCTAGCTCTTTGTCTTCTTATGGTAGAATTGTTTATAGACAAACTGGAGGTCTCTGGTGCCCTATGACCTAATGCTTCCTACAAGCCTGCTGTTATACATGAAAATTAGACAAAGGCTAAGGCACTGCAACCACATTCTTCCGGGCATGTCATGTGACATGCTGAATGTTGTTTAAAAAAATTATTTTTAAAGCCAAACCTGATCCAATTGTGCTTTGACAGCTGTTAACTGAGTGTTGGTTTTCTCCAGTGTGTTATTTACTGTCTTAATGTGGTTTTCCAGGTCAACTCTTTGGCTTGTTTTGGCAGCATCAGATGCCAGCAGCAGTTCTGCCTGTACATTCAAAATAAAGAACAGATAAAACATCATAAGATTCTATTCATCACTAAATTCATCATTCATCTTTTCACTCCTTGAGAAATTTAACAGCAGCTGTTACATCCCCAATTTCCACGACAGCCATCTTGTTCAGTTCCATCCTAGAACTCTGGTTAACTTGGCTGTTTTTCTCTGGGTTTTCTTTGGCTTTCTCACTCTTTTCCTTCTATGTGGGCTCCAGTCAAGAATAAACTTCATTATACTCAGGAAATGGTATATGTAACATGCTGCAGGCATTGTTTCATTAAAAAAGAAAAGAGGTGTAGGACGTGATATCACGACTATTGGGAAATAAGTCTCCATGCTGCATGGTCACGAAGACGTGAGGGACGCTTGGTATCTAACTAAGAGTCATTTTACTGTTAGGGTTGAGATTTATTTGATTGAGCTGAAACCAACCAGACCCTAAAGAAGATAGTTGCAACTAGAACATCAAACATTGCAGATGAATTATTCCCTTCATCAAATAAGCCAAATAAACTATAGAAAAAAAAATAAATCATAAGCAGTATACACTCAAGAAGATCATGGAGATATCACTACATCATGGAGATATCACTACATCATGGAGATATCACTACATCATGGAGATATCACTACATCATGGAGATATCACTACATGGCACTGGGCCGAAGGGCGAGAGCCCAGGCGCCGCTGGATCAATTACAACAACAACAACAAGACATGACAGAGATTTTAAAAATCAGTAATGGCAGCTCTTCTGAATTCTTTATGAAAACGTAAACCAACGGGCTAACATGACCTCAACAATCAACTGTAAGTAAATCTTCTTTTTCTTTGATCCTTAGCCGCAGACCATCAAAGCAGTCAGTGGCCATCACGCCTAGTGGCGTCTTGTAGGGCAACAACAAATTGATTCCACTTTGCTCGGTCGGCGGCCATCCTTCATACAGTGCCCCAACTCTGGTTCATTCTTTGCATCTCAGCCTCCACAGTCCTCCGCCAGGTTGTTTTTGGGCGGCCTCTCTTTCGTTTTCCTTCAGGGGTCCAAAGCATAGCTGTTCTTGTGATGGCATCGGGGTCTCTTCTGAGGACATGGCCAACCCAACTCCAGCGTCTGCCAGCTATGATGGTGTGCATGTCCTCTTGCTTGCTCTGAGTAAGCAGATCTTGGTTGGTGATGGTATTCGGCCAAAAGATTCGGTGAATCTTTCTTAGGCATGTTGTGTGAAAAGAGGACAATTTCGACATTTCCTTCTCTGTAACTCTCCAGCATTCCACACCATAGAGAAGCACAGAAAGCACACAGCTCTGATATAATCTTAATTTTGTGCTTGTGCTGTATTGAGAGGACTTCCAGATGTTGTTTAGGCTAAAGAAGGCTGTTCTTGCCTTATTCATTCTGATGTTGATGTCTTTGCCTGCCCCGCCGTCTGGTGTTACTATGCATCCTAGGTATGTGAAGGTGTCTGTCTGTACCAGTTGCTGATTCCTTACTGATATGGGCTCAGGGTTGCTCACATTGAGCGTCATGACCTCAGACTTCTTTAAATTGATGTTCAAGCCCACCTGCTGGCTAAATTTATTAAGTCTATCCATTTTTTCCTGGATGTGTTGATGTGAATGTGCTAGTAGTGCAATGTCATCTGCATATTCCAGATCTTCCAATGTAGAAAATGTAGTCCATCTTATTCCTCTTGGACTGCCCTCTGTTGTCTGGCGCATCACCCAATCTATGACTGTTAAAAATAGAGTGGTTGATAAGGGGCATCCCTGTCGTACTCCTATCTTCACCTCAAAGGTTAGGTTGCTCTGCCCAACATTACACGTAAAGTTGGCATAGAGGCTTTTTGTGATTGACACTATGCAGCTTGGAATTCCATAAGCCCTCAGTATTTTCCATAAACTGTCCCTATGTATGCTGTCAAAAGCCTTTTCAAAAAAGTAAATCTTGTCAATTGTTAAATCAATCAATCAATCAATACCCTTTAGCTCCCCAAGGAGCATAGGCCTTCAACAAACACATGCCATGTCCTCCTGTCATGTGCCATCAGCTCAAGTACTTTCCGTGTTTTCCTCATCATTTTCACCTCTGTATCTAGTTCTCTTCTTCATGTGTTTTTTGGTCTACCTCTGCCTCTCTTTCCCTGGGGATTCCAGAACAAGGACTGCCTTGTAATGCTATCAACAGGTTTCCTCAATGTGTGTCCCATCCATCGACAGCGTCTTCTTCTCAACTCTTGTTCCACTGGCACTTGTCTGGTTCTTGTCATCAGTTCCATATTTGTAACTTTGTCATACCATTTCAATCCTTCTATTCTATGCAAGCACCCGTTTATGAAAGCCTGTAGCTTTTTGGTTGATTTTGTTGTTCTCAATATTTCAGAGCCATACAATGGGACTGACTTGACATCTGAGTTGAAGATTCTTATTTTTGTGTTGGACTTGATTTCTCTTGTTCTCCATATGTTTCCCAATGCTCTTGCGTTTTGTATTCTTATTTTGATTTCATTGTCAGTCCCTCCAACTTTGTATATATTACTGCCAAGATATGTGTACAATTCTACATCTTTTAGTGGCGTTTTTTCAAGTTCAACCTTGTTATAATTTCTTGCATTTATTCTCATAATCTGTCTTTTCCAGTGGTTAGTGCACTGGCTTCCTAGCTTGGTGGTCCATGGTTTGATCCCCAGTTGAGGTGGAATTTTTTTAGACCACAATCGGCTCCAGGGTCGACCCAGCCTCATGAATTGAGTACCAGAACAACTCTGGGAAGTTTAAGGTGGCCGGCGTCATGCTGACCACATCACCTCTAGTGTGCCGATGGTCAAGAAAATACGGGCCTAACACCTTATTCCCAATATGCCTCAATAAGCGTGTAACGGGATCCTTTACCTTTACCTTTAACTTTGTCTTTTCCTGTGTATTTTCAGACCCACTAGTTGTGACCTCCCATCGAGTATTTTCATTTTTTCTGGCATCTGATTATGGTTATGAGACAGAAGAGACAAGTCATCTGCAAAATCTAGATCTATAACAACTACAACAACAAGACATGACAGAGATTTTTTAAATCAGTCATGGCAGCTCTTCTGAATTCTTTACGAAAATGTAAACCAATGAGCTAAAGTGACCTAAACAATCAACTGTAAGTAAATCTTGTCAGTCATTAAATGTAGATGCAGAAATCATGTCAAGGAAAGACCATCCAAGAATAACTACTAACTTTCAGATTAAATAACACAAATTCATTAACGCCACTTTGTTTTTATATTGAGGAATAGATGAAAACTTAACAGGAATTAGGAGATCATTCTAAATCTGACACAGAATGAGGACAGATTTCAAATAAAGAAAATGTAATGAATTAACCATGATTAAAGATAACTGCCTACATCACTTCAAGAACATAAAACATGGTCGACGAACACAGTTTTACAATCATATTGCAATACAGGTTGGTAACCCAGAATTAAAAATGCTCGGAGACGGCTGTGTTTCGGTTTTCTGATTTTTTTCAGATTTTGCCCAAAGTAGCTCAAAAATCCACCCAAGTCACTCAAAAAGTAGCCCAAGTCTGCCAAAAATCGGTTCAAAAATCGCCCAAAAAGCTTTTAATTTTCAGAATATTCTGGTTTTCAGATGCTGGGTTACAGACATGTATATATTAGTCAGTTTGACAAAAAATCTAATAATAAACTTATTTATGCACTCTCACCTTTGAATAAACAACAACTACCCCTGATGGGCTGTTGCTATTTTTGGAGCAGTGTCTGATTTGATGTGATACTATATATAAATGACTGGGTATTTTTCAATTATTTCTTGTGTCTGTGGGAGGTGGTGTTGTCCTGCTATAGTTGCTGCTACTTGTAGTGGTGATTATTGTTTGAATCTGCTAATTGGGCTTCCAGTTTTCAACCAGTTGCCTGTTTGGATGGTCTTTTCTCATTCTTCTATAGTGCTCTTTTGCTTCCAGAACAGCACTATTATGTCGTAGGTCAATAGGTTCTATGTTTGCATCAATTTCACAGGCAGCTTTTGAAGTGGTTCTCATGCCCCTGTATATGAATCTTAGAGCTTTGTTTTGGAATTTGTCCAACTCTGCTCGGGTGGTTTTGCTCATTGCCAATTGCAGCAATAGGTTATTATCCATGACTAATCAGACATATCCCAGGTACAGTTGTCTGAGGTTTCATTTTTCTGCTCCCCAGCTAGTGCTTGCAAGGTCTTTAACTAGGTTCAGGTGTCTACTGGCCTTATCTTTAATTTTGTGCATGAAGGCTTTGAGGAGTAGCTGTCAGTCAAGTTCCACTCCTAAGTAAGTTGGATTTTCTTCTCTGGACAGTAGTTGTCCATCGAGTTTTAGTTGGTACACCTTCTTGCTTTCCTTGATGCTCCTGGTGAAAACTGTGCATACAGTTTTCTGAGTGTTTATTTTTAGCTTCCAGAGCCTGTAATACACAACTATTGTGGCTAGGGTTCTGTTTAGTTTTGCTTGCACCAGTTTTTGTATTTTTCTGTTGTCCAAATGAGCAGGTCATATTTACCCTCTCAGAATACATCCAAGGTTTTTTTGCACAAAATGAAAGAGTTTGTTGTCTGTTCTACAACCTTTTCTGAAGCCTGCCTGACTATCATCAATGATGTTGTTGCTTTCTAGCCACCAGTAGAGCCTGTGGTTCACCATTTTCTCTGCAAGTTCTCCAATTGCTGAGGTCAGTGACACTGGTCTGTAGCTTCCAGGTTCTTCAACTGGCTTGTTTTTCTTTAGAATCAGCTTGATATCTGCAGTCAGCTAAGCTTTAGGGAGTGTGCTTTCTTTCTATGTTCTCTTAATGAAGTTTAAGAGTAGTGACTTTGCAACTTGACCTAGGTTTATTATCATTTCATTTGTAATCTTGTCTAGTCCTAGAGCTTTCTTGGTCTTTAATTTTTTTGGTGAGCTATTCATTTCATGGATGGTGTACACAGGGAAAAAAAAGTAAAACTTATAAGTCAAATATCAATGGGCAATTGCTGTGCCTTGTTTAGACATTTGTTTTATGTATATCCAAAAGATAAAAGTGAGGATGTAAACATTTAGAAATAGGAAGTGACCTTTCAATCACCCTGTATATAAACAGTCCTGAGTATTGTGAAACACAGTGTACTGGGTGGCACAGGGAAAGGCTTGTGACGTTGCACTGACTGTGTCACCCATTCCCTATCTCATTTATCTCTCTTTAATTTCCAGTGTACTGACCACTGTGGTTCTCTTCAGCAAGTCTATGCCTGTTATTTCTTTTGACTGAAAGTATGCAACACAGACATCTGATAATAAGAGTCACTGCATAAACTCTTTTTTTCACTCATGGGTTCTGAATATATCTATTTTATTTGTCTTACTGACCCAGGGCACTATTTTTTCAGGTTTTACAAAACTTAAATGACTACATGACACTCACAGTTAGAGGAG
This sequence comes from Oreohelix idahoensis, assembly GCA_024509875.1. Lineage (NCBI taxonomy): Eukaryota > Metazoa > Mollusca > Gastropoda > Stylommatophora > Oreohelicidae > Oreohelix > Oreohelix idahoensis. The sequence continues at coordinate 40,977 of JAMPIV010020638.1, forward strand.
ACAATTTCACAGTAATACAAAGACCCACCTTAGTCTTCAAATCTGACTCCACTTCATTCAGTTTCTGTTCAAGAGATTTCAGCTTGGTCATTTTCTCCCCTAAGGTCACCTCTAGCTTCGATACCTTGGTCTCAGATTCTTGAAGCTGACCTTTAACTTCTCGAATCTGCTTGTGTAAAGTTTCCTCCTTATTTGAATGCTCTAAAACCCGACTCTGAAGTGTGGACTCTAAAGCTGACAGCTTGTCTTGTAGTGAACTCTGAAAAGTAGCATGATAATTTTTTAATGTGCACAACAGTGAAAGCTTGCTACCATTCAAATAATGGTCAGTTTAGCATCATCATCATCATCATTATCCCTCATCTCCCCAAGGAGCATGTCCTTCAACTAATTTGTATCAGGTCTTTCCATCCGTCTGCTCAGGATCCTTTGAGCCGTCTGCTCTGGATCTTTTCACGTCTTCTTTATCCCTTTCACTTCTGTTTTCAGTTCCTTTATCCATGTGTTTTTCAATCTCCATCTACCACTTTTATCCTTAGTATTCTTGTACTGCTATCAACAGGTTTTCATAATGTATGGTCAGTACATAACATACAATAAAGGAAATCAGATTATGTGACAATAGAATGCCCTGTGTATCCTGAGGGTCTCCGAGTAGATAAAGATAAAAAAAGGACTACGGCATCATCAAGCACATCTTACAAGGTGACTAACATGAGGTTGTGCGTGGGGCTGGTAACCTCATCATGTAAAACAACTTGCCACAGAAATGATGACTGCAAGAGAATGTTAATGTTCGATGTAGGTTTCCTGTGAGGACCAGCTACAGTGGCTCCATGCTCTGTAAGGGGCACCAAGGAAAAGGATGACAGTGACTAGATTAAAGTAAGAAAAACTCCTGATGTCATCACCAGGGCACAGAGAAATAAAGATAACAGAAAAAAAACTGATTAACTGAAAATGACTGACATGGCCAAGTCAGAACTTCCCCAATATCTCTGTCTTATCAATATCTGGCCACTGTTGAAGACAGTTACTTCACAAATCTACAATGAGTAAACATCTACTAATAAACTTTAAAATACCATAAACAAAATTAATAATACCTAATGTGAATATTTTTACAGTAATTTAACATATAGATTAAAGTTTTGCTGAAACTCAACAGAAATGAGTGAACTGATCATACAGAAAACACTTACATTTTCTTGTTTCATCTGATTAATCAGTTCACTGGCTCCATCTCCTGCTTCAATCTGAAAAAAAACTGATATTTTGATGTATTTGTTATCGATGTACAGCATGAATTATTTCCACAACCAATGATATTTCTACTAGCAATTTCAAGCAAATTACTTCTAAAGATAATGGTATTTTAATTATCAACATCATATAACATGTGTTACTGAGTCTTGATTGTAATGACTGCTGTTTTTGTGTATGTGTAAAAAACAAATATTACCACATAAACTCGAGTATAAGTCGAGGAATTTATTCCTATTTTGGACCTTAAAAAAATGTACACCTGACTTATAGTTGAGTTAAAAATAAAAGATTCATGAGAACGGTCAGTGTTGCCCTCCTCCCCCTTCCTGCTGCATACTGGTATCCTTCAGATATAAGCTTGCTGCTTCATTACATGTTTTTAACAAAATATCTTAAGTAGTATATTAAAAACTGTTTCAATAAATTTTCTTAGACTGTCAATTGTGATAATTATTAAAATAAAAACATATACTCAGTAAAGATACAAACAATATAAATAAAAAATGTCCATCATGCTGTCGTTCATTTTGTCATGCGTACACCTGGCACGCACATCTGTTTAAATAATTTTAAAAATGTTGTCCCGACCTTGCTACTACAATGATTTGAAAAGAAAGCATACTTCTTACAAGGCTGGCTTTAAGCTGAAAGCGACAGAATTAGCAAAAGCCATTGCAATTCCAATGCAATGTGGAAATTCGGAATTGACGAAAAACTTTGTTCGAGACTGGCGTAAAATAAACGAATCCTTAAAAGAAATGCCACAAACTAAACGAGCAAGGAGAGGGAACACTTTGCCTTTTCCAGCACTTAAAGGAGAACTAAATGAATAGGTTTTAACTCAGCGGCACAATGGTTGCAGCATTACTCTAGGATCAATTCAAATTCACGCCATTCAACTGAAAAGGAGTGAAAAATATTGCAACATGCCAGAATTATCGAAATTATCTAACTTTTCACTCATTCACACTTTTCTTTTTACTTCGACTTATAATCGGGTCATAATTTTGGAAGCTATTTAAGTCCTAAAGTCTAGTGGTCAACCTATACTCGAGTATATACAGTAATTGTTTTCAAAACCTGCTTGATTAAAATGAGTCATATGATTGCAGAGGTGACATCGTTAAAAACGTTCTATGGGGATAGTAAAGATGGCATGATAAAAGAAAGCAAAGAAGATGAGAGGAGTGACACAGTAAACAGTGTTCTATGTAGTTCCTGGAGGTTTCTGAGGAGACAAAGAATAGGATTACTGCTGCCTCAGGAATGTCATAAGAGGTTAATAATATGAGACTGTACATGGGGCTTGCAACTTCATATTGTACAATAGAATGCTACAAAAACGACTGCTGCAAGTGTTGTTGTTTAACTAGAGCTGCTGAGCTTCTCGCTCTTTAGCAGCCAATACCAAGTTGAAAACTCCTTGGTATTATCTACACTGTAGATCTAGGCTTTTCCTGTGGCTCTTCTGCCATTCTGAAATGTGTTGAGTTGAAGTCATGAGCTCCAGTTTCTCCAGCTTGGCTTGCATTTAAAGGACTGTCACATTTAGTTCCAAGCTAGGAATACGAAGTGTGTGGCATACTGTGCATTCCCCGCCATACAAGGGGCTCTCCAACTATGCAGAGCTAAAATGCTGTACTTTGGTTCTCGGCTCTCCCAAGGAATTGTCACGTCCTGCACAGAGCCACGTCTCAGCTTCCCCTGCCTATCACTGGGTCCATAGTGAGATCCTTTTGCATGCAGTCAACCAAGTCAAATAATTACACCTGGAGCTCAAGTGACCTCCAAGCTTAGTGTGCAAAGCTGGGTTCTCAACAAGTTTCACCACAGGGGGAATCCCTGGAAGTGTGTGGATGATTTCAAGAGTCAATGAGGATGTAATTAGCCTCACAGACACAGGTTCACTTCCACGTACGTATATTGTAGCATTGTGCATAGCTGGTGGTCATATAAGGATGACTCTAGATATGCCTCCATGCATGCTGCAAGTGTATATTATTGATCTGATGCAGGGGGCTAGCTGCTTTCATGGCTCAATTTTCCATAAGGAGTGAAAAGGAAAAAAGAAGAAGAAGACAACAAAAAGTGTGACATTATTAAACAATTTGCAGTCCTGGTGAACTATCTTCAGAATAAAATTTCACAAAACCTGAAACCACACACCTTGGCCACCAATTCTTGCCTCTCACCCTCTAGCCTCTGTTTTTCCTCAGCCATGTATGCAATCTTTCCCTCAAGCTCCTTCACTTTTTCTTCACTGAAAGTGAGAAATGAAAGCAATGACAATACACGTCTTCAGCCTTGAAACACAGCTCTCCCTTATGTTTGTTTAAGTGTGTTGCTTGTCATCCTAAAACTGATATAATCTACTTGTCAATAGAGGGTCCAAGCTGAACAAACATTTATAAAATGACCTGAGAATATAGACAGCTCAGATAAGGAAGAGCCTAGCTTAGTTCCCGCAAGACTCTGATGAGACTTAGAAAGAATGGTGTAGCGACTCCAAATGTTGAGTGATGATTTATGGTGTCTTAGGTCTGGTATGCGTGTGTGAGGTAGATGTACAGTCAGACAAGTACGGTTCCAACAGGAACGTCACACCAAATCACGACGGATGGAGTCAATGAACATTGTAAAACCTCGTGACGTTTTGATCATTTATTATAGACGCCACAATGACGAGGTGTGTAGACATAAACAAGCAGGTACATCATAGGTACGATAAAACAGTCATTATTACATCAAGATAGTCAGTACAGCAATGGACGGTAGACGGCATCATAATAGAGATGAATCACATGCATGTCAATACATTATAAGGCTGTAATGTAGTCGGGAAAATTCTCCATCCCTTTCTATCTTAGCCAGGAGATAACAATATGTAGGAGATCAATCCACTCTCCTTGAACTGACTTCAGCAAGACGGGCACGTCTTCTGAAGTATCAATAATGTCCTCAAAAATCCTCTAGTTAACAAAGGTATCAAACCTAGATCATGTAGCAGGGCAGCAAGTAATAGTCCTTAGGACATGCATCAACCCGATGCGTTACAACGTAGCAATACGTGAGCCGAGAAACATCTCATAATGAAGACTCTTCAATGACAGGCTACGAAACAAATGTCAATCTTGAAAGATGTCTACAAAGTTACTGAAAAATGCAATTACCTTGTCTTCAGGAAATACACCACATAACTCACATGCCTCCAGGCGTATTAAATCACAAGAGAAATGTCATCTCAAATAAACGAGCAATCTATAAAGAGGACTCCATATTCCTGACAGAACAAAATAAGCATAGACGTTCTCACAGAGACGTCTTGCTCGCAAAACGAACCGTTCTCGACTGCAGGGCAGAAACGAGAACACAAAGACTTAAATCTTGGACATGCGCAGTAAAGAGCCCAATACGAATACTGTTCACACAATAAATGAAGATAGAACCTCTTTCTAAGAACAACGTCGAAATCAATGCCTTATAAGGAGACCATTAGACAGCATAGCAAGTTGCCATACATGGACATAATTTAAGAGCGCTTAACAAACTTATCTGCCACCTTTTGCCAACAAGAACAGACAACTGCATACTATAAAAAGTGACTATTAATTTCACAAGGTTATTTCCCTTGCATTAGAAAAAATGCATGTTGTACACAGAATACGAGAAATTCTTGTGCAACAAATGGAACTACTGCTCCTACAGGCATGTCGTACAAAGTGACTAATATGAGTATGTGCCTGAGGCTTGCAACCTCTTCATGTAACACAAATTGTTACAGAAACCACTTCCGTAACAGCACATGAATGATTAGAGCAGTGTTCCTGTAATGGTGGCTCCATGCCATATAAGAAGTGAACAGACAAATAATAATGATAAGGAAGAGTGTGATTAGAACAGTTTGCTGACTCTAAGTGATGAACAGTTTGCTGACTCTAAGTGATGAACAATTTGCTGACTCTAAGTGATGAACAGTTTGCTGACTCTAAGTGATGAACAGTTTGCTGACTCTAAGTGATGAACAGTTTGCTGACTCTAATTGATGAACAGTTTGCTGACTCTAATTGATGAACAGTTTGCTGACTCTAATTGATGAACAGTTTGCTGACTCTAAGTGATGAACAGTTTGCTGACTCTAAGTGATGAACAGTTTGCTGACTCTAAGTGATGAACAGTTTGCTGACTCTAAGTGATGAACAGTTTGCTGACTCTAAGTGATGAACAGTTTGCTGACTCTAAGTGATGAACAGTTTGCTGACTCTAAGTGATGAACAGTTTGCTGACTCTAAGTGATGAACAGTTTGCTGACTCTAAGTGATGAGGAAAGGAGCGAAGCTGAGTCAGGCACTGGCACCAACTAATAACAATGGCCAATGCTTGCTGGTGAATGGAGAGACGGCCAAGGGGATGCACTAAATGAAACCTAGGTCTACCAGTGAGCTGGTCATTCTTTTGTTATCTTGCGACTCTTTAAATCACAGGTCTTTAGCTAATTCACAGAGTTTTCCAGTCCCTGTGCCATCCATTCAAAATCTTTTATGTCTTGTCACCAATTCTCTTCTCCACGTGTTTTTTGCTCTCCCTCTATTCCTCTTACCCTGGGGATTCCAGATCAAAGACTACCTTGTAACGCTACAAACTGGTTTCCAGTACATGTGTTTTCACATTGGTGATCTTTCCATACGATTTCAATCCTTCTATTCTGTGTCAGCATTCATTTATGAAAGTCTGCAACTTCTTGATTGCTGTTTTTGTTGTGTTCTATGTGTCACAGCCAAATAAATAGGAATGTCTTGACATTTGAGTTGACAATTCTAATTTTTGTGTTGAATTTTTCTTTTGATTGCGATATATTTCTCAATGTAATGAAAGCCCCCTCTTTCCTTCTTTATTGTTATTTAGACATCATTTATTCCTTCAACTTTGTTTTGCTGCCAAGATAAATGTAGGAGTTCAAATCCTGCTATAAGTCTTTCTTCAAGTGCTATCTTGTTATCATTTGCCACAAAATGATTTTAGACCTCAAGGTTTTTTGTATTAGGACTTGCAACATATAACTGAAGGACCCTGCGTTTAGGTTGAAAGGTGTGCACTTCACCAAAATGAGACAAAACTCCAATTTTAAATAAAACAATACATTTATTCTCATAGTTTACTCATAGTTTATGTCTTTTCTCTAAGGATTTTCAGACCCATCATCTGTGACCTCTCATCCAGTATTCTCATTCTGTCTTGTATCTGGTTTCAGTTACGGTACAGAAAAGAAATACACTTAAACAATCAATTTATTGCAGTGAAATATAAATAAAACATTTATAATATTAAAAACTGTAAAGTAGTTGCAGTAGTTATTTAAGAATGGCCCACTTGGGTGAAGTTCCTACTCCAGATTAAGATATATCAACATTATTCGTACTAAGGCCTGAGCTGGGCACTTTGCTTAATGAAAGAGTTGTACTTGACTAGGATTGTGGATGAAGGACAGGTTCACATAATTTAGATCTTTTGAAAAAAGCCTCAGTGTGAGATCTTTCTTCTGCACCCCCCTTCCTCCCCAAAATCATAAGGTTTGCTATAAGGACTAACATATTTTTTTCTTATTGCACTATAATAAATTAGCTTCTTTTTCTACTATGATCCATGAATTCAAACTGACAGCTCTAGAACCCAATAAACTTTTCTTTGGAACCATTAATTAAAGGATGTACAAGATTTTAAATGAGAAAATCAATAGAAATCGTAGACAGCTTCTTTCCCAGTTGAGGATGTTATTAAACTGGCACTCATCATGTTTAGACTTAACTCTTAAATTCTCAATGTTGCCATTAGGGAAAACACTTTGGAGGGGGGTTGGTGGTGGCAGATTAGGGAGAAACATACAGAGTTGTGACTGAAAGTAGTAGCACATTTCAGGAAAGTAAAGTAAGAACTGTGGTGTCAAATTTCTTTGAACTACAGCATCTGCTATGGGATTACCTTTACCGTTCTTTTGATCTTGCCTACTGTAATTTTATTACTGTGGCTTTTACCTGTTTTTCTTTTAGATTGGTCAAACCATGGGTCAAAGCCAATATTCTTCTATGATATTAATCATTCAGGTGGACTGATATAGCCTGGTGCTCAAACAGAGAGACCCAGACCCAGGATGACTATCTTGAGAAATGTAGTCTACATAGCTGTTATTATAAACTTACATTTGGGTCAATTTTCGAGCATCCTCTTCCAGCTTGACATCTCGCTCTATCACCTGAGCTTTCAGCTCATCACTGGAATGTCTCTGTGAATCAAGTTTAAAAACCTCTGTGGATATGCTACAATATAGTCGTACCGTCTGTCAAAATCCAATCCAAGAGCCACATTATGGAAGAGACTATCAGAAGATAGGGGACTGCCAGACCAGATAAAATGCCCTATGTAGTATCCAGGTGTTGTGAGGAGACAAAGAAACAACACAACAACTGCTCTCTCTGGCATGTCGTAAGAGGTGGCTACTATGAGACTGTGACTGAGGCTGGCAACCTCATCAAGTAAAACAAATTGCTACACAACCTCATGCTGCCAGAACACATGAAGAGCTAGAGAGGTATAACCAACAGGTGTGCTGTTAGGAGCTAGAGAGGTATAACCAACAGGTGTGCTGTTAGGAGCTAGAGAGGTATAACCAACAGGTGTGCTGTTAGAAGCTAGAGAGGTATAACCAACAGGTGTGCTGTTAGGAGCTAGAGAGGTATAACCAACAGGTGTGCTGTTAGGAGCTAGAGAGGTATAACCAACAGGTGTGCTGTTAGAAGCTAGAGAGGTATAACCAACAGGTGTGCTGTTAGGAGCTAGAGAGGTATAACCAACAGGTGTGCTGTTAGAAGCTAGAGAGGTATAACCAACAGGTGTGCCATTAGAAGCTAGAGAGGTATAACCAACAGGTGTGCTGTTAGAAGCTAGAGAGGTATAACCAACAGGTGTGCTGTTAGAAGCTAGAGAGGTATAACCAACAGGTGTGCTGTTAGAAGCTAGAGAGGTATAACCAACAGGTGTGCTGTTAGAAGCTAGAGAGGTATAACCAACAGGTGTGCTGTTAGAAGCTAGAGAGGTATAACCAACAGGTGTGCTGTTAGAAGCTAGAGAGGTATAACCAACAGGTGTGCTGTTAGAAGCTAGAGAGGTATAACCAACAGGTGTGCTGTTAGAAGCTAGAGAGGTATAACCAACAGGTGTGCTGTTAGAAGCTAGAGAGGTATAACCAGCAGGTAATTTTGTTCAGATAATTAAGCACAAGAGTTCTGAGAAAAGTAACTCAATTTAATACTTTGACAGTAACATGGGAGAACAATGTGGTCACAAGTAAGAATGCTTGAGGAATTTGTTATTCTTGTCACAATCACTACTGCAATAATCAACATTGCACTAGAGACTTTTTCCTGCACAAAGATGTCATTAGAAAAGAGATCTCACAAAAAGTTCACATTGTCTGGCTGAACTGCACTCTCATCCATAACAACAGAAGAACTGTCAGCAGCGTGACTGAAGAGTTATACTACAGAATGACTGAAGAGTTATACTACAGAATGACTGAAGAGTTATACTACAGAATGACTGAAGAGTTATACTTACAGAATGACTGAAGAGTTATACTACAGAATGACTGAAGAGTTATACTACAGAATGACTGAAGAGTTATACTACAGAATGACTGAAGAGTTATACTACAGAATGACTGAAGAGTTATACTACAGAATGACTGAAGAGTTATACTACAGAATGACTGAAGAGTTATACTACAGAATGACTGAAGAGTTATACTACAGCGTGACTGAAGAGTTATACTTACAGAATGACTGAAGAGTTATACTACAGAATGACTGAAGAGTTATACTACAGAATGACTGAAGAGTTATACTACAGAATGACTGAAGAGTTATACTACAGAATGACTGAAGAGTTATACTACAGAATGACTGAAAATACACTTTCTATTTTTAAACTGTTATTTCTTTGCTCCTGTCCAATTAATTTACATGAAGCAATGTAAAAATAATGATAACTGCCATTTTATTGTATTTAATGCGGTGTCACAGTAATATTACAACTCTATGTCACATCCTGTTACATCGATATGAGATTTCATAGCGGGCAGAAATTTTTGCTGTTTCTTGAATTGTCAGTTTATTGGTCATTTTAGAATTTATTTGGTTTTTTTTTTTGGTTTGTTTTGGCTTTGTTTCTGGGAATACAAAACTAACCGTAAACCTTTATTTGTCAAAGGGCAGTTAATGCTGTTTGTTTTGACATTTGTTTCCTGTATATCCAATGGATACATGTAAGGATACAACAATTTATAAATAGGAAATAGCTTTTCAATCACCCGCAGTAAGAGAGACAAGCTCCGGTACAGCTGTTTTGAAGATGGAGAAAAGGACAGTATTTCAGTCAGTTTGGTCTTCTGTTCTACAACCATTTCAGTAGTCAGTCTGGCTATTGTCAATGACTTTTTTTGCTTTCCATCCAACAGCAGAGTCTCTAAATCATCATTCTTTCAGTGAGTTTTCCCATTGCTGAGGTCAGTGAGAAAGGTAAAGGATCCCATTACATGCCCATTGAGGCATATTGGGAATATGGTGTTAGGTGTTATGTGTAAAATCATAACAGGTTTTATTGCACTCAACATGGTTTGTATACATACTTCCTTGTTGATATGCGTTGCCCGGACTATTCCGGAAGTACGTCACATAGTCTGCTAATATTTGGCAGACGATTCTTTGCCGGCGTTGCGTGGCAGATTTGAGCTAGTATTCATTCTTTTTCGCTGTGTATTACTGTGTGTGAGAAGACATGTTTTTGACGAGCTCCAGAAAGTGTACTCTTGTGATAGAGTCTTTGTGAATTTATATCAGCTAGGTCGTCCTACAGTATGGAGTCTATGCTTGATTATAATTAAATGGACAAGCGAATGCTGAATAGAAAGAAGTGAGTGTGGAACTATTTCATTAAAGATTTCAGCAGTATGCATAAGACATCTTGTCCTTAGTCTACGTGACGATAGACTGGTTTCATGGACTGGCTAGTGAATGCCATTGATTAATATATATATTGGATACAAATATATAAGGAGCTTCGTCCTATATTAAAAGTGAATATGTGTTCTTCAACGTCAAACTGGCCTTATCAAGTTTCTGACTGTTGAAGACTGATTACATGTTCTAAGGCTGTTTGTTCATATTTTCTTGACCATCGGCACACTAGGGGTGACGTGGTCAGCATCACGCCGGCCGCCTTAACCTTCCCAGAGTTGCTCTGGTACCCAATTCATGAGGCTGGGTCAACCCCGGAGCCGTTTGCGGTCTAAAAAATTCCGCCTCAACTGGAGATTGAACCGTGGACCACCGAGCAAGGAAACAAGTGCACTAACCACTGCGCTACCGCAGCTCCTTGAAGTCAATGAGACTGGTGTGTAAATAGCTGGCTTGTTTTGTCAGAACTTGCTTCATGTTTTGTTTGTGGAAGAGTACTTTCTGTCCATGACCTTGTATTTGGGCCAAGGTTTAATACAATTTCACTAGTAATCTGGTTCTGGTTCTGGTGCTTTGCTGGGTTTAAATTTTAGTAGTGTGCTATTCATTTTCTATCAGATGTAATCAGTTTGAAACAGTGCAATCATTTCATTGGAACCTTTTTTGTGTTGTTAGTGTGTGTATTGTGTTCTTGATTATGTCTAGCAGTTTTATGTGGTGGCTTTGTCACTCTGACACAGCAGTTGTTAGTATATGTCAATAAATATTCTGATATTAATATTACCTCCCTCCATTCTTGCTTTGGGGACAACAGGACTCGCTTTTCCTTGGAGAATCACCTCATTTTCCAAATGGGTTGTTTATCTCCCAATGGCTTAAATGTCCAAAATCCTTTTGCATGAATTCTAGTACCTCTTCTCTATTTCAGACTTCTTTATTTCTTCCGTCATTGTTTTCACGATCTATCTGTTTTATAGTTGTTGTTTTGTTTCGTATCCTTTTTGTGTCTTTTTTTTTTATTGCTGCTATCTTATATGTTACTTCCATGGACGTTACTGGATGACAGCAATCTTCACTGTTTTATTTCACGGATATTGCTACTATAATCAGGACTTGTTTCACCAGTTTTGTTAATTCCTTTTGTGTTTTGTTGATTATTTAATTTCTTGTTTTGAAATTACTTTATTTCTGATTTTGCAATTTTTTTGCGTTATTAATGTTCTTTTTTTGCTCATCACCTGTGCTGTTTACTTTTTCATCTGCTTGTACCACTCTTTTTGTGTGTATTTCTCATCTTCGTATGTGCTTGTAGTATTTTTCTTTGACCTGTCTATAATTTTTGTCCTTGTCACCTGTTTGTAGCTGTGGCTGATGAAGGGTGAAACTCAAAACGTCCCGTGTTTCCTGTGTACCGTTAATTTGTAAAACTGATTCCATACCATTTTATTTTTTAATTTATATATTCATAGTAGCTGTTACAGGTTTCTGCTGTCCATGAATATGTAGAACAACAAAAAATATGGAACACAGTGAGCATGTGAAAGAGAAATGCATAGAGGACAAAAAGAAACTAATATAAACTATTTATACACAAAGAAATCTTATAACGCCATAACAATCATTATGAGAAGAAGGAACAGCATCAGCTGAAACAGATGTAGGACAACACTAAACAAGTAAACCAACCTCATCTTCAAACATCTTGTTGGAAGTTGTCAGCTGATTTTGGAGGTCAGATATCTCACTGATCTTGGTGTCCAGGTTAGCTTGAAGCTGAATAGGTCACCATAAATAACATTTAATTATTAATGCAATGAAATAATATAAAGCTAAAATAAATAATAGGATGCATATTTCTGGCTTAAGTTTTTGTGGCCAGAGCTTTTACAGGTTATGGTAGCCAGTACCATGCCCAACTTTCCTTTGTTGTCTTCTACACCAGTGATTCTCAAAGTGGGCCACATGACCTCCCAGGGGGCCATGCCATATTTCTAGGGGGCCACAGTAAGACCTTTTTTTCCAGCTAACAGCGACTGTGAGGGGGGCCACATAAGTAAATGAGGCTCAGAAAGGGACCATGAGCAAAAAAAAAGGTTGAGAACCCATATTCTACACCATGAGTGTTCAGTGTTATTATTGCTGCTCCCTGTTCAGGGCGCAGTAACCTAAGCCAGATACAAGACAAAATGTGAATACTGCATGAGAAATCACAGCAATTGGGTCTGAAAATCCACAAACATTATAAGAATCAATTAATCAATACCCTTTAGCTCCCCGAGGAGCATAGGCCTTCAACAAACGCATGCCAAGTCTTCCTGTCCTGTGCCATCTGCTTAAGTTCTTTCCATGTTTTCCTCATCGTTTTCACCTCTGTAACCAGTTCTCGTCTCCATGTGTTTTTTGGTCTACCTCTGTCTCTCTTTCCCTGTGGATTCCAGAACAAGGACTGCCTTGTAATGCTATCAACAGGTTTCCTCAATGTGTGTCCTATCCATCGCCAGCATCTTCTTCTCAACTCTTGTTCCACTGGGACTTGTCTGGTTCTTGTTATCAATTCCACATTTGTGACTTTGTCATACCATTTCAGTCCTTCTATTCTACGCAAGCACCCGTTTATAAAAGTCTGTAGCTTTTTGGTCGTTGTTTTTGTTGCTCTCCATGTCTCAGAGCCATACAGTAGGACTGACTTGACATTTGAGTTGAAGATTCTTCATTATAAGAATAAATTCAGCTAATGATAGCCAGACTGCACTTGGAGGAACATGCCTACACATGTATCTTGGCAGCAATACAGACAAAGTTGGAGGAACAAACAATGATTTTTTAAAATAGACAAGAGGAGCTTTCATTGAACTGGCAAATATATAGAAATTAAAAAGAAATCAATTCCAACATAAAAATAAGAATCTTCAACTCAGTTACCATGGCAGTGCTATTGTATGACACTGAACCATATGGCTCTAAATAATTCATAGCCCCTTCAGTCATAACGGACTATGGAAATGCGCCCCTGAAGTGACAGCCCTCAGCTGCATATTTTCTTGGTGATCATTTTGACGTTTTCTCCTCTCTTCTGTCTGCCGTGAGAGCTTTTCACGCAATCTGAGGTGGCGCTGCAGAGAGAATCGTCACTTGGTGCGATCAGCAGCTTCCTCCTCCCAGGTTGCTGAATTTATTTCTAGTGCCCTCATGTCTCTCTTGCACAAATCTTTGAACCTCAGCTGCAGTCGCCTAACTATTCTTTTGCCATCTGCCCATAGACGATATTTTTCGGGATGCAACCATCTTCCATGCGGCAGACATGGCCAAGCCAGTGTAGTCTGCGCTGTCTAAGCAATGTATACATGCTTTGAAGGCCAGCAAGTGACAACAGGCTCTGAATAAAAGTTTACAGAAATGACCAACAGAAAGTGGCAGATTTTCATAAATGGGTGCTTGCACTGAAAAGAAGAACTGAAATGGTGTGACACAATCACCTACATGGAAATATTGAAAAGGACCAGAAAAGTACCAGTGGGACCAGAAGCCAAGAAAAGATGTTAGCAGCACCGAATAGGGTACATTTTGAGATAGAATTACAAGGCAGTCTTTGTTCTGAAATTCCCAGAGCAAAAGAAACAGAGGGAGACCATAAAACTCATAAAGCAGAGACTGGAGAGAGACTTAAAACAGGATATAAAAGACAAGGAAAGAATTTGAATGGATAGCACAAGATAGGAGAGCATGGCATGACCTAATTAAGACCTATTTCCTCAAGGAGCTAACGGATAATTACAGTGACAATGCTGTTCCGGATACAGTTCAAAGACAAAATGATATGTATTTAATGTTTACTGATGGACACGAACTGACAGTCTAATTTCATAAAAATATCTGCCTGCTCTTACTTACTTATGTACTCGTATGATTTAACCTTTAACCTTCACTCCTCTAAATACAATGTAATTAGTACTACATCATAGGACAAGGCTGGAAAATAACATGCATATTATTGCTACAGAGGCTAAATCTTACAGCAGACGTTTAAAATGGAACATTTTCCACGTTTGTAACCCTGTGCAAAAACTTCAATGCCATTTTATCTTTATCCCAATAAATAATATTACAATTTACTTTTAAAAAACTTCAAAACTTCAGTAATTACATATGTTTTGACAATGTTTGATTAATATGTCCATTAATTCTGACACGTAATTATAAAAAGTCTTCAAACAGAGACTACTTTTATCTAGCCACATATATACGCAAGACTCACAGTGTATGTGGTCCCACCGTGTTTATGGACCACTTCAGTAACAAAATAAATAACTGTAAGCCTAAAGACTATTCCTCTGCCTGTTTTTCTTGCCTGTGTAATCCAAACATTGTCATGTCCCTTCTCCCCTCCCCCACCTCTCTTATTTTATTAACTTTGAACATGAAAAAGTAATTGCTAGCTTGATAAAAATAACACAATAAAACTGCTAAATATTTTTATCAGCTAACACATTTTTTTTTAAATGTAAAAGATAAGCTAAGAACACACAGTAATATAAAAGAAAATGAAAACTAATAGCCGAAACTGTGATTGTATATACAAGAAGACAGAATAGGAACTGGACAAAGCAGAAAATGAGGAATATCAAGATGAAGGTTCAGATAATAAGGCCAAATGGACAGAGAGACAATGAGATCAGAGGAGGGGAGGGGAGGGGGGGGGAGGTGATTGACTAAAGATTGAGAACCAGAGGAATATTGAGGCAGGCTAAGAAACAAAGCAAGCAGGATTCATGAAGTCAAAAAGGAAAGGATTAGATTATGAAAACAGTATTGGGGATGAAAATATGATGCATAGAAAATTTTTTTTTTTTAAAGTCTGTTAACACCAACACTTCTGCCTTATTATCACCCTTTACTTTTCTCCTAAGCATTAAACCCACTGACCTTTTCCAACTGGAACTTCAGCTCATTGAGTTGCTGGTTCTTTTGAAGTACAACTGTTTGTGAAGAACTTTCAGAATCTCCCAATACTCTCTGCAAGTCCTCAAGTTCTGCCGCTTTGTCATTCAGTGATTTCTGTACCTGATTTAATAAGGGAGACAAACAGGCAGACATGGACAACCAAAGAAGTTTTCCCCCAAAATTATTATTTTTTTAAATTTGAGCAGTATAAAGAAATGACTGAACTAAATTGGGCTAACTAAAGTAAGGAACCTTGTTTTTATAATTAAAAAAAAAAAAAAAAAAGCAAATCTGACACAGCCTTATGCTGTAATATGAGTTAGGAAGAAACTTCTTTTCAAAAACACTTTCTCAATTCATTCTAATACAAAATGTTTTCCACTTGTAATAAAAATATACAGCTTGTGTATATATATAGCAAGTGCTACATTATGACTCTTCCAGGACTCATTCAAAGCATATAATCATATTCCTTAATCTTAACTGTTTCAAGTTCACTTTTCAGCTCTTCAGTGGCCTCCTTTGTTTTCTCTGCTTCTTGCTGTGACTGGCTTATCAACTCATCCTTTTCATCCACCATCGCTTGCAGGTGAGAGATCTGCAATGCATTCTCCTCCAGAGATTTTGAACTCTGTTCTAGTTTGCTCTGAATCTGAAATTACACAAAGGGCAATAAACAGATCCTTATTCTATTTCATTACATTTTAAAATGACAGCTTTTTACTTTTGTACCTGATGTCTGTAAAAAATTATATGAGATTGTGAGCAGTACATAAATACCGTATATGCCAGCCTATAAGAACCATGGGCATATAGGACGCACCCCTTTTTCCATGGACATTTCTTTGGAGAAAAAAAATTCATTACATCTCATCATACATTCATTGAAAAAACTGAAGTAATTTTCATGAATCGGTGTGTAAAATAAATAATCTACCAAAGAAAAAAATGTAGTTACATTAAAGGTTTTAATCTTCATCCTCAAAACCCAGAAAATCGTCACCTTCAGAGCTAGATAAAACATCTCTTGAAATCTCTTCTGTATCAGAAACCGAGTCATCATGGTCATCAAACAATAAATTATCCTCAGTACCATCAAGGGTATTACTAATGCCACATTTCTAAATTCCACCTGAAATTTCAGCTTTTCAGTATTTAAGACACACGTCATCTTTGAGACAAACATTTAGGGGAAAAAAAGTGCGTCTTATAGGCCGGCAAATAGGGTGTATACTCATCTCAAACTCCAGGAGAACTTCCATAACTATCTTCTTCTTCTTGTCTCTTTTTTTTCCCCTTAACGTACATGGAGTCACCATTCAATGTACATGATTCCCTTGTAATTTTTTTTCTTAACTTTGTTCTACAAAAAAGCTTACACTAATCAAATACTCCAAGTGACAACATGCCTCAGGGACCAAAGATGCAGCAAAAGAGATGAATGCAGTCAAGCTATGAAATGCAGTCTGCGACTTATAGCTTGACAGGGACCTAAGACGCAGCAAATGAGATGAATGCAGTCAGCGACTCATAGCTTGACTGCTTGCGTCAGGGTTAGCGAACCAGAGCTGACCAAGGCCCTACTCCACCTCCCAAGTGGTGGTCCTGGAAACAGGCTGCATCACTGCAGTCTGGCCGAGAGAGTAGGGATCGAAGAGGGAAGGTAAACCCAGCCCCAAAAAATGCTGTGCTGAAGTTGGATGTGTTGGCCGAAAGGTGCAAGTATCGCAGCTTTGCTGTAAACGGACACACCGCAACCAACGTCCTTTTCAGGACGAACGAGGAAGAAGAAGGAGATAGCTTGACTGCTTGCATCAGGGTCAGCGAACCAGAGCTGACCAAGACCCTACTCCACCTCCAAGTGGTGGTCATGGAAAAAGGCTGCATCACTGCAGTCTGGCCGAGAGAGTAGGGATCGAAGAGGGAAGGCAAACCCGGTCCCAAAAAATGCCATGCCGAAGTCGGATGTGTCGGGCCGAAAGGCGCAAATATCGCAGCTTTGCTGTAAACGGCGACACAACGCAACCAACATCCTTTTCAGGACGAACGAGGAAGAAGAAATACTCCAAGTCATGTTTAACATGCAACAGACCTCTAACCAGGACCTGGGCCGGGGAAAATATAAATTTTGAAAACTGAATTAGCCAAATTGGCTTGGTGAAAATATTTCACCTGGCTGGGTCTGTGGCTTAAGGACTAATTCACAGGATTTAGACCATTTGAGAATTGTCTTCAGTGAATCCTCACTTCACAACATTAGACAATCTCTGAAGAACCGAGGACTAGAACTGAACCAGGCCAGGAGGAAGACAGCCGATATGATAGTATGGCGCTCACTCTTCCAAACCTCTTCACCTCTCATGGTAGAAGAGGAATGACAAATAAGTAAAGAATTCTTTCTTCTAGGATTTCTTTCTTTCCATTTCGCATTTTGCTATGTGGGTCAACATCTCCCTAATTGCAGCTGTAATAGATGAGCCCCTTGTTTCTACTGGAGTCTTTATCATTCATTATTTCCAAGGCTTCTTCCAACATCACTACTTTGTTTTACATGGTGAGGTTTTAGCCTCATGCACAAGCCTTAGTTTCCTTTTTGTGATATGCTTTAGCAGGGTGTAGTGGACCTATTCTTTGCTCCCAAATAATGCAGCCCAGGATTAACAATGGTGCTCATAAATATTTGCTACAAGTATCTATGCTGAGAGCATCTTTAAGGGGAGGTAAAAACCTCCAAAATGAGAAACACAGAATTATAAGTTAATAGCTATATCTGGTCATTTATACAAGCAAAATTACTGAACAAAATACAAAACATTGAGGTATATACTAAAAACTTGCAGTCTATGGCGAAAAAACAGTGGAAATAGGCAAATTTTAGCTTTTTTGGGTATTTTGTTGCCCAAGATATCTCAAATGTGAGTACAACTTCAGTTATGAAATTTGGCTGTTTCATTTTTTAATATATGATAATGATTTTATACTAAAATAATTTTGATTGGTTTGATATCTGAGTTTTTTTGGATTTTAACATACCAATTGAAAAATAGTTGAAATTTTTAAGGGGGGTATCTTAGCTATTTCTGAACAGTTTTGTAGTTTGTTAACATATATCCTTTATTTTAGTTTATTGTTATGAGCACTATGTGTACAGCATGTGGCCCAAAATTTACTGCTGTATCACTAATAGTTTTTGAAAAATCATGGGCAACGTGCCCACATTTGTGTGAAAAATGAGGTTTTGAGAAAATTAAGAAAAAAGAAAGGAATTACACTTTTACACAAAATTTACTCACTTCAGTATCCCCCTGCTATGTAGGAATCATCTCTGGTATGTTCCTTTATTGATACCGTTGGCTATTTCATATTTCGCAGCTTACTTTTAATTAAATTCTTCATTTCAGCAGACTGTATGCGCTTTTCGTCAGTTTCTGAAAAAATACATCCTTTCTCTGGTAGACATGTACTATGTGGGGGGAAGCAATTGCTCTACCCTCAGCAGACTCAGTACATGTAGGAGAGGCTTTGCTCTCAATAATCACATGATTAGGATACCCTTATCAGATATTAACTGAAAATGGTTCACAGTTCAGAAGGAAAATGATGGTGGAAGTTTTTAGTATTTTTAAAAATATACTCGTCTGCACATTTTATCATCCACAATCGAATGGACAAGTGGAAAGATATAACGGGACTCTACTTACAATTTTACAGAAGCTCGCACAGGAGAAACTAGAATCCTGTGATTCGTTCTTACCTGCAGCTTTATTTGCGTATAAGGAGGTACCCTACCACTCTACTGGAATACCTCCAGCCACGTTATTATTACAATGACCCATCAAAGGACCCCATGGTTAATAAAAATTAGCCAGTCAAAATTATTTTTACACATGAAACTATGTTTAAAAAACTTTAATTCTGTTTGCTTCAGGGAACTGAATACTGAAAATTAAAATCCATGCATTAGAAGCGAAGATATACCAATTTGTATATTTTGCATATATAATTAGGTAAAAATACGCTTACCTGACATACTTTAAAAATTTATATAAAATCATCCACAAAGGTTTTAGTGAAAATAAACATACAGAAATGTGGGCAAATGAATGTACTTTCCAGTGCAATATATATCTAAAATTTGATATTTTCAATGAAATTCTTCATTTTTGGGGGTTAAACCTCCCCTTAAGCTTTATACTACCTAATTCCTGACATTAACATTGCCATAATTATTTCTCAGTCTATGTTATGTAACCTAACCTCCTGCCTCTTTGCTTTCCTAATTCTCACCTTGCTTAGTTCTGCTTGTGCTATGTGTAAGCTGTCCTGTGTATTCAGAAAAGTGTTGTGAAGATTTCTTTTCTCCTCATCTGAACGAGATAAATCCTCTTGGAGTTTGGCAATAATGCTCTGCCCCTCATCTGCAGAACTTGCGAGCTGGTTTAGCTGTTCTTGAAGCTAACAAAGGATAAAAATAAAATTATGAGAAGAGTATAAACAAGTATGTTGTATATAATTGTATATTTTATGTATCAAAAATAGAGAAAGCCTGTACAAGAAAATATTGTAAGAAACCTAGATTAAAAGGAATAACTGTTAAAATTACAGGAGAAACTCTAGGAATATTATCACAAAATGAAAAAGACACCTACCTACACGGAACAGTATCATAAAATGACAAAGACACCTACTAGGAACAGTATCATAAAATGACAAAGACACCTACTAGGAACAGTATCATAAAATGACAAAGACACCTACAAGGAACAGTATCATAACATGACAAAGACACCTACTAGGAACAGTATCATAAAATGACAAAGACACCTACAAGGAACAGTATCATAACATGACAAAGACACCTACTAGGAACAGTATCATAAAATGACAAAGACACCTACAAGGAACAGTATCATAACATGACAAAGACACCTACTAGGAACAGTATCATAAAATGACAAAGACACCTACAAGGAACAGTATCATAACATGACAAAGACACCTACTAGGAACAGTATCATAAAATGACAAAGACACCTACAAGGAACAGTATCATAAAATGACAGACACCTACAAGGAACAGTATCATAACATGACAAAGACACCTACTAGGAACAGTATCATAAAATGACAAAGACACCTACAAGGAACAGTATCATAAAATGACAAAGACACCTACTAGGAACAGTATCATAAAATGACAAAGACACCTATGATGTGAATTAATTTAAGCTGGATATCTCTGCACTTCTCCTGCAAAGACCAGCTTGTTTAAACATCTTCTTCTTCTAGGATCATTAGCCCCTTACTGACAAGGCAGTCAGTGGCCATCACGCTTAGTTGAAATATAAATTAAAACAAATGTAAACTATGATTCAATAATTGAAAAACCATTACTTTCTAACAATAACACAATATTTAAAAATAATCAAATTCTGATTTTCTGTCATTCTTTAATTCAGTTATTATCACAAGTGGCTAATATTGTGGGACTGAATCTCAAATTTTAATTCTCTTAATAGCTTTCTTCTAAATATTCAAGGATTCTTGACTGCATAAAAGAAAATTTAATAAAATTAAAATACTGATATTCTCCAACAAGCTTTGTTGGGGAAACTCACTTTATGTCTGCTTTCATTCACTTCAGTCATGTCATGTGTCAACCTTTCTATATGGGCTTTCAGCTCTTCCAGTCCAGATTCCTTTTCACTAAGGGAAGACTGAAGTCTAAGAGAGATAAAATAAATCAAAATAAGTATATGAAAGGTTAAAAACTCAGTAAACAAATTCATAAGCTTTATTTGTCTCCCATGCTGAAGGAACAGACTCAAAGGTCCTCAGACACATTCTTGTTTTAAAAAGAAAAGCTAGTAAATGCATTAAAAAAAAACACACAAATGCATGCACACATACACATATAAATTCTTTATATTAATGCTGACACAATACTTATAGCTCCTGCTCTGTGTCCATGGAATTTAATCAGTTGAATTTTTGAACTGTTAACATTATGTTTGTGCTCTTTCACATACATTCCCACCATGAGTGTTACCTCTTGTTTTAGACTTTCCTTTCTGTGTTCATCACACGTATGAGGCCGTATAATGAGGAATGACAATAAGACACTGTGTTCATCACAAGTATGAGGCCGTATAATGAGGAATGACAATAAGACACTGTGTTCATCACAAGTATGAGGCCGTATAATGTGGAATGACAATAAGACACTGTGTTCATCACAAGTATGAGGCCGTATAATGAGGAATGACAATAAGACAATTTGCACTATCAACCACATTTTAATAGCAAACAACGAGAACTATACAATGGGGCTAGAAACCTCATCATACAAAAACTGCTTTAGAAACTATTTGAAGTGCTCTGGTGCATGTTTCCTGCACTCTGGGATATCTTTTCTAACAAATGAAATATCTTCTGTCTCATCATGTACATGCAAGTTAATTTTCATCAAATATGTTAAACCAAAGTTCTATAAAATCCCGACATCCCAAAAGAAAACAGAATTAGCTTAATTAATAAAATATACTCAACATTTATTAAATACAGCCAACTAAATGTTTAATATTAAATTATTAGCCTTTTTTTGTTCTTTAACAAAAAAAAAAATAAATAAATAACTCTCCAGAGTTGCCTGGTGGAATAGCTGGAAACACACTTAAGATTTTTAAGCTCACCTTAAAATTTCTTCTGATTTTGGAGCTTCATGAAGTCTGGCCTTTAGTTCAGTGAGTTCTGTCTCTTTTCTTCAATGTTATACAGCAAGAAATGAAAAAGAAAAAGACATCTTATGCAAGCCAATCACGTTCTAAATTCACAAATCTTTGTCTTAAGCATGCAGCTCTTGGGAAATAAAGTAACATATATTGATTCTAGTGTCCTAAAATATTAACAGGAGGATGACTTAAGCCCCCCCCCCCCCCCCCTCCCCCCAGAATGTCTGATCTAGGTAACTACATCTGATGATCAGTAAGGCATGCTTCGTTCCATTTACATGCAAGGTCCCCTGGTTATATTAAGGCACAGGTCCAAGTATAAAAGATTTTATCTAGAAAAAGGCATCTGATTTATTTAAAGCAAATATCTGTAACAAAGAAAAGTCAAACTTATCAACAAATAAAAACACTTAATCACATTTATGCCACATGTATTTTGGTACGTACACACTATATTGAACTTTTAAATTGTTGTAATCCTTTTCCAATTCTTCTTTCTCTTTCTCTCTTTCCTGTGTCATTCTGTCCATAAGGGTTTGTACAGAAACCAGCTCTTGTTTCAAAACAAAAACATCATCTGCTGCTGGTCTGAAATTAGAGTACATTCCCTTAGAAACCTGTGACAGTAATGATAAACAGTACATTATATGCTTCAGTAAATGTACAGGTAAATGAAGATAGAATAAATGATGGTTCAAAATTACTGTATAAATCATCTCTTGCAGAGCTAAAATAAAGTATTTTTTTAAACTACAATATGGAGCTATGGCTGATAAAAAATGGCTCATAAAATGAAGACGAAAAGAGGGAGAAAAAAAAGACATCAACTTAAAAAGTTCCTCAAAGATAGTAGTATCTTAAACAGGATCAATTGGCAGGGGCATGTCAAACAATTTAAAGCTTTCAGAGAAACAAGGACAATCTCTGTAGACAAAATGAAAAATACGAGACTAAAGGCATTCCCAAAGAAAATCTCTTGAAATTCTCAAAACTTTTAACTCTTTACCAAGCATAAATTTTGTAATAATGTGTTTTGCATGATGAGGTTGCTAGACCTATGCACAACCTCACCTTAGTTGCTCCAGGTGACATGCAGAGTATTAGTCCTATTATCAATGATATTTGAAAATCACAAGGTAAACAAAAACAGATGAAAAATTATGGACCTGGACCTAAGTGACTTGGGAAGGTAGAGAGAAGGACAAAGGAGAATGCAGAAAGTTATTTCTGCACCAAAGGGCTGAGGTTACACATGCAACAGAAGAACAAAAAGAATGAAACAGTAATAAAATACAATCCCACTCATCCACTTCAGAATTCTAAAAATATTTTTTTTCAGCTGCGAAGCTCTTCTAAGTTAAAAATCAATGTTTTGAAATATAATCATTATTTTTATTACTGCTCCTTAAGGAGCATGGAGCCACCACCGTAGCTGTTTATTCTCTAACAATGTGGTTGTGGTTAACTGTGGTTGTGGTTAACTGTGGTTGTGGTTAACTGTGGTTGTGGTTAACTGTGGTTCCAAATTACTGGATGTCTTGGTATAAACCATGTAACTCTACCTTTCTTAATTCTAATGCTCTTTCTATTATTTATACTACTGGACAAAAGTTAAGGGTCACCATTCAGTTTAGACAAGGTTTATATAATTGATTGGCAAACTGTAAAGACAAGTGAAAATGTCATTAAAACTGAGCTCAGAGAAATGTGTATACATTTCTGTGTGCACTAGGTTAATTTTTTTTAAATGTCCAAAAACTGGGTCACTTTAAACCCGCACGTGAAAATTGCCATTGTTGCTGCAAAATCTTGTGGTTTTTGCAACATGCCCCACTAGTTCAAAAGGTGAAAAAGTGAGTTGAATTTGAATGCACGTGGAAAATGGTCATCTGTAAAGAGTGTTCACCGTTGGTATGCAATAAATCAGTATGACAAGTGGTAGAAATGATCACTGCATTAGCCATGCCACCAAGGAGAAGTCTCAGCACTGTAGACCATGGTCGAGCCATGGCATGGATTCAGGATGGTCAATCTGTTCATCATGTTGCAAGACGTTTAGCAGTGTCCCACTCTACCATTCAGAGACTTCTTGAGAGATTTCATGCTACCGGACATTTGGAAAATCGACCCTGCTCACGAAGAATTATATAAAAACCTTGTCTAAACTGAATGGCGGCCCTTAACTTTTGTCCAGTAGTATATTATTCTTAATATGTATAAGGCAATATACATATTCATTCATTCTAAATATCCACAACTTTTGCCAGGTATTCCTGGTTCATTGTTTCAAATCCTCTTCAATGTAATGTTTATTTTTTTTCATTTAGCTGTGTGAATAATGTGCGGTAAAGGTAGTCCCATTGCACATACTGCAGTAGGGAAGTGAAGTGTTAGAGACTTCATCATACTAGGTCCAGCTTTTTTTAATGAGGTGGAGTGGCCAGTTCCCGTCCTCGCTGCCTTTTCTTCTCTAACTCAAAAGCAGAGTTGGTATTCATTTACAGCTGGGTAAATTGGAATGTGACACTACCAGGTTTTGATCCAAGAACCTAGTAACTATGGCATGAAAGGAAAGCGCTCTAACTGTTTAGCCAAATGGATTCAGTGAATAATGTAAGGTAAAGGTAAAGGAACCCGTTACTCGCCCATTGAGGCATATTGGGAATATGGTTTTAGGCCCACATTTTCTTGACCATCGGCACACTAGGGGTGATGTGGTCAGCATCACGCTGGCCACTTTAACCTTCCCAGAGCTGCTTTGGTACCCATTCATGAGGCTGCGTCGACCTCGGAGCCATTTGTAGTCTAAAAAGTCCCATTTCAACTGGGGATCGAACCATGGACCACCAGAGCTAGGAAGCCAGTGTACTAACCACTGCAATAATAATGTAGCTATGCTAAATTCCGTTCAGCTGTGCCGCTGTATGTAAACATTATCACACAGGTATGACCCATGGGTAAACAATTTGGTTTGAGGAAAATTCATGGAAAAATTGGAGAAGAAAACCAGACAATTCAGGCAAAAAATCTTTAGAGAGTTGTTAACATTCACACATTTTACTGCACTATTAAGTTATGTTTCTTAATTCTTAATGTTTCTTTCACTTTTATGTTACAAACTTTCTAGAACTGACAATAACAATTTAGTGTTAAGCAGCAAAGAAAAAAATATTTCTAAAGGAATAACATTCAAAATGGATAACTAGAAGACTAAGAATTCTGGAGAAAAATGTGTAAAATAAAAAAATGTGTAAAATTAAATAAAAGCTAGTCAATCAAAATCCTTTCTTAATTCTGTAACAACTATTAAATTATGTTTCTTAATTTACTATTTTGTATAACAAACATTCTAGAACTGACAATAACAATTTATTGTTAAGCAGCACAGAAAAAAGATTTCTAAACAAATAACATTCAAAGTGCATAACAAGAAGACTAAGAATTCGGAGAAAAATTTTTAAACAAGTTTTAAAAAGTTGAATAAAACCTAAGCAATCAAAATCCTGGCCCGATTTTGTTACAAGGTTATACTGTGCTTAGTGAATTCTTCACTCATGAGATTGATTATCACGGTCCTAAATTTTGTTCTCTTCAGCTCTTCTAGTTACCATCATTTTGATACATCGATTGCATCTTTTAAAAAAAAATAGACTCCATGTAACTTCTACGCTTAAATTTTTCCCCTCCATAGAAGAATTTATCTAACCCATGTCTTGAATGACAATCAAAGTAATCTTCTCAAAAGACATGCAAAGTAATCTTCTCAAAAGACATACAAAGTAATCTTCTCAAAAGACATACAAAGTAATCTTCTCAAAAGACATACAAAGTAATCTTCTCAAAAGACATACAAAGTAATCTTCTCAAAAGACATGCAAAGTAATCTTCTCAAAAGACATCCAAAGTAATCTTCTCAAAAGACATACAAAGTAATCTTCTCAAAAAACATACAAAGTAATCTTCTCAAAAGACATACAAAGTAATCTTCTCAAAAGACATACAAAGTAATCTTCTCAAAAGACATGCAAAGTAATCTTCTCAAAAGACATGCAAAGTAATCTTCTCAAAAGACATACAAAGTAATCTTCTCAAAAGACATACAAAGTAATCTTCTCAAAAGACATGCAAAGTAATCTTCTCAAAAGACATGCAAAGTAATCTTCTCAAAAGACATACAAAGTAATCTTCTCAAAAGACATACAAAGTAATCTTCTCAAAAGACATACAAAGTAATCTTCTCAAAAGACATACAAAGTAATCTTCTCAAAAGACATACAAAGTAATCTTCTCAAAAGACATACAAAGTAATCTTCTCAAAAGACATACAAAGTAATCTTCTCAAAAGACATACAAAGTAATCTTCTCAAAAGACAATCAAAGTAATCTTCTCAAAAGACAATCAAAGTAATCTTCTCAAAAGACATACAAAGTAATCTTCTCAAAAGACAATCAAAGTAATCTTCTCAAAAGACATACAAAGTAATCTTCTCAAAAGACATACAAAGTAATCTTCTCAAAAGACATACAAAGTAATCTTCTCAAAAGACATACAAAGTAATCTTCTCAAAAGACATACAAAGTAATCTTCTCAAAAGACATACAAAGTAATCTTCTCAAAAGACATACAAAGTAATCTTCTCAAAAGACATACAAAGTAATCTTCTCAAAAGACATACAAAGTAATCTTCTCAAAAGACATACAAAGTAATCTTCTCAAAAGACATACAAAGTAATCTTCTCAAAAGACATACAAAGTAATCTTCTCAAAAGACATACAAAGTAATCTTCTCAAAAGACATACAAAGTAATCTTCTCAAAAGACATACAAAGTAATCTAATCACAGCTTAAAAATGGGAGAATGAGTAAAGTGAATAAATAAAAATTATAAGAAATACCACAAGTTGACCTAAAAAAATAAATTAATATCAATAAACAAAAAGAAGGAATGCATTAAGATTAATGTAAACATAAGAAAAATTATAATAAATGAGGCTTGTTGTCTGTCTGCTTATTCACAACCAATGACCATCACCGTCAGCTCTTAAGCCCAGTGACCATGGATATCAGCTCTTTAAGTGCATAGATCATGCAGCCAGACATATTTCTGAAGCTGAGATTATACATGGTCCTCTTCCAAACCCTCTAATGGATTAGCACCCATGTTAGACACCTTGGTCTTTTTGTAGCTTAAGATTAATTACAAGAGGTAAAAGCTAGTTCTGTTAAACTGTCAAGATGGTTCATGCTTTTTTAACATTTCTCATCATTGTTCTCCAGCATGAATGGGAGTGTATCTTCTTAATTCTTTGAACATTTTCCTCATACTTCTGTGTTGAATACTAACAAATTAGAATGAAGTGTATGTATTTATGACTGTTAAGGTGACCTACTGATTTGGCTATTAGACCATGATCCTTCTAGTCTGACCTGTTGTCAACACTTACTCTCCACTATACATCACAAAATGTAGATTAGGAAAGGTGCAGGATAAATGTGATCAAAACAGTAGCGATAAAAGAGCTCAGATCTAAATGTGAATTAAACAAACATAGTAGACATCATTAAGCACACAAAACAAACTGCTCTGAGTTTAAAAAAAAAAAAAAACTAAAAAAAAAAAAAAAACAAAGAAACAAATAAAACAAAAAATACTGACAATCAAGAGTAAAATAACAATGCAAAGACATTTAATATCTAGAAATATAAAAAGCAATAAATGTCTAAAAAGACGTGTCAGAATGAAAATGTGTTAACTGTTACTTTTCTTTTTGCCATCTAAAGATGTGCATTGTGTAGTTCTCAGAGGTCTCAAAGGAGATAAAGAAAGAATATGACAACTGCATCCTCATATATATCATAAGAGATGACTCACATGAGGTTGTGCATCAGCAACCTCATCATGTGAAACATCACGTGAAACATCATGTGAAACATCATGTGAAACATCAGGTGAAACATCATGTGAAACATCATGTGAAACAAAATGCTGCAGAAAATACCTCAGCAAGAACACATGAATGCTTTGGTGCAAGCTTCCTACAATCAGAACAGCTACATTGGTGGCTCCACACTCCATAGGGAGCAAACAGGGAAATGATGATGATGATGGTATGCAGATGTACGAAATGAGTGATGAACATGAAAAACAGCACAAGAATATCAGCCTTAGAATTCAAATGCTATATGAAAGAGCACATTGAATTATCAGAAAAAGTTAAAACAAAACATACTCCCAACAAACAAATAACGCAAAAGGCTAACAGTTCTAAGCCACACAACAAAGACATTCAATAAATTTATAGAACAACAAAAGACAAGAGTCAAAATTTTACAGCAGTAATTCTAGGAAAAATAGAAAGATTGACCAGTAAAGAGATGAGAACATTTTCTCCCACATACTATCACAAGGATCTAAGTTCAAAAATGAAAATGTTTCTTTAAAAAAAAAACCACTGTTCTTTTCTACTGAGGACATATGGACATGTAAATAGCTTTGCAGTTTGTTCTACGGTATTTAACTGATTCCGTACGTAATTATTTTCAGCTCTGGACGGAATTATTTTTAAGCCCCAAAAATTTACACATACATAATTTACGTTTACTGACAATGTGTGTCTAATCATGAGTTAAGTATAACATATTATATATCAAATTAAAGTACATTGGATGAACAATATAAATCCATATGCCTTTCTAGCTAATTTTATTCTATGTTTATGTTATAACAGATAACATGTACACGGAAAAAAGATAACTTGAAATTTTGAACAAAAATTTTCGACTTACGTAAGGCTTGTAACATAAATTGTTATCACAATACAGTTTCACTGCTCTCTTTGTGCAGGTAATCCATTTAGAAACACAGAAAAAGTAAGAAAGTTATGGTTGATCACACAGTTTGTTCACTGTTCACATATTAGTAACATATCCTGTGTGTTTTTCGGCCATTATGGCGATACGACAAAACACGATTAAAGATGAAGATAAATGTGAAAAAATCCGTTCAAACGCAAATAAAAGACGTTGAAGCTTGTTGAAATTTGCCCAGTTTTGTGTTTACTTCCGTTCGAGATAAATTCCGGGCAGTATCAAATATCAGAATAGAAAGAAACAATGAAATAAATCAGCGTCTTTTAAAAGATCTTACGTCTACAGCGTTCGGCCTTTGCATCTATTATTAGATCTTGCGTACGGAATCAGTTAATCATTATTATAATCATGTTCTACGGTATTTAATCATTATTATAATCAATCATCATTATCATTATCTGTGGAGCAGGCCTTCAACAAATACATTCCAGGCCTTCCTATGGAATATAATCATGACAGGATTAAACCTGTCTGAAAACTATTCATCATCATTATTCTGGTTGCAGAACAACAACAGACAATCTCCATTCCATTCTCTTCCTGCTTGTGTTAACTAACTTTTGCACTAGTTGTCTTTTGTGCTGTTAGTTCTTGTCTATGCTATGTCAATTCTCTTCCACACTAGACGACTCTCATAACACAACCCACATCCCTACTCATTCAGTCACAGGCTGTTCAAATATTTCACGAGTTCAGATTATATGCTACTCTAATCTGATACATTTCAAGATTTTTGTTTTGTTCTTTGTTTTTATCGCTTTTGTTTGTTTTGTTTTTATAGCTTTTTGAACGTACTTTATTTCTTCACCATGATTGGATACTGTAAACGTATGCTGTCATATTACCGTTATGTTATATGCCTTTAAATTAATACTTACAGTAATTGTGAGAATGAATATATACAGTATAACGAATGAGAGAAAGGAAGTGCAGAAACTGTGATGGTCTGCGTACCCAATTCTCAACCCTTTGAAAATAAAGTTAGTTCATTTGTTCTTATGAGCTATATTAATTAAACTTTGATATAATAAACTAGTTCTGTATAAGTGAACTATTAAGTACAAAATAAAAATGATATCTGATGGCAACAGCACATCTAGAATAATGGCTAAGAAGCACACAAGGCAAGACTGATTCTGGAAAGGAGCTTAGTTAGGCTTACTTTCTGGCACTTTCTGCTTGGCTGAAGAAAATATACTTCTATTACTTAAATGAGTGAAAAATCACAAGCATTTACAGCCAAGATCGACATAGTAGATCACACTAAACAATTTTTTAGACATAAAAATTGTTCATACATAAAATGTAAATACTGTTCTAACATGGCCCAACTTCAGTAGACAAAATAAGCCTCAACACAAACTGTAACAGCCAATAATATATTAACACGAAGCTTTAATTAAGAAGATACAGACAGTCTGAAAGATTGCTATTTCAAAGTTAAAAATCTCAGACACAATTTATTTATTCATAAAACTGTGATGAACAAAGTTTCAGTTTAAAACAAAATAATAATTCTTAGCAATTTATTTTTAGAGACTTGTTGTTGTTTAACTAGGACTGCTGAGCTTCTCGCTCTGTTGCAGCCAATACCAAGTTGAAGACTCCTTGGTATTATCTACACTGTAGATCTAGGTTTTTCCTGTGGCTTATCTGCCGTTCCGAAACATGCTGAATTGAAGTCATGAGCTTCAGTTTCTCCAGCTTGGCTTGCACTTAAAGGATTGTCACATCTGGTCCCAAGCTAGGAGTAAGAAGTGCGTGGCGTACTGTGCATTCCCTGCCATCCAAGGGGGTTCTCCAACAATGCAGAACTAAAATACTGCGCTCTGGTTCTGGGCTCTCCCAAGGAATTGTCAGGTCTTGCACAGAGCCACTTTTCGGCTCCCCCTGCCTATCACTCGGTCCATAGTGAGATCCTCCTGCATGCAGTCAACCAGGTCAATGCCAAAGAATCACCTCTGGGGCTCAAGTGACTTCTCCAAGCTTATATATATAAACAACTATTCTCCAAGCTTAGTGTGCAATGCTGGGTTCTCAACATGTTTCATCACAGGGGGAATCCCTGGAAGTGTGTGGATGATTTCAAGAGTCAATGAGGGTGTAATTAGCCTCACAGACATAGGTTCACTTCCATATATGTATATTGTAGTATTGTGCACAGCTGGTAGTCATATAAAGACAACTCCAAATATGCCTCCATGCATATTTTTAGGCATAAAAACACTTCTCCAGTTCACATTTCATCATAATTATTGGATAATTTTCATGACTATTTCAATCATTTCCTGTTTTGCCACTTATGGAGACGGAGCCACAACTGAAAACAATTTCAATGATTTTCAAATTAAATATTCTAATAATGGAACAGTTTCTGAGGCCAAAAAAATACACTGCAAATATGCATGCATGGAGACACGATGAGCTCTCATCAGCAGCATCCTCTTTGCCGACACTTTTAAAATATTATTTATTTCCTTTTTTTTTTTTTTTTAAACTGCATTTTTTAAATAGGTGATTGATTACTTTACTAAATGAACATTCCATAGATTTGGAATCACATAATACTTTTTTGTGAAAATCCACACATTAGCTTTGAATCACCACTATTGAAAAGTGTAAAATCTAATCATTCATAATCTTTAAGGATACCAGATTGATATTACTTACACAGCCCATGACTAACCATTTTGTTGTTGTTGTTTACCTAGGGCTGCTGAGCGTCTTACTCTTTTGCAGCCAATACTAGTTTGATGAGTCCTTGGTATCATCTACACAGTAGATATAGGCTTTTCCTGTGGCTTTTCTGCCAATCCGAAACGTGTTGAGTTGAAGTCATCAGCTCCAGTTTCTCCAGCTTGGCTTGCATTTAAAGGATCATCACATCTGATCCCAAGCTAGGAGTAAGAAGCGCATGGCATACTGTGTATTCCCTGCCATCCAAGGAGCTCTCCAACTATGCAGAGCTAAAATGCTGTGCTCTGGTTCTGGGCTTTCCCAAGAAATTGTCAATTCCTGCACAGAGCCACGTTTCAGCTCCCCTTGCCTATCACTAGGTCCATAGTGAGATCCTACTGCATGCAGTCAACCAGGCCAAAGCCAAAGAATCATGTCAGGGGCTCAAGTGACTTCTCCAAGCTTAGTGTGCAATGCTGGGTTCTCAACAAGTTTCACCACAGGGGGAATCCCTGGAAGTGTGTGGATGATTTCAAGTCAATGAGGGTGTAATTAGCCTCACAGACAGAGGTTCACTTCCATATATGTATATTGTAGCATTGTGCATAGCTGGTGGCCATATAAGGATGACTCCAGATATGCCTCCATGCATGACTAACCATATAAAAATGCTACACCTTTGCAAATCTCAAGCATATTAAGCGTAAATTCAGTCAAAATCTACTGAGCAAATATTGGCATTGTGTTAAAAGTTTATGGACAGTTTGGACCTGCATTTACAAAGACACAATACAGTGTTACTCAGCAGATGAATGATAAATTATGTAAACTGTAAAACAGCAGCTGAAGAAAGGAAGACCTGTGCCATACAATTATTTCTGTAAGAATGCAGGATATACACTGTTTGCGGTAAACTAATAAGATTGGTTAAGAAACTACATCCAAATTACTTTTAAACAGATAAGATTAAAATTAAATTTAAGTCCTGTGATTAATTAACTTATTTCCTGACTTAATGCAGAAGTAAAAAGGATAAGAAGATATGCAAAGAGCTGGAGCAGATGTTCAGGACATAATTTTTGACACGTCTGAAAATCTAGGCTCCACTTGAAGTTATGAAGAAGAATTTTTATTTCCCTAACGATAATGCAGAATAAAAACCGAAACAATGATTCATTACAATAACAGTATTGCATTAGGTTCATCTGATGTGAGAGGGACTTTCAATACATGCACATCAAGTAAGAACATCAACAAATATGGCAACTTGTAAGGTACAGCTGGACATTTACCTCTGAGCAAGCTGCGTTTCCAGATTTTTAGTATAGGATGACTTTTCATCTAACTGCCCCTGTAAAAGATGAAAAGTATTTTTTTTCTTTCAGGCATATAATTTTCTCATTTTGTATTCATACGCCAACAACATGCAACAGAAGCCCCTTGTAGTTCAACTTTTAGCATAGGCTGATTTGTCATCTAACTGCCCCGGTAAAAGAGGCAAAGAAGAGACTACTGCACCATTAGGCACATCGTACAAGGCGACTAAATTAAGGGCAGGCAAGGGGCTGGCAACCTGATCATGTGAAACAAAATGTTGCAGAGACCACTGCTACAAGACCACATGAATGCTTGGTGCAAGCTTCCTGCAAGGAGACTGGACATAGTGGTGGTGGCTCCATGAAAAAGCACAAAGGAAAAAGGCGGTGATGATGTAACAGAACCTAGAAAACAAGGAATAACCAAAGTGTAATTAAACTGAAGTTAAGGTATGAGATTCTGCTTAAATACAAAAGTAAATGAAAAAAATATGTTAAAATTACTCATTTTTCTAATATTACTGCAAGAGTGTTTTCTAATATTCTCATTCAACTTATTAGCTTACCTTCAGTGTTCTGATGTGGTCTTCAAGTGCATTTTTCTGTCCTTCACTCTCATCTACCTTTGCTTTCATGGTTGCAATGTCTCCAGCCTGAATAAATAGTAACATAAACAACAATTTATATATTAATTACAGCACAGACGTGGCTTGCATGATCTCAGTTTATCCGATTAGAGACTAATGAGATTTCACTCCTGGTCTCAATTAATCCGCAGAGATCCAGTGTCTCAGATTTATGAGATTAAACTGGCACTACAAGAGCACATCAGTGCTTTGGTGTAGGCTTGTCCCAATTAATCCGCAGAGATCCAGTGTTTCAGATTTATGAGATTAAACTGGCACTACTAGGGCACATCAAGAAGGGAAATTTACAAGAGTGCACAAATTATAGAGGAATAATGTTACTATTAGTGCCAGGAAAAGTATTAAACAGAATCATCCTTGAGTAACACAATGTGAACGACTAAAACACATTCAGAATGAAGGGATGCGCATAGTCTTGGGCTGTACGCGAGATACCCCCATTGTGACAATGAGATACATGCTTGGAGTGCTGTCGATTAAATCCAGATATGCGGTGGCCCAAGCAAAAGCCTATATGTGAGTATCCACAGACAAATGGCACCCTCTGCATGGTAACATAGCTTAAGGGAGCAAGAATAAAGAGAGGGATGTCATGGATGGCACAGGCAGAGACAACTATCAAGCAGGTGGCCACAGTTGACAATGTATTCAAGGGGGAAGAATGGTGTATGTTAGATGAGAACTGGGATAACTACCAGCGGGTCATCATCAGCCTTGGGAGAGAGTGTAGAACTTGGGGAAATGGAATAGCAGAACTGGAAATTGATACATGATTATTCCGGGGATGGTGATGCCATAGTGTATACAGATGGGTCGGTGATCCGGGGTGAGAAATCCGGTTGGGGCTTCTCTGCTCAGGTACAGGGCAGAACCATCGCTGAACATAGCAGGGCTTACAAGATAACAACTTCCAGCATGAGAATGGAGGTCGAGGCTGTTACTGCAGCCTTAAGGTGGATAACTGAAACTTCATTAACAAAGGCTATCATTGTGTTCGACTTTCAGTCCATGCTTCGGAAGGTTCAAAGTGGTTGGTTGCAGCATGAATGGAAAACATTCATAGAAGCTTCCAGTCTACAAGAGCTGGTGTGGATATACTGTCCTGGTCATGCTGGGGTATGTGGTAATGAAAGAGCTGACAGAATAGCATCGAGAAGACCCATAGTGGGGACACTGGATATAGATAAGGGAGATATACTGAGAACAATTAATGATCGCCTGTTAGAGAATGACACTGCAATAGATGAATCATCAAGGTTAAGACTGTTAAAATTTGGCATCAAATGTAAAGCTAGTAGAGATGGATGTATGAGAGGATGCATGTCGTGTTTACAACCAGCGAGCTAAAGGAACAATTAGCATTCACACTCTTCGACATATACTGATGGAGACTGAGCACCTATGGGTTTGCCCAGAGTGCAATGATGTCAATTCTGTATAACAATAACAATCCTTGAGAGATTAAAAGAGTCCACAGACAAGCAACTGAGAGATGAACAAGCAGGTTTTCGACAAAACAGATCCTGTACAGATGAGATAGCCACATTGAGAATAATAGTTGAACAAAGTCTGGAATGGAATTCACCGCTATACATCGGATTCGTGGACTATGAAAAGGCATTTGACAGTGTAGACAGAGAATCACTTAGGAAATTGATGAGGCATTATGGAGTTCCCATGAAGATCATTAACTTAATAAGGAAGACCTATGAAGACATGACATGCAGAGTTCTTCATGAAGGACAACTACAGAACCGTTTAGGATTAGAATGGGAGTGAGACAGGGATACCTCTTGTCTCCATTTCTTTTCTTACTAGCACTAGATTGGGTTATGAAAACATCAACATCACACAACAGAAATGGAATCCAGTGGAATCTGACTAAACAGCTTGATGATCTGGATTTTGCAGATGACTTGGCTCTTCTGTCGCATAACCATAATCAGATGCAAGAGAAAATGAAAATTCTCGATGAGAGGTTACAAGTGGGCCTGAAAATACACAGGGAAAAGACAAAGATTATGAGAATAAATGCAAGAAATGATAACAAGGTTGAACTTGAAGAAACACCACTAAAGGATGTAGAATCGTACACATATCTTGGCAGTAATATAGACAGACTTGGAGGGACAGACAATGATATCAAAATAATAATACAAAAAGCAAGAGGTGCTTTCATTGCATTGTGGAACATATGGAGAACAAGAGAACTCAAGTCCAACAGGAAATTAAAATTTTCCACTCAAATGTCAAGTCAGTCCTATTGTATGGCTCTGAGACATGGAGAGCAACAAAAACAACAACCAAAAAGCTACAGACTTTTATAAATGGGTGCTTGCATAGAATAGAAGGACTGAAATGGTATGACAAAGTCACAAATGTGGAACTGATGACAAGAACCAGACAAGTGCCAATGGAACAAGAGTTGAGAAGAAGATGCTGGCGATGGATAGGACACACATTGAGGAAACCTGTTGATAGCATTACAAGGCAGTCCTTGTTCTGGAATCCACAGGGAAAGAGAGGTAGAGGTAGACCAAAAAACACGTAGAGAAGAGAATTGGATACAGAGGTGAAAATGATGAGGAAAACATGGAAAGAACTTGAGCGGATGGCACAGAATAGGAAGACTTGGCATGTGTTTGTTGAAGGCCTATGCTCCTCGGGGAGCTAAAGGGTATTGATTGATTGATTGACAAGAGCACATTAGTGCTTTGGTGTAGGCTTCCTGGAAGGGGACTACTGCTGTGGTGGCCCCATGCTCCATAACAAGTAAAAACAGGAAGGGAGGAGGAAGGAAACAAATACAATAAATTGTATTGACTTTTTAGACTGCAAAAACATATTTATTCTTCAATTCCTGAGTCTCCATGACACTTAGTGGATACTAAGGACCCCCAATTACTTCACTTACAGGAGCTTCTAGGGAAGCGATGTTTCTCTGGAACCAATAAGCTGAGGCACCACTTTAATTGGAAAGTCAAACCAGTAAAATACTATGCAATACAAAGAGCATATTATGACATGTTGAGTAATAAGGTCTGCACATCATCGATTCTCAATGCACCACAGAAGCAGAATATGTTAAACACAGTCACACATGCTTCCCTCCATCCCATATACTCCTTTATGAGGCCTTCATTCAGCACAAGTATCTCATTTCTTACCAACTGAGCAGCCTTGGATTCTATCTTTTCTTTCTCTGCCTTGAGAGTCTCTAGCTGCAAGCCCATCTGTGTTATCTTCTGATCACTGTGAAAAACTTCAGAAGCTACTGCAAAAACCAGGCAGTATATGATTTTTGTTATCTTCATATAATAATGACTTTTTAATGCCTTACTCTAGGTAAGAACTACAAATTCAGACAAAATAATGAAATCTAGTTAAATCTATATAAAATAAAGGCAGGGGTATTATACCCTTTTCTGCACTGCATTAACTAGTAAGAACTATACAATTTTATTAAAAAAAACATTTTGTTTGTTTCTTAGTAGTTTCCCATGTTTCCAAACAATATACTCCTTGCAACCACTGATACATGTCCATCATTTATACCAGGAAGTCTTTTTACATGGTGCAAAATATTTCATTAAATATAAAGATAGTATAATATTGAAGATATTGTCTATTTTTTCCCCTCTGCAAGTAATCTGTTTCTCCATCTTTGGATCTTCTGAGTTGATGTTTTATTCTTACAGACAGTGCATCTTCATAATGACTTCTTCTGCATCATTTTAATGAAATGCTTCACAGATCAGACTATTACTCTCTCCATAACTTCAGGTCTCTAGTACTGTTTACTAAGTTTGTTGATGAATTTTTTTTCACGCCACATGATTAAAATGTCCACCATTTTCTCTCTATGTAACCCAAATAAAATGTTGCCTGACATTGCAAAATCAGCTTCTAATAAATCACTTTTCTCATCCTTGATTTTACTCCAATGGTTTCTCTCTTATGTTATTCATAATTTTTTTCTTCATTTCTTTTTTTACTCCAATATTTCCAACATCATAACATCCAACATTTTTTCCACCCTTTATGTTGTATCTAATTTGTCTTCTAACTTCCGTGCTCCATTCCATTATTCTTTTGTTTCTGCTTTATTCATGTTTCTCATCCTCATTTAAAATTCAGCCCAGTTTCCTTTCCACCTCATTTCAATTTCCACCATTCATGTCTTATCTCTCTCTTCTTTTCATGATTTTAAAGCATAATTTTTACTTAATGTCAATAAAGAATTAAGACAACAAAATTGTGGCTTGGCCTCCCATATGGAGATCTCTGAGCAGGCACAGAAAGAACTGGATTACTACTCCCTGAAGCATGCCTGAAGAGGCAACTAATATGAACTAGTGCATGGGGTTGGCAACTTCATCATGTAAAACAAAATAAAATGCAACAGAAACTTCTAATACAAAAGCATATGAATGCCTTGATGCAGGCTTCCTGGAAAGGAATTAGCTGCAGCCATGGCTGTATGCTCCATCGAGAACAAAATGGGAAATGAATGAATGAATGTGGCACAGAAACAAACATTGTATTGAATATCAATTATATGTCACAAATCAGGAGGTTTCACTGTAAATTTAATAGCAAAACAGTGTAACACATATATTTTTTATAGACACTAAAACTACCATCAGAGTAAATAAAATGTAAACTGTTTCATAATGTTATGAACATGTCGTCTCATTTTTATTTTATTTCTCAAAATTTAAAAGACATGTGAATAATAATAACAATGAAGGAAGCAAATTAACTTTACTCATAAGTAAATAAAATTTTTAAACATAAAAATGACACAAACCTCCTCTAATAATTAACATTGAACAAGTCAAAGCTCTGATATGTTTAGAACTCACAGAAACAATGGAAAATAAAATGCCAGCAAAGGAAATTACATATAAAACAAATAGAATGTACAAAACTATCTGCCGTACTACAGAGAAGACAGGGAAGTAATAAGCTGAATCAAGTGGATAAGATAAAAAATGAGATACATAATCAAAAGCATGAAAAGGGACCTAAGACGCGTCAACAGTGAGGAATGCAGTCAGCGACCCATAGCTGACTGCTTGCGTCAGGGTCAGCGAACCAGAGCTGACCAAGACCCTAATCCACCTCCAAGTGGTGGTCCTGGAAACAGGCTGCCTCCCTGCAGTCTGGATGAGAGAGTAGGGATCGAAGAGGGAAGGCAAACCCGGTCCTAAAAAATGCCGTGCCGAAGTCGGATGTGTCAGGCCGAAAGGCACAGATATCGCAGCTTTGCTGTAAACAGTGACACAACGCAACCAACATCCTTTTCAGGACGAACGCAGAAGAAGAAGAAAAACATGAAAGAGAAAATGGCAAAGCCCATATAAAAGAAGATAAAGACAGTGGGGATTTACAGGGTAGAGATATCAAGCAGATGAGGAAAAACTTGAATGTAGCTGGCTTATACAAGACAGGCCAGAGTGGAGCAAAATGTGTCATTGCTTTATGTTCTAGATGGCACCAGACGATAAGAAAGAGATAAAGTTCTAGAGGAATGGAGAATAATTGTGCTTATACCTGCAAAACCAAATGGTTCAGAAGGATCAACAAAAAAAAAAAAAAAAATGAAGAATTTCCAATGAAGGTTTCTTGCAGAAAATCACATAAGAGTTACCTGCATCTTAACAATGTAAAGGAGAAAACAGAATAACACATTTTTAATATGACACTTACTATGTTTCACTTATGCTTTCTAAATGAAAACAATCAGCTATTCCAATTCAGACTGTTGTACCTTAAATATGTATGAGTGAGAAGACTATAATTCATATAACAACAGCTTAAATGTACTTACATAAAGTTCTACTTTCCTCAGAACCCCGAAGCTGAGTCTGTAATAATTCTAGTTCTTTTCTCAGCTGCAGAAAAGACATAATGCATTTTAAACCTGCTGATTTGTGTCAGAATTATGGAGAATGGCAGAGAGACCGTTGGTGAACACTGAAAAAATGTACCATTCTTAAGATCTGATGAAATGAAAATGAAAAAAAAAATACACCTGATCTATCCATACTTTTCATTCATCTTCGAACATAGGTCAGCACCTTTTGGTCACTTCTAGTGCTATTTTTGGGTCACCTTCAGATCTACCCATGATAGTTGCTTTAGTTTCCTCTCCTATTGTTCTCTTCCTGGTTCTCTTTGACCTCCCCATTCTTCTTTTCTTTAGGAAATTCTATATCTGGCTTTATTAGTTGGTTGTTTTTCTGAGGGTAAGTCATATCAAGCCCCATGGGGTTCCCAGGGGGGTCCCTGGAGAAACAAAGACAGGACAGCACTAGTGCACCCTCAGGCATGTCGTACAAGATGACTAATACGAAGCTGACAACCTCATCATGTAAAACTAATTGCCCTAGAAACCAGAACCAAAAAAGCACATGAGTGCTTGGTGCATGCTTCCTGCAAGAGGGCTAGCTGCTGTGGTGGTTCCATGCTCTGTAGGGAGTGCAAAGGAAAATGATGATGATTAAGTCATATCATCCTCCACCTTCTCCCCTTTAATCTCCAGCTGTACAGGCTGTTGTTTTTTTACTTTCCACACGTCTGTGTTTGTTATAACATCTAACAATGTGATACAGCGGATGTGACGAAAGACATCTGTGAAAGTCTGCAGTTTGGACACGATATGCTTAGTGACAAGCCATGTTTCTGAATCATGGACGACCCATTTTACCCTTGTGTTAACAGTGTAATTTTATTTTCTTGAGAAAGAAGAGCTGTAGTGTTACATACTTAGTTGACAGACTCAAAGGCAAATCTGGCCTTTATAATCCTGGCATTGATATCATGGTTCGTTCCTCCCTCTTTGTTATACTACTTCCTAAACAGGTAAAGCTGTGAACTTCTGACCATTGATCTTTAAGAGATCTATTTGTCTATTGTTTATTTTCATTTCATGTTGTTACTTTGCACTGTTATGTAGCCCTGTTTTGTTGCTTCTACTGTTTGTCTATTTGTCTTTTCATGTTACTTATGTGATAGAAGATGAGCAACCTGGAAAAGCAAGACCCTCTAGATTTTCCCTAAGACCACAGCTTGACTGTACTCCTTCCATCTGATGTTTGTCTCATCTTGCAGTCCATTACCCATGAAAGATGACTAGTGAAAGCATGCACCTTTGCCTTATTGTGGCATATTGTACAGGGGTGAACATTTGGTAAACTAGAAAAAGCAGATATTAATTTTGCAGATGATCAGTCTACTTTCATAGAAACAATAAAACAAGCATGAAAAGATAAAAGGACTAACAGTAGAAGCAGAAAAATCAGGGCTACACGTCACTTACCCAAAACAAAGGAAAGGAGAATACTTAATAGGCATTCAAATCCAATAAAGATCACTAGTCAGATGATTAAAGAAGTGGCTAGGTGGTGGGTGCCATTCGGAAGGTCCTGGTTCGATTCACTTCTGTTGTTTTTCTGTTGTCTGGTCTTCTACTTCTTTATTTCTCTCTGAGTGCCTGATAAAATATCGTTGTGTGTTGTTTGTTTATTTATTTGCTGTTTACAGGCCTCGGGTTTCCCCTCCTTATATGTTTATATGTTTATAAAATACCATAAAAACCTACATTCTGTCCTTTACTTATTCTCATTCTTCTATCATTTACTAGACACAGTATTAAGGTCTTTGTCTTGTGTAATCTGGCCTATACTGTTTAATAGTGAAACTGCAGAAGTGATTGCATCTATAATTAGTCTGGGTCGTCCTATGGTACATATTCGGGTCACGTGGGGGGTCGAGGTAGACCTCTGTCGGTGAAGCATTATTTTTTATAATGCTTAGCTGGCAGAGTGGATAGTGGCAATTCGCTCCCGTGGCTAGGCGGTGGGTGCCGTC
Source organism: Oreohelix idahoensis (assembly GCA_024509875.1). Classification (NCBI taxonomy): domain Eukaryota; kingdom Metazoa; phylum Mollusca; class Gastropoda; order Stylommatophora; family Oreohelicidae; genus Oreohelix; species Oreohelix idahoensis. Next base: position 82,305 of record JAMPIV010020638.1, read on the forward strand.
AGAAGGTCCTGGTTCAATTCCCGGTAAGCCTATCACTTCTGTTGTTTTTCTGTTGTCTGGTCTTCTACTTCTTTATTTCTCACTGAGTGCCTGATAAAATACCATTGTGTGTTGTTTGTTTATTCATAAACAGGAGACAAAGATGAAAAATATAGACAGGCTATGATAAAATTATGAAGGACTCAATGAACATGTGCAAATAAAATAACAGTTAGACAGACAACAATGAGTAACATGGAAAGTATAAATAAAGTGAGAAATAATATGACTAACTTGAGAGAAAAGTAACACTAAATAAGCAAGTAAAATACAAAACAAGAAAGAAATATCAACTTTATGAGAAAACAACAAAGAAAATTACATAACAGATAAGAATAGCATGATGCAGGAAGTCAAGTTGATAATGACTCTAAATCTGAAAGTACTGACGAAAGCCAACAGAAATGCCAGAGAATAAAAACAACAAATACAGCAATCAAAAACAACACCTTTATGTGCTTTTTATTTGTGAATCTAGGAATCCCATCTTTGCAATTGTCTGTAAAAGATATCATCATTCTCCTACGTGCTCCTTATGGCGCAAGGAGCAACCGCTGAAGCTGGTCCACTTGCAGGCAGGAAACCAGCACCAAGCAATCACATGATCTTGTAGCAGTTGTTTCTGTGGCAACTTGTTTGACATGATGAGGTTGCCAGCCTCCATGCACAACCTCATATTAATCGCCTTGTACGACACCTTTAAATATCTGGGGTCCACTATATGTAGTGATGGAAGATGATGTAAAGAAATCATGTCAAAACTTGAGATGGCCTCGGCTGCCATGACAAGGCTGAATATGATCTGGAAAAGTAACATCAGTTTTCTGTGAAGATCAAATTATACAAATCACTTGTATTATCTACTCTCTTGTATGGGTGTGAGGGCTGGACACTCACTGCAGATACGGAGCAAAAGATTCAGGCTTTCTGGTATAAATGTTATAGAAGAATTTTGCGCATTTGCTAAAAAGAGCACAAAACAAATGTCTACGTTAGAGAGAAAATAAACACCTATGCAGGCCACCAAGAACCACTTTTGTCAGTAGTGAAACGTTGAAAGCTTGCCTGGTTTGGGCATGTTACTCGTCATGACTCCCTTTCGAAAACGATCCTGCAGGGAACAGTCGAAGGTAAACGGAGAAGAGGAAGGCAAAGAAAATCCTGGGCTGATAACATCAAAGAATGGACAGGGCACGGTTTTTCCACACTTGTACGCATTGCTGAGGATAGAGAGCAGTGGAGGACCCTGTCTGCTGATGCTTCCATCATGGCACCCCTATGTCCCATGATGGGTTATGGGTTGAGATGATGATGATGACATGCATGAGAGTGCTGTAGTCATATTCTTTCCGTGTCTCTTCAGAGACCCCCAGGAACTACACGGGTATCGGGAAAATTGGCACACATTTATCTGACAGATTTTAAGAACATCTGATAGACATTTCTCATAGCAGTTGTTAATTTTAATGGTCCTGATCATTCTAGAACCTCAAACATTCAAGTCACCAGTATCAACTCATGTCATGCTGATGACAGAACATATTGCCTAAAAGAGAATTGCCTGATTTTTTAAATGTGTCATCTTTCTCCACAAAAGCCAAAACAGCAAAAGACTGAACTTAGAAATGGAGATGGATAGGACACACTGTCAGGAAAAAAAAAACCAGAGTATAACCAGACAAAACAAAACTGACTGATAAACAAAACACAGAATCACATTTGCAATAAATAAAAAGGGCAATATAAATGAACTCCGAAAGAGAAAAAAAAAACATAATATATTTTCACCTTTAAAAGAATTAAGAAAAAAATTGTAATAAACACTATAGCTAACATGAAATAACTTCCACACTACATTAAAATTAGTTACTACTCTAATTATAAAAAATAAAAAACTTCATTAATAAGAAATACAACAGCTGACATGAAATAACTTTTTTTTTCCTTCACTGTCACAATGTACATAATACTGACTTTTTCTTGTAAGAAAGACAAAAACTAGCATGAAGTGACTTCCAGACAATAATAAATGCATTCACTATTAAAATTAAATCAACAATTCTGATGAAAAACTAACACACCTCCTGAATCTCCAGTCCTGAAATTTCCCCATTCCTGAAAATACACAAAAACCGTAATTCATTTCAACTGTTGATGCACAATGATAAATAACCGATAAATACGATTATTACAAATTTACTCTCTCACTCACTCAGTCCACCATCCAAGTATGGCACTGGCAGCACAGAACAGTGGAATTTCTTTAATCTGAAAATGGAGACTAACGTATTTAAATCCTGTTACCTCAGCACTTGTCAAAAACTGATACTTCTTAAATCCTATCTCAGCACTGATAAAACCATTCTGAAGTCATAACTGATACTTCTTAAATCCTGATATCTCAGCACTGGCAAAAATATTACAAAGTCAAAACTGATACTTCTTAAATCCTGACATCTGATCACTGGCAAAAACATTCTGAAGTCATAATTAATACTTCTTAAATCCTGATATCTCTTCTCTTCTTCTTCCGTCCTTAGCCACCGACCGTCAAAGCAGTCAGTGGCCATTACGCCTAGTGGCGTCTTAGGGCAACAGCAGATAGGTTTTCTTTGCCATTGTTTCCCATCACGCCTATTGGCGTCTTTAGGGCAACGGCAAATCAATCCATTTGCTGTTGTTTCCGTAATCGAAGTGACTGGCAAACGGGTGATCAGCCCGTTCCTGATATCTCAGCACTGGCAAAAACATTACAGTCATAACTGATACTTCTTAAATCCTGACATCTGATCACTGGCAAAAACATTCTGAAGTCATAACTAATACTTCTTAAATCCTGATATCTCAGCACTGGCAAAAACATTCTGAAGTCATAATTAAAACTTCTTAAATCCTGATATCTCAGCACTGGCAAAAACATTCTGAAGTCATAATTAATACTTCTTAAATCCTGATATCTCAGCACTGGCAAAAACATTACAAAGTCATAATTGATACTTCTTAAATCCTGACATCTGATCACTGGCAAAAACATTCTGAAGTCATAATTAATACTTCTTAAATCCTGATATCTCAGCACTGGCAAAAACATTATAAAGTCAAAACAATTTGGCCTCATGTAGTTCCCTGGGTCTCTGAAAAAACAAAGAAAGAATGAGACTACTGCACACTCTGACCTGTCATACAAGGTGACTAATATGAGGCTATGCTTGGAGCTGGCAACCTCATCATGACAAACAAACTGCCACAGAATTCACAGCCGCTCTAAGCATGTGCCTGCTTGTGGCAGGCTCCCAGCAAGGGCACCAGGAGCATGATATATATATATAATCTATTTCTTTTAATTCTTTAAAAAATTCTTTTCCTGCTCTTGTTTATTTTTTCCTCAAACTTAGTATTTACTTTCTATACCCAGATGCAGTAGCCATTTTGTGTATTGATCAACACTTTACTGCCCACGCTGATTGAGCGAGTTGTATATATTTTATTCATTTGTTATGTCTGCCAGTTAGTTCTCGATTTTTTCTCTCTCTGTTTTTGTTTGTTTGTCCCTGATGAAGGCTTTGTGGTTACAACATAGGCAATTTTCCTTGTCTTTTGTCTAATTAAGACGAATATTTTTTTTTAAAAACCCACCATAACCCATTTGCAAATGCATCTAAAGACCTCAAATATGACTACGCTTGAGATGTTGGCAAGAGTAAGCAGGCAACATTGACACTTTCTCAGACAACTGAAGTAATTCAGGGGAATCAAACTGAATATATAATTATGGTGGTATACAATAGGAGGGTAACCAACTGTCTATGATGATACAAAGACACATAAGAATCAAGTACAATTATTCATGGTATCCATCAGAAATGTGAAGAGCCTTTTCAGGTTTGGCAGACACATTAGCATGATCAGACAAGGTTGAAAACGATGCATTTTGGAGGAAAACTGGCAGCTCAGTCTATGATAACTGGATGAAGATAACTTGTAAGCAAAAGGAATTACCTTTACAGCATAAAAGAAACCCTAAGAGTTTACAACATAACTGAATCCCTAGGATTTTACAATATAACAGAACCCCAGGATTTTACAACATAACAGAATCTCTAAGATTTTACAGCATAACAAAAACCCAAAGATTTTACAACTTAACAGAATCCCTAGGATTTTACAATATAATAGAACCCCAGGATTTTACAACATAACAGATGCCCTAAGATTTTACAGCATAACAACCAATCTAGGGTTTTATAACAGAATCCCAAAGATTTTACAGCTAAACAGAATCCCACAAGTTTTATAACTAAACAGAATCCCCATGATTTTAGAGCTAAACAGAATCCCAAAAGTTTTACAATTAAACAGAATTCTTAAGATTTTACAGCCTAATAGAATCACTATGATTTTACAATTTTCAGTACACTTTACTATGTTGGGTCCTACAATTATTTTGATGCCCATTAAGGTCTCACACTGAGATCTATCCTGGCAAATAAAGTTGCTTATATTCTCTCTATGGCTGAAAAAAAAAACAGCTTTGTCAGGATGTAGAAATATCTTGGGCTTTATCTATGTGTGGCCTCACATTCCCAAAAAGACTGTATGTCCAGAATGTAATGATTTTTGTCCATCTCTGTTCAAAGGCTGGTGCAGTGAATAAACCACCCAAGAAAAGATCCACGCTCGTCATACCACATGGTAATGGAGAATGGGTGAATGGACATCAGAACATCAAGGAGAGGCCCTTTTCAGAACAGGTTTATAATGGACTGGAATACCTTCACCCATGGATTGTACTGACTGTCAGCTAGTCTGTATTGTTCTTACACTGAAGTGTGATAGAAAATACAGATATTCCCCCCAGATATGCAATGCCATTTTCGTTAACCTGCTTTTGACTGAATAGTTAATGCATAAGATAAATGATTTATACCAAAGAAATGCATAAAAATTACTTTAGATTAAGAAATTATTTAATACTCATGAAATATGGAAAGATAAGTTTTTGAAGCATAAAATACAGTTAAATCTTCTCCATTCAGACCAGTCTTGGGCAAGCCAGTTCAGTTAATGTCAAACATTTCCTGCTTCTGTTGTATTCTCTCTCTTTGATTCTTCCCCACGCTTTCCTAGCTTTTCTGTTCCACTTTCTCCTGCTGAGTTCCCTCTCTTTGGTTCTTCTACCTGTCTCCATAGGTCTCCCCTTTTCTTTCTTTTTACATCTGCTGTGTTCCCTCTCGCTGGCCCTTTTTCATGTCTCCCAAGACCTTGCCTGCCCTCTTTACCCTGCGAGCTCCTTCTCTTTGACTCTTCTCAGTGTCTTCCTAACATTTTTTCCTCTTTTCCCATGTTGTGTTCCATTTGAGGGTCAAGTAAGGTGACTTTTAAAAAAAAAACCTTTCATAACCCATGCCTGTAAACCTTCAATCAAGCTGATTTTACCATCTTTACACAAATGTTCTGTACAGATGTTAGATGGAATAGTAACCTGGTGAGAGATGAGGCCGCCATGGGGGCATCCTCACTGTGTACAGCAACATAGTGAGACTGCAGGTCTTCTGGTGATGCCAGAGACATCTTACACATGGGGCACAAGAAACCCTCCTGAATGAAGCAAACAAAATTAAAAATTAGTTCAACTATGTCACAACATTTCTGAACAAAATTATACACTTGGTCATCAAACCATAAAAAAAGCTAACACTAAGGATGATACTTCCTTGAGGGAGTGAAATGTTGGAAAATTCAACTACCTAGGTTTCAGCTTTGTGAGGTGGGGTAAGCAGTTCCCTCCCTTGTTGCTTGCCTCCCCTGACTCAAGTGCAGATTAAGGTACACATTTTTACAGCTGAAGTGTGATGCAATCTGGTTTCAAACCTGGTCCCTTTGCCACAAGAAGCACTCTAACCATTCAGATGCTCATTATACCATAACAAAAGTATATTTGAAAAAAAATTGAAACTTCAGCCAATACATAAACAATGGCATGTATTAAGAGCAAATATGGGGCTTCTTCTGGGATCCAATCAGTGACCAACACGCCTAGTGGCATCTGGAAGGGCAACAATAAACTCACTCCATTTTTTTTGGTCACTGGCCATAGCCTCCCTCTAAAAGTTGAAGTATACAACTATGTATATATATATTCTTAATGAATGAGACAGTAGTTTCATGAAAATTATGAATTTCTAACATTTATAACTGAAGACAGGAGCATCATTTATAACTGAAGACAGGAACAACATTTATAACTGAAGACAGGAACAACATTTATAACTGAAGACATGAACAACATTTATAACTGAAGACAGGAACAACATTTATAACTGAAGACAAGAACAACATTTATAACTGAAGACAGGAACAACATTCATAACTGAAGACAGGAACAACATTCATAACTGAAGACAGGAACAACATTTATAACTGAAGACATGAACAACATTCATAACCCAAGACAGGAACAACATTCATAACTGAAGATAGGAACAACATTCATAACTGAAAATTGTGTTAGTTTGTAATCTTGTAAAAAGAAATAAAGAAATTTGAAGTTATCAGTACTTGACTTATACAAAATAAATTCCATAAATGATAGGTTAATGCTTGTAGAGCGAGAACTGCTGCCGCTGACAAGGCAAAGGCACACACACAAAATAAATGTGGTGTGGCGCAGTCTATAAGGCAAAATCATATAAAACAGATTTAATAAATCTCTTGAATATTTTAACTTTACCTTACATACACCCAAAAATGATATAATTAATATTTATAAATTATAATTATAATTATACCGTTTTCTATCATTTAAATCAATGAAAAAACAAATGACTGACACTACATTACGTAAATATTTGCCACTCTTACTATCCTTTTACTGTTATAAAAGTTTAAATGATTTTTTGTGAAAAATAACACAATGAAAGTCATGTAACACATCATGGGTAAGCAGTATAACATTGGAATTTGCCAGGTCACACATAAAGATGACAAAAATAACAGGGAACACAGATTAACCAAGTTTTTAACAATGTGCTAATATATAACACAAATAATTATAATCAATGTTACTGTAACTTCAAAATAAATATTTTACTCTGAATTAGTCCCTATTCTACTACTTATGCATTCCCCTTTTACCAAGACGTGTAGAGGTTTGGAAGAGAGAGCGCCAGACTATCCTATCGGCTGTCTTCCTCCTGGCCTGGTTCCATTCTAGTCCTCGGTCTTTCAAAGATTGTCTAATGTTGTCCTCCCATCAGACTCTGGGTCGTCCTGGGTGTCTGGATCCCTGGCCCTTTGTTTCCCATGCTTGTCGTGGTAGCCGATCTTCTCCCATTCTGCAGACATGGCCAAACCATCTTAGTTGGGACTGTTCTACTTGGGTCTGCAGGGGGTGGGATTTTAGGCCTTGACGTATCGTCTGGTTGCGGACCATGTCTCTTCTTGTTACTTCAACCACCTTCCTCAGATACCTCATTTCTGAGGTTCGGATCTGGCTTTTGTGGGCTGTAGTCATTGCCCATGACTCGCACCCTATGTCAAGACTGGGACATAGGTGGAGCGGTATACAGCCATCTTCGTTTTCTTACCAACCTCTCTCTTGCTGAGGAATCCTTGATTTATGGCCTGAAAAAGTCTCCCAGCTGCTGCTTTTCGAGTGGCCAACTCTTCTTTGATGCCTCCCTTTCGGTTTATAATAGCTCCGAGGTATTTAAAATGGTCGACCTGCTCCAGGACCTGTTCTCCCAGCTTAATCTGATGTCTTCTTTCTTCTCGTGATATCACCATGGATTTTGTTTTAGAGCTGCTTATGACCATCCCTCTCTTCTCCAGCTCTTCCTTCCAGACTTGCAGGTTGGATTGGAGATGTGCCTCTGATTTAGCAATCAGGGCAACATCATCAGCAAATGCCAGCTCTGAAATACAGAACTGTCTAATCTTCCAGTATCCCACTGAATACTTTCTTCTTCTCTCCTTACATGCCTTGATGACATCATCCATGAGGAGTATGAAAAGATAAGGTTAGAGGATATCACCTTGTCTTACACCAGTGGTGGTCCTGAACCCTTCTGACTTATGGTTTGCTGTCCTCACATAATTTCTGCAAGACTTGTAGAAGCTCTGTATAGCATGAATCAGAGGTGCTGGAATGTTCTTCCTTGCCAAACAGTCCCAAAGTTTGCTCCAGGGGACCCTGTCAAATGCCTTTTCCAGATCTATGAAACAAAGATGGATCTCACTCTTATACTTAAGGGCCTTTTCACTCAGCTGTCTGAGTGTGAAGATTAGGTCTTGAGTACTTCGGTTTGCTCGGAACCCGCACTGGACTTCATCCAATTGTGGCTCAGCCAGGCGTCGGAGCCTCTGCTTTAGGATTCTAGAGTAGATTTTACCAGGGACAATTATTATTCCCTATTCACACACTTTAAATAAGTTTTTCTTTACATCTATGAAGCTGTGATACATTTAAGACAATATTTTACATTACAAATGCTTTCATAAACAAAAGCAGTGGTAGAAAATGCTACTTGTATTCTTCCTATCCCCATGTTTAACAAAGCAGTAGGAAATACCAGTGTGATGCCTAGACAATTTTAATCTTTGCAAACTGGATTTAAGGAAGATATTAAGAATATCACTGTGGTTTAACCAGATGTTAATGTTAAATTAACCGGTCAACTGGTAATTTCATACAGGTATTACTCTTGTTTTCACTTTTTGCTCCTTATGGAGCATGCAGCTACCTCTGCAGCTGGGCTGCTTGCAGGAAGCCTGCATATGAAAGCATCTATGTGCTCAAGCAGTGCTGGTTCCTGAAGCAATTTATTTTATGGGATAAGGTTGCTAGCCCCATGGACCTCATATTGGTTGCCTCTTACAACTTGCATGAGACAGTAGTAGTCCTATTCTTCCTCTGTATCCTCACAGACCCCTGGGGACTACAGGAGCCACATTCATGCATCATCATCATAATCATTTCCCTTTTCACTCCTGCACCACGTAGCATCTACCCCAGTTGGTCCCTTTGCAGGAAGCCTGCACCAAAGCCTTATTACAGCTGTGGTCTCTATAGCACTTTGTTGTACATGGTAAGGATGCTGGCCTCTTGCACAACCTAATGTTAGTCGCCTCTTATGACACACTTGAGGGGGCAGTAATCCTACATAGAACTAAATGGCATGCATACATGTATAACCATGTGTACATGGTGAAAGAAAAATAACTAAACAGCAGAAGACATAACTGATAACTAGATTTGTCTAAGCAAAAGGTGAATATGTGGTAGACTACACTACAACTAAATACCAATTATAAGTGTATAACAAACAGGTGGGGAACAGCTGGATACCATTAACTATAAATTACCAGATAAGTATTACGTAGTAGTATGTTGTTTTACTTGCTCTGGCTGTCAGTCATCAATGTCACTTTCAAGCCTAATGTTCCTTGACCATGGCATTTTTGGCTGTAGACTGTTTAAGTCATGCTAATTTTGAACTTTTCCCATCCTATTTGTGTTACACTAAACCATTTAGCTTAGTTTATGATAGCACTATGGTAACGAGTCAGAAATTAGGTATCTGAGGAAGGTGATTGAAGTAACAAGAAGATACATGGTCCGCAATCAGATGATACGTCAAGGCCTAAAAACCCAACCCATGCAGACCCAAGTAAAACAGTCCCATCTAAGATGGTTTGGCCATGTCTGCAGAATGGGAGAAGATCGGCTACCATGACAAGCAATGTAAACTAAGAGCCAGGGATCCAGAACTCCAGGACGACCAAGAGTCCGCTGGGAGGACAACATTAGACAATCCTCAAAGGACCGAGGATTAGAATGGAACCAGGCCAGGAGGATATGATAACAAGGCAGTGAAAAAAATATATTTAGCTAGACAGCAGGAGATACCACTATGTAACTAGATTAATCTCAGCTTAGTAGTATGCTAGTGTGATAATAAGGCAGTGAAAAATATATTTAATTAGACAGCAGAAGATATTACTGCTGGTAACTAGATTAGTCTGAGCTATAGTGCCACTGATATATCAAGGCAGTGAAAAATATATTTAGCTAGACTATACAAGGTATCACTGTGATAACTACATTTTTCTTAGGTTAGAATCCCACTATGACAACAAGCCAGTGAATAATATATTTAAATAGCACAAGAGTTCAATTCTGTTAACTAGATTAGTCAGAGCTTATAATGACACTGCTATGTCTAGCCATGAAAAATGTATTTAGATAGACCTTAGAAATTATCACGTTAACTAAATTTATCACAGCTTAGACTCCCACTATGACAATAAAGCAGTGAAAAATATATTTAAATAGCACAAGATATCACTGCTGATAACAAGATGAGTCAGAGCTAATAATGCCACTGTTATATTATGGCAGTGAAAAATATATTTTGCAAGATTGTAGAACAGCTGTCGGCAACCCTGGAGCTGTGGAGATCTACTTTAGACACACTGAGATCTTTACAGATCTACCCTGATAAAATCGTGCCTTTTTTCAGGTTTCATAGTATTTGAAATAAGTCCAGCCTATATGTAACTTTCATATCTGCCGCAAAGCGTGCTTCCTTCAATCCCATCAACAGAGTGATGGAAGATTAAAACTAAATATTTTTCAAAATGTTAACGTCACTTCAAAGAAAAGATCACATTCTATCTCAAACAGTACATGAAACAAATGAATTTTAGCAAGCTAGCTTGTGGGTTTTCATTGGAAACACAGTGAAAGTACCTTTAAACTTGGTGATACCACACTTTTAAGTGCCGGTTTCAGAGGGCTAGTCTGAAATTTACCTAGGTTAAAAATGTCACTTAAATATCTACCAAATTATGCCTTAGGATCTACAAGTAGATCAAGATCAATTGGTTGTCAACCCCTGCTGTAGAAGGTATCACTGTGATAACTAAATTTCCAGAGCTTAGAATACCACTACGACAACAAAGCAGTGAAAAAATGTATTTAATTAGCAGAAGATTTCACTGCTGATAACTAGATTAGTCAAAGCTTGTAATGCCACTGTTATATTAAGGCGGTGAAAAATATATTTAGTTAGACTTACAAGGAATCAATGTGATACATAAATTTATCTTGGGTAAGAATCTCACTATGATAACAAAGTTGTGATAACTAAATATTTCAGGATGCCACCATGATAAACAAGGCAGTCAAAAAATATGTTTAGCTAGATGGTAAAAGATGTACCTGTGATAATCTAGATTTATCTCAGCTAATAATGCCCACATGACAATTATATTCGGCTGGGCAAGGGAAGATAATGATGATAAAAACAGATTTAACTAAGCTAGTGATGCCACTTTGGTAACGATCTGCAAAACTATGAAAAGTATAGAGTATGGAACCATCAGCAGCTGATCCCTTGCAGGAAACCTGCTCCAACCATTTGTGTGCTCTTGCAGAAGTAGTTTCCATAGCAATCTATGTTTACATGATGAGGTTGCCAGCCTCATGCACAACCTCATATTAGTCTCATTGTAAGACATGGCTGAGGGAGCAGTAATCCTGTTCATTCTTTGTCTCATCAGAGACCTCTGGGAACTTAACGGGGGCCAGTTAAAGATATGACTATGATAACAAGATTTGGTTTGGTTTTGGTTTGAAGGACTATCTTCATTGCACACAGACAACTCCATCAGTGCTCCAATCTCCTCCCTTAGATCACACAAGGAGGATCTCAGCACAGTGCACGAACTCTGTAACACCGGTGAGAATCCCATATGTTCAGATAGAAATCACACATTCTATAAATATTTTTGTGGTGGGTAGGTTTCAAATTTTAAAATTTTGCCAGGGCAGTGGCATTATGGCCTACTCTTTACGATTTTCAACTGCCGTGGGATATTTAATGTGCGCAACTTGCACATGGGCCCTCCTATTTTTTTCGCCCTTATCCGAGAAGGCTAAGCATCCGATCTCACTACCCAGGAGACTAGGGGGGAGTATGACATCATTAGGACCACTGGTTCTGAAAAAAAATGTCCATAAATTATATTCCCTCTACTGGGAATTGAACCCGGTACCTCTAGAAATCGAGGCGGACACCATACCTCTTATCCACTCTGACCCCCAAATAGATTTAAATAAACAGATTTAAATTAGTATAACATGCCATTGTGAGAACAAGGTGACACTGCATAAAAGTGGACAGGTAGAAACATTATGAAAATAACTGGGAAGGGGGAGGTTGTGTTACAAACTTTTAAACACAATCTATTGAATAACAAAATTAGCACAGTTTGCTCCTTCACCATCAACGAATAAGAAATTTTTAAGGCTAACTTATCACCTGTGCTTCACTGATATCATTGATGCCAGACCTGTTGCCAAGCAGGTTGGGAATAGCAAATCTGCCTGGGCTGGAAGAGGGCTGAGGATGGATTTTGTGCACACATATAACAATCTTAATCTAATCAACGTATCTTAATAAACTAATTTTGGGATATCGATTATAGGCATTATTAATAATATGATAATTTTAATTGTTGGGCGAATAATTACAATTATTTTTACTACATGCATGTTCTATGTAACAAGACTGGATTATTGATTTGAAAAAAAAAATGTATGGAGTATATTTGAAAAAATTAATTTTATTATCAATACTGAGCACAAAAAAATAATAAATAACTGATAATTAATTACGGAATCTTGGAAATAAAGAAAGCCCTAAATCTTTCTACAACCAGAATTATACAATTTATATTAATTACTACATGAACAAAAAGCAATGGATAAAAAAACATGCAGCTCACATGAAACCATTAAAGCTCACACAAATCAAGGTAAATTCCAAAAACAAAATTAATTTGATTGCACGTACTGACAAAAATAAAGTACACTATTAAATACAAGACATCATTAACATCAAGAGTTACAAACAGGCATGTGCTCCACAATGAATAGCAGTACAAATATACACAAATTACGATGTCTCTCTTACAACTGAAGAATAAAATATATGTTACAATAACTGTTTGGGGCTATTGCATTAACAAGTGCTCAAAATGGCAAACATTACAAATAATACTCATGACAATTTCTTTGTTCCAAGCTTTTATTACTAACCACTTTAAAGTTGTTTGGATTATTATTATAATAAGACGGATTTTTATTGCTATATCATGTCGGTTTCATTACTATGTTCCAAAAAGAATGATATCTATGTTATTTCTAGCTTTACAAATTACAGCGTATTTTACTTATCTGCACTGTGAGAATACAAAATTAACAACATAGCAATAACATGTAGAAATTACAAACAATCCAGAACTGTTATAAAATTTTTTGTGGGTCTGATCTGAATATTTATCTTGTATATGTTAGTCTGCCCATGTTTCACTGAGACCTCAAAGAAGAGCCAACAATTCTAACGCCCATGCCCTACCAGGCATGTTGAAGAAGGTGACTAATTAGGTTGGGAATGGGGGCCAGATACCAAATTCTGTAGAAACGTAAAGCAATTTAAAAAAAAAAAAACATCAACAGCAGCAGGAACAATTTATCTAAGTAAATAATTCAAAACAATAACTCAGCCATCCAACATGGAAGCATGTACACTATTAAGGAAACTTATGATGCAACCCAGAGAAAGCTGAAAGGAGTCTGGGTTGCTGACTGACCATTTTTTTTCTAAGAAAATCCCCAAACTGAGCATCTGGAATGTTCAAACACTAAAAAACAAGGGAGGATTGCACAGGTAGTAGCAGAAAAGTACAACTATAAAAATGATATCCTATAATTGTGCAAAAAAAGATGGAAGGTAATAGAAAGAAAGAAACTGAACACAGGAGAAACAGTATTTTCCTCAGGACATGAGGAATAAAGTGTACACCACAGTGAAGATGTGACCCTAATACTGTCAACGGAAGTGCACAAAGCGCAAAGAATATGAAGCAATGGAACCAAGACTGATTTCAGCAACATTCAATACTGTCATCAAAAACAAAACAAAAATTAAAGATGAACATCATCTGTGTTGTGCAATAACAAAAGAAACAGAATAATTCATAAAAGAATAATTTATACCAGTCTACAAAATATTATGGATAACAAAAGAACAGACAATACATCTTGATCAATGACCTAAATGCAGTGATAGGAACAAACACTAATGGCTTTGAAGAGGTCACATAAAAATGTGGACTTCGAATAATGAACAAAAATGGCAAAATATTCAGAAACTTTTGCCTCAAATCAACATACTATTGGTGTAAGCATGATTCCATATAAAAGAATAAATAAAACAACATAGGTATCACCAGACCAGGGGACAGAAAATCAGACTGATCTTATATGGATAAATAAGACATGTTGTTCATCATCACATGGCATAAAAGTATGTAGAGGAGGAGACGTGCATCAGATCATCTAGTTGTCAGACCTAAAGGTCTTTAATATTTGAACATGCGCTGTAATATAACTGAATAGGTTAAACAGGACGTGCCTCGCCAAAATGAGGCAAAATTTTATTTAATAAAAAAAAAAATCAGATCAACATCTTGTGTTAGCCACAATAAAAATGAAATTCAGAAAATACACAACAACACATAGCTACAGACATCAGTTTCATGTAGGACATCTGAGAAATCGAGAAACAAACAGAACCCATCACTAAAATAAAGGAATGGAAAACAAAAAGAAAGAAAGAAGTATTTAAACAGAAGCAAAACCAGAAGCTCTATAGCCAGAGCTCATGAATTATACATAGAAGCAAAGATGCAAGAATCAAAACAGACAAAAGGAAATATACCAAAGAGTTAGCAAGAGATTCAGAAGAAGCTGCAGCCATATTGCAGGCAATATGAAGGACACCTACTTCTATACAAAGAAACTAACTCGGAAATGTAAGCAATAAAATGATTTCATCAAAGTCTAGAATGAAAAAGTGCTTATTGTCACACATGGAAATAGTGCAGCAGTGATCATCCACTTTTGCCCCTCCCCATCTAGTTTATTTTTTGCTATACAGTAATGCCTGATTCACCATCGCAATTAACATGCGAGCCATCTGACAATTAAGCATGAACGTGGAACAGAGCGAAGTGAGCATTACGGCGTAATCGTTGTTTGATCAGAGAAACGGAGCGATAAGCCTGAGACGTACTTGGAGTGTTACATTTTCAAAGGAATTACTTGCGGCAGAGGTGAAGAAATTACCTTTTATTTAGGAATGGAATAACTAGCGCGATATTATGAGAGTTTCGTACATAGTACTTCATATGTTCATGGGGATATTTTCAGTTTCTTCTGTTTTGTGGTAATTTATATACTAGCATCTTAAGTGATTTAATGTGTTTAAAGTTTTCATTTATATTTCACTGGGATTTTCTGTGTTAAATTGAATAACGTATTAAATAACTTATAGCTACATTTTTCCAGCTGTAAAGTAAAAATTACTCGCTATTTCCCAGTAAGAGATGTTTTAAATTGACTAGTACATACATTAAATAACTGTCTACTGATGGTACATATATTATTTACTTCTATCCATTTTTATGTAAAGTTCATAAATGACTAGTGTTCATATCACATGTTAAAAAACGATAGGATAAGCTTCACTTGTGTTTTAAATCTAATTTATAACGGAGCGGTGAAGAGGGCTTACTTTAACACGTGGTAAATATAATATTGATATTATGTTTAAATGTTTATATTTTCTTTCCTATAATATAGGCTGGTCAAAACCTGGGTACTAGCGGACTTATGATCATATGAACTTACGTTCTATAGTCTTATAATCTTATAAGCAACCAGAAACTTTATAATATTGTTGAGTCTTCAGGCTATGACCTGTGCAGTCCATTGTCTTCATTCTATGAGAGAGACCAAGCTAGAACAATAATTGTAAAGGTTAACCGGACCAGAACTATTACCAGATTTCATTTTTACCAATCTCATCAGCCAACTGTGGCAAAATATATTGTCAGCAACATTTGTGTAACTTGAAATAGTGTCTCAGCGGTCAGAGGCTAGACAACACAGAATATATCTGTATTCTTCATCTTATGTCGGTGACCACCACGTATGAACCTTACTCCAACCATCTGAAGGCAGAGATACCGTATGTTACCCAGGAAAATTAAATTACCAACTCTTGCGACTACCGTGAAACGTGCAGTCAGCAACTACGGCTAGTCTGGGGCTGGATTTGGCAAAACTTAATATGACACTGAGTAATCGTGTTACTCATTAGTGTTTATTTCCACGGAATGCCTGTGACATCTATTGGTAAGCGAATTATGAAAGTGGCCACTGTACGTATGTGAATTGAATGAACGGAGAAAGAAACTTATTTCTGCTGTTAACCACTATCATACAAATCTTTTCTCTTTTGTTCTCATTAATCTGAGTATTTACGGGATAGATTAATT
Organism: Oreohelix idahoensis; assembly: GCA_024509875.1. Lineage (NCBI taxonomy): Eukaryota > Metazoa > Mollusca > Gastropoda > Stylommatophora > Oreohelicidae > Oreohelix > Oreohelix idahoensis. The sequence goes on from JAMPIV010020638.1 coordinate 98,751, forward strand.
AGGGACTTGTCCTTTGTTTTTCTTTACGGACTATCCCATACATTTATTGTTAACTTTTGATCTTTTGGGTGAATTTACCTCTGTTGGGATCTTCTTCTATTTTCCTTTACCAGAGGGGGGAACCTATGTGATTAATTTTTCATTTTGTCTGTAAAACCATGATCTATTGTTGTATATGATTTATGTTGCAAAGTTCTAGTGAAAAATAAACTTAATTAAACCTTAAGTTATTGTGTTGGTCAACCCCTACCCTATCTGTTATCCATAGTTTGTTTTCACGTCTTGTGCGTATTTGTCACAGAATTGTGTGCACGTGGGTGCAGTGTAACTTGTATTTTGTATAAGGAGAGAAAGTGCGTCTGATTTAAAGATAGTCGTACGATAGGCTGGATTAGAGAAATTACTCAACCCAGAGACTGTCCTTTCTCTTACATGATCACCTCGTGAAACAGAAACTTTTTCTTACACCTTACTCTCACATAGTATCACTATCACCTCTGCTCAGACAGGACTATAAACATCTATTACCTATCTGAAAAACATCTACGACACTTATCACTATGCAAGAGTAAATGAAGAGATGGATGAAATGTTTATAGGGGCCATCCATAAAAGACATCCACAAAATTCTGGCATTTTTTTAACCCTCCTCTCCCCCATGTCCACTTTTGATTGACCCTTCTTCTTTCTTCCCCCCCATCCCCCCATGGATGCCCACTCCACATGGTCATGATTAAACACATAAGCTTAAACTTTTAATCACCTACCTATACTGAAAACTTAAAAATCTAATTATGAAATCACAATAATTGTGATTTCGCTTCCAAGAGAGTTAATATACTACGGTTGTTTCTTCCAGAGAACAGGAGCATAGAAGTTAAAACCTCATCGTATTAGAGATTTTGAGTCTAGGATATTGGAAGGCCTGACAAGAAGGACAAAATCCGAAGAACGTTTATTTGGGTTAAGCTGGACAGTAAGAAGCTTTCGAAGATGAGAGGGTTTGTTACTCTTGATAGATTTGTATGTGAGTGAGAGTTGCCGTGTGGTTTGTGAATCCCGTCCACTTTCAGCTTAAATACCCATTTCTTCCCCCCCCCCCCCCCCCCCCCCCCCCCCATGTCCACTTTTTACATACCCCTCCCTCCCCCCTCTCCAGTGGACGTCTTTTATGGATAGCCCTATAGGAACTTAACAGACCAGCTCCATAAAATCCCTCAGACATTTAGCAAGCAGAAAAGAAGGTACAAGCTGACAGTGAAAAACTAAAATAAAGATAGCCATAAAGCTTTTTTTTTGCCTGCAGGCAAAGACATCAACATCAGAATGAATAAGGGAAGAACAGCCTTTTTTAGCCTAAACAACATCTGGAAGTCCTCTCAATACAGCACAAGCACAAAATTAAGATTATATCAGAGCTGTGTGCTTTCTGTGCTTCTCTATGGTGCGGAATGCTGGAGAGTTACAGAGAAGGAAATGTTGAAATTGTCCTCTTTTCACACAACATGCCTAAGAAAAATTCACAGAATCTTTTGGCCGAATACCATCACCAACCAAGATCTGCTTACTCGGAGCAAGCAAGAGGACATGCACACCATCATAGCTGGCAGACGCTGGAGCTGGGTTGGCCATGTCCTCAGAAGAGACCCCGATGCCATCACAAGAACAGCTATGCTATGGACCCCTGAAGGAAAACGAAAGAGAGGCCGCCCAAAAACAACCTGGCGGAGGACTGTGGAGGCTGAGATGCAAAGAATGAACCACAGTTGGGGCACTGTACGAAGGATGGCCGCCGACCGAGCAAAGTGGAATCAATTTGTTGTTGCCCTACAAGACGCCACTAGGCGTGATGGCCGCTGACTGCTTTGACGGTCGGCGGCTAAGGATCAAAGAAGAAGATAAAGCTTTTAACCCTCCGGCAGGCGTGTTTCGTTTCTTCGCAAGAGCAAGCGCGTGGCGCACAGAGTGCGCCACTTAAAACAAACGTATTTACATTGATTGTAACATCCTGATATAACCAACAGCTCCATGTATATAGTAGACGGTTGAAAGGGGTGTGCTAATAAGAAAAGTAGCAAACACCTATTTAAAAAAAAAAAGATTTGAGTTGCGGTCCCGGTATTTCAATCTTAACCCTCCGGCGCGTTTCGTTTCTTCGCAAGAGCAGGCACATGGCGCACAGAGTGCGCCGCTTAAAACAAACTTATTTACATTGATATGAGTTGAGGTCCCTGTATTTCAATCTTTCATTATCATCATCGTCGCTGTCGCTCTGACATGTATTAGGCTCTTAGTGGCCTGTTACGGTCTCAAATTTAGTTGAAAAACAGAAAATTGAAATGAAAAATATACTTACATCACTGAGCGCGTGGCGCACTTTAAACACCACTAATGACACTCCTCGAGTTGCGGGACCCTAAATATCTCGTCGCACAACATATAACAACACAACTGTTCAGAATGAAAGCTAAGACATGAATGAAGGAATAGCTAAGAGTTCAATGCAGCCAACCGCAAAAAAACCCACGAAATTTGAATTTAATTTGGCGCACGTTGTGCACCAATGCCCGCCGGAGGGTTAAGAGATATAAAAGCTGTTGGTCAAAATGGCATTACAGGATAGGCCATCAAAGCAGACACTGACAGCTCTACTGAGATACTATACAAATTATTTGGTGAAGTCTGGGAGAGGGAAGGAAAACAAATACAAGTAGACTTGAAGCAAATTATATTTATTATCTATAAAAGCCTGTAAGGAAGAATAAAAAGTCAAGATGCCAAAGAAGAGATTCACAAGAATATACAAATTACACTAGTCAACAACCAAAATGTACCAGAAATGAAAATAGCTGATCTTAACTAATTTTGGTGTGCTGAAAACGAAAATGACGTTAAAAGATGTTGATTGGCTCTAGTTTTCAAGATATATGCTACTAGTTTATTTAATTACGGTCAATTTATATATATATATGACGCAACTGTTGTGGGCGACTGCATAATTTTTTCTAATGACCAATAAAAATGTAACTAGAAGTTGATGATGCAATCCTACCTATGATTACATCACCTTTGTGTATAAATATCTTATCTCTGATAAAATTGTGCCATTAGTTAGTGCATTTGTCCTTATCAAAAGTATCGTAGTTAGAAATGCCTAGGACATATGTGAACAGTGCTAATAATTTCTGTTACATATATGGTGAGGTGACATTTCTATCACAAAAAAGAAATATAACTAAAGTGATTAAGAAAGCGTACAGTTTGTATTTTGGCTGCAGAATAGGAGATCAAGATAAGAGCTGGGCGCCACACATATGCTGCAATACATGTGCAGCACATCTTAAACTGTGGTTGACTGGCAAAAGGCAAGCTATGCCTTTTGCAGTCCCAATGATTTGGAGAGAGCCCACTGATCATCTCAACAACTGTTACTTTTGCATGGTCCCTCCAATTGGGAAAGGCATATCAAAGAAGAAAAAATGGACTCTGGAATATCCAAACATCCCCTCTGCAATACGTCCGGTACCACATGGCGATGACCTACCAGTTCCCAAAGTGCCAGAATCATTTTCAGCTGCTTCCACTGATGAAGAAGAGGACATTGGTGGTCCTGAACCATCAACCTCAAGCGACCCAGATTTTGAGCAAACTACATCCACTAAACCACACTTAATAACCCAAGGTGAACTGAATGATCTTGTAAGAGATCTGAATTTACCGAAGAACAAGGCGGAGCTTTTGGGTTCCAGATTGCAACAATGGAATCTCCTGGCAGAAGATGTTACAATTTCTGTGTATAGGAACCGCCAGAAGCCGCTTATTACATTCTTTTTCAAAGAGGGTGACCTTTCTGCGTGCCACAACATTTCTGGTTTAATGGCAGCCCTCAAAATCAATTACATACTGGAAGAGTGGAGGCTTTTCATTGATTCATCCAAGACGAGTCTTAAAGCTGTTTTGCTGAATAATGGTAATGTGTTACCGTCAATTCCAGTTGGTCACGCAGTTCATATGAAAGAAACTTATGAAAACATTAAGCAGCTTTTGAAGTGTATAAACTACGATCATCATCATTGGTCACTTTGCGGTGACTTAACTCTTTGACTCCAGACCAACGCTCTGAGCGTTGCAAAATTCAACGCGCCGTGCCAGAGCAACGCTCAGAGCGTGGTTTTTAGTCTATCACGAATAAATCCTAAAAATCATCCGTTTAATGCAGTTCACATTTTAAAACTCATAGAATGATTTCCGCTACTATTTAAACAGCTAATCTGACTGTAGTTAAGCAGCACATGTGCGAGTTTTGATGTTATTATCACAATTTTTGTGACGATTCGCGTGTTTGCATTTTTCGTTGTTATTGCTAGAGAAATATGTCACGCTTTATATTTACATTTTCTAAGTCCCCATAGCAAATAATTGTATCAAACTACTTTGAAACATTGCTGACATTGATGATGATTGTTTGGTAGTCACGGTTCGTTGTCAAAATACGGAATCTGTGCATAAAAGCTAGACACACTAGATTTAGTTGATGAGTGGGCGTAGTCATATTCTGGCCGATCAAAAGCAAAATAACTAGACCTACCGTAACATCTAATCACTAGTTCTTGGTAGAAGATGAAGCTAGGGATACTATTAAAACATTAAACAAGAGTAAAAAAGTTTTTATATAACGTTATTATTCTTTATTTGTTTGAAAATTACGTAATGCATGATTGTATAATTTTTTTTTTTTTTTACAAGGGACCACAGAAAAACTGGTGTGAATAACACTAAATGTACTAATTGTGGCCATAAGCATGTTTTTTTTTTGCTTTGTATATGGATTAACTTGACGTTTGAAGACTAAAAAGAAAGTTTTATTGTCTGCAACAGTAATTTGTCTTTGGTAAGATCGTATTCTACAGTAAACTTTTTAGTGTTTTTCAATTTTACATGCAAAATGTTTTAAGTATAACGAACACACTTGTGTTAATACTACCAAAGACGTTATATATTACAATTCTCTATCCATTTCCCTACAGTTTGGTATATAATAAGTACATGTTCACAGAAAAAGATTTAATATAAAATTTACACTAAAAGTCAGTACACTTCACCGTTTAGAATTCTTCAAAAAATAATTATGGCACAGGGTGGAAAATAATTATGGAGTCAAAGAGTTAAAAGTGGTCGCTCTTTTGCTTGGACTACAGAGTGGATACACCAAGTACTGTTGCTTTCTCTGTGAGTGGGATAGCCGTGCACGAAGTGACCATTACATCAGAAGACATTGGCCAATCAGGCAGTAATTGCAGCCTGGCAGTAAGAACATTGAGAACCCAGCACTTGTCGACACCAGCAAGATTTTGTTGCCACCCTTGCACATTAAGCTGGGTCTTATGAAAAACTTTGTCAAGGCAATGGAGAAAACAGATGAGGCTTTCAAATACCTCATAAGAAAATTTCCAAGACTGAGTGAAGCTAAAATAAGAGAGGGAGTATTTGTTGGTCCGCAAATTCGAAAACTTCTTCATGATGACGAGTTTCTTTGCGTGTTGCATGGCAAGGAAAAAGCAGCATGGCTAGCATTTAAGTCAGTGGTGGAGAATTTTCTTGGAAACAACAGATCTGATAATTACAATGAAATTGTAGAAAATCTCCTTCTGAAGTATAAGAGTCTTGGCTGCAACATGTCTTTGAAAATTCATTTTCTGGATTCTCTTCTGGATTTCTTTACTTCAAACTGTGGAGCAGTCAGTGATGAGCATGGTGAACGATTTCACCAGGACATTGCTGCTATGGAGACAAGGTATCAAGGCAATTGGAGCCCTTCAATGCTTGCTGATTACTGTTGGACTGTGACAAGAGACACCTCATCGATTGACTACAAGAAGCAAGCAAAGAGAGCTCGAACAGCGACTGAATAATGACGGAATGGATTCAAATGCGCCTTTTTAAAACATGATATGTGAACTTTAAATAATGTTTTTAATTTATTCTATCATTTTATGTTGAAATATCAATTAATTGAGTATGTAACCGCTTATAGATATGTGAGAAAAGAAGAAGCAGGTTTTAAAAAAAACAGATTCAACACATACCAAATAGCGACATTGTGGATAATAGTTTAACATAGCTTGGAAATGAACTCACCACTTGACATTACATTTGATAACTATTAAAAGACATGTGACAATTTAGGCAGAGAACTGCAATGGAAACTGATAATGGAAACATTATAGAGTCCCCCTAAACCCGATAGAGAAACTATTTGAAAATATGAAATACAGAATATTTCATGAAGAACAAGCTACAGAACCATTTGAGATAAGAAATGGAGTGCAGAGGTTGCTTCTTGTCACCATTTCTCTTTTTATTAGCTGCAGACTGGATTATGGTGCAACAACATCAACCAAAAGAAATGGAATACAGTGGACTCAGACAAAACAGTTTGATGATCTAGATTTTGCATACAACTTGACTCTTTTGTTCACATAACTGTACCAGATGCAAAGAGAAAATGTTTGAGAGAATGTTTGAAAATGCACACGGAAAACAGAAAGCTTATAAGAATAAATGTGGCAAATGACAGCAGGATTGCACTGGGAGATATATCACTATGAGATGATGCATACATATGTCATGGCAGCAATATAAACAAAGTTAGAGGAAACAGAAATGATGTAAAAACAAGAAAACAAAAGGCATGAGGAGCTTTAACTGTGTTGGGAAATACATTGAAATAAAATAAACCAAAAGTCCAACATAAAAATTCAAATCTTTAACTCGAATGTCAAGACAGTTGTATTATACTGCTCTGAAACAAGGGGAACAACAACAACAGCCAAGAAGTTACACTTCCATAAATGGATGTCTATATAGCACAGAAGGATTTAAATGGTCTTACATGTTTATAAGCACTTATTACATGTTGACAATGGTTGAAATGAATAACAGTGGGATACGGCATTAAGAAATGAGTGGCAATGCAGTACTTAGGGGTAAGGGTAAGATTTATTAATCCTAACTCTAACCTTAATGACGTGGGCACTTACTTGAAACACAATGAACATACATCCCACTGTTTTTCATTTCAACCATTCATAATTGTAATATGTAATGGGGAACATTTATTCTTAAAGTTATATTCATCATTTTTTCAACTTACTTCTGCCACATTCATAAACTGTCAAAACAATTTTGGGTAAATGGCAATGACTGTTGAGAAGGTAAAACATTTTTTCAGACTGGTGATCCATATTTACGTTACAGCTAGTCTTAAACTAACACCAACCCTGTTTCAAGCTTTATCTTCTTCTTCTTCTTCCATCCTTAGCCACCGACCGTCAAAGCAGTCAGTGGCCATTACGCCTAGTGGCGTCTTAGGGCAACAGCAGATAGGTTTTCTTTGCCATTGTTTCCCATCACGCCTATTGGCGTCTTTAGGGCAACGGCAAATCAATCCATTTGCTGTTGTTTCCGTAATCGAAGTGACTGGCAACATATATATTGTTTCAAGCTTTATAGAACATATTAATAACGGCCGACAAACACTTTGGCTATTTAAAAAAAACAAAAAACATATCTTTAAACTTCTACTTGAAGTGAAACGCGGTGTTTTTTTTTTTTTTGGTTTTGTGTGGCCAACATGGTCTAATCTCATAAATTTGAGCCCAATTTTTTTTTAAGTGTCAACAAGAGGTTGGGAGAGCAAATTGAAATGGGTGAAATTAATAGGCTTTCTGAGACGTGAAACATAATCTGGAACGCAGAATGTAAAAAGAATTATTCACTGACGTCTGGAAATAAGCTAAGCAAGGTAGTTTGGAAAAAAAAATGCGTGTGTTGTGTGTTCAGTCACATATTGAGTTGACACTGGGATTAACAGGACAACTTGCGGAAGCCCTAGAGGACAACTAAGGTAGGCCTAATGAGGAGGTGCAGGCACAACGTAAATAATTGCTTAAGTAATGCAGAGACCAACCTTTTCCTCTTTTTTCTTTCTAAGCCGGTTGAACATTCTTGCATTTGGGTTGAAAAAAAAAATAAAATAAAAAAGATAGGGAACCTCTAGACACTGTTGTTTATATGTCCACCCAAACGGAAGTATATTTTGGTAGACCCGATTGTAACTTTAATTATGGAGAGTTGGAGAGGTGAAATCAAAGTTGCCACTCTTAGGATTTTTCACACATAAGGAAGGGAAATCCGAGGCCTGTAAACAGTAAATAAATATTAGACAAACATAAAGGTATGTTAGCAGGCACTCGTAAGAAATAAAGAAGTAGAAAACTAGACAACAGAAAAACAAGGATTTTTCAACGCAGGTCTAGGTTTTTTCGTTAATTTTTTTCTTTTTTTTTTAACTGTCTAGGTTTCATTTTTTTTTCTTGAAAATCTAGGTCATTCTCCCCACCAAATTTCACGAATTATTAGTTTACAACATTTTTTTTTTTTTTTTACGTTTTCAATCAGAAACCTCTTCTAATGCCTCCGCTAATATTTTTTAATCTGTAATTTACGTAGAAAAAGGCATGTCTGCAATTCATCCATAACTGTTGAACAGGTGTTGAGAATAGATAGACATAGAGAATTGCACAATTTGGTAAAACAGTATTTAACAAGAACTAAAATTAGTATATAAGGATCAATGATAGTGTGAGGATAAGGGGTAGTCTGATGGCGTGCTCGTATGGATGATGGCAGATAATTGGTGGATTGGGTATCATCCCGGACACCCGCTGGGAGTTATCATCCCTTTTCACCTTTTTAATAACGGGGCAGTTATGAGAGACTTTACTTTTTAAAAATTTTTTGTTTGTTTGTTTTAAAGGGGGGAGAACACACACACACACACATACATTCACACAATTTTACAGTTTTGATATACTGTATTTGGACTGGGGGGGGGTGGGGGGGGGGCAGCGAAGATACTATATTTAGATATGGGAAATCAGATTTTATTATCTTGAATTTACTACATTATGTATAGTAATTATAACCCATCAACGGTGGTACGGGATACTTTATTATTACTTTTTTAATGAAAATAAGTATGTATTTTTTTTTCTTTGGTATTTGCATCCTTAACATCACTTTACTTGGATGACTAATAAGGCTAATGGTTCTGTAAATCTTGCACATTTTTAGATTTCCTTTCTTTGGAAGCGGTATTACTAATGACTGCGTCCACTCTTTTGGCCATTTTTTTGTACTTGTGACAAAGTTATGTAAATATATTACATATATCCACACGTTTTGCTCCCACCTTGCTTCCTTATTAGTTATGCACGTTTTGTTAAGGCAGAACCTTCATACTTCTATATTTGTCAAACTCATAATTGTAGCCACGCCTATTTTTTTCGTTTCTCTATGTCTTATAGACACTAGGAATGTTTACCAACAGACCTATTATATATAGTTAGTCCTGAGCCGTTAACTGTATTTATCACACGAACGATTGGGCAATCGCTGAAATATTGACAGATCAGAGAATGAGTCGACTAATTTTAAAATCAAGGGCGATAAGTTAAGACGTATTTTTTCGGTAATTACTTTGGTCAGGGGGAATTAATCTGAGGAAAGGGGAGATAATTAACCGTTCCCCCCCCCATATCCGTTTGTTCGGAACGTAATCAGCTACAGCGAGAGATGCCCGATCAAAGCACGCCCGTTCTCTAGTCACGATTCTACGGTCGGCATAAGTGTAAAAATAAGCTTTGATTCAGCATTTGACCGAAGAATTTCCCAAAATCTAAGCGAAAGCGTGAAATCTAGCAAGTGATAGCGATTTTCTGACCATTTAATATATATACCGCATCCTTCAAACTCAGTTTTTCTAGTACCCACAGAATTCCAGAACCATCTAGCTTCGAATCTTAGACCATTGTTAATGTGGATTTCTTAATGTTTCGACTGGAGATTAGTTTCTTTTTCTGTGTTTGTGGTAATTATATTTACTAGTATTTTTGAGTGATTTAATTGTTAAGTTCGTCATTATATTTCACTAGGATTTACTGTGTTAAATTGGCTAGCAAATTAAATATATATAGCTAATATTTTCCAGCTGTAACATAAATTTAATTAATTGCTAGTAACCAGAAAGAGATATTTTAATTGACGAGTAAATGCACAAGCCAAGGTATAATAATAATAATAATAAATTCTTTAAGCACCAAACACGGCGCATAAGGCAGAAACCAGTGCTCTCCAGGTTGTTCGTTGTGACGCCACTCCTCTTAGCTCTTGCACATTATTTAGGCCCAACGTTCTTCCTTCTCTTATTATTGTTCTTCTGAGTGTTTCTTTTGGTCTTCCTTTTTTCCTCTTACCCTCAGGAACCCAAGTGAGCGCCTGTAGTGGTGTTCTGTTGTTTTGCATTCGTAGGACATGACCGATATATGACCACCGTCTTTTCCTTATATAGTCGGAGACATATTTCTGCCTAGAGTCTTCTCTTATTTGTCGATTAGTCTTGAATTCTTTCCAACTGATGTTCATGAGTTTTCTAAGACATTTGTTCTCGAATGTATTCAGCTTGTTCTCCAATGATTTTGTTATTTTTCCAACTCTCACAGCCGTATGTTAACACTGAGATAACATTTGAATTAAACAGACGAAGCTTGGTATGTATATTCAATGATCGTAATTTCCAAATGTTAGATAATCTATTGAAGGCGCTAGCTGCCAAAGCAATTCTAGTATGGATTTCTCTTGTTGTGTCACCATCCTGAGTCATTTTACTGCCTAAATAAATGAAACTTTCAACTTTCTGTAGTTTTTCCCCGTTCAAGATGATATCAAAGGTCTCGTTAGAAAAGTTCATAGCTTTAGTTTTAGAGGCATTTATTTGGAGACCTATTTTAACCGAGAGATGACACAAATTATTTATTGCTTCTTGGGATTGTCTTGGTGTTGAACTTAAGAATGCTACATCATCTGCGAAATCCAGGTCCCCCAGGAATTTTCCATTTGTCCATTTTATACCTAATTGTTCATTGTGGGTATAGTTTCTCATAACCCAATCAATAGCTATTCCAAAAAGTAGTGGTGACATAATACAGCCTTGTTTCACCCCTGTTTCTACTGTAAACCATTCTGTATTCCCTTTATTTGTTCTAACACAACATCTTGCATTGTCATATAGCGCTTTGATTATATTCACATATTTTGTTGGAAAACCATAGATTGTAAGTATCTTCCACAATGATGGGCGGTGTAGACTATCAAAGGCTTTTTGAAAATCGACGAAGGTGATAATAAGTGGCGATTGCCTTTCCACTGATTCTTCTATAATTGTTCTTAGTGTGAATATTTGATCAATACATGATCGTTTCGGCCTGAAACCCGCTTGTTCTTCTCTGATCTTTTCGTCAGCATGCAATTTAAGTCTTTCTAACATCATGCAACATAATAATTTTCCAGGTACTGATAATAGAGATATGTTTGGCCATGTCTGCAGAATGGGAGAAGATCGGCTACCACGACAAGCATGGGAAACAAAGAGCCAGGGATCCAGACCTCCAGGACGACCCAGAGTCCGCTGGGAGGACAACATTAGACAATCTTTGAAGGACCGAGGACTAGAATGGAACCAGGCCAGGAAGAAGACAGCTGATAGAATAGTCTGGCGCTCTCTCTTCCAAACCTCTACACCTCACGGTAGAAGAGGAACGACTAAGTAAGTAAGTAAGATAATAGAGATATACCACGCCAGTTATTACAGTCTGATAGATCACCTTTCTTCGGTAACTTTACAATAATACTGTCTTTCCATTGTTGTGGTGGTTGTTCTTCTCTCCATACTTCATTTATAATATCTAAAATTCTCAAGAGGTTGTTGTCATTAACTGCTTTAATCATTTCCCCTGAAATTTCGTCAACTCCAGCAGCTTTAAAAATTTTTAAATCTTTTAACGGCTTGTTTGATCTCGTCCAGCGTGAATTCATCGCAAGTTATTGGCAAGGTGGTTGTGGGTGTTTCATTATTAAAATCAGGTGTTACTGTTGGTGGTGGTCTGTTTAGCACCTCCATGAAGTGCTCAGCCCATCTCTTCATTTGTTCTTTTTCTGTTGGTATTGAATTCCCTAATTTACTTTTAACAGGTGTTTCCATAGCAGTAGGCTGGTGACATAGTTGTTTTGTAATTTGATAAAGGCACCTACTATTACCAGTTCTTGCAGCATTTTCAGCTTCTACGGCCAGTTCATTGATGAAATGTCTTTTATCTCTTCGAGTTTTTGTCTTCACTTCTTTATTTAACAAGTTATAAGTTAGTTTGCAAGATTCAACTGCATTATGTGTACGTGCCGCTAGTAGTTTAAGTTTTGCTGTTTTCCCTTCTTGTATTTTATCCCAAGTATCTTCTCTCATCCATTTTTTCTTTTTATGTACTAGGTATCCGGTGGTCGCTACTGCTGCTTCTGTCATTGCTGTTCTCAGTTGTTCCCATTTAGTATCGATTGTCTTCGTGGTGATATCGTTGTCAATTTTGCCTTAAGCATCGAAATAGTTGTTCATTTTGACATTATATTCCTCCTTTATATCATTTGATTGCAGTCTGTGTACATCTATTCTTCTATTTTTATTCTGTTGGTATAACTTCTTCAGTTTAATTCTCAGTTTAGCTATGCAGAGGTTATGATCGCTTCCGATCTCTGCACCTCTGTATGCTCTGACGTCTTGAACTGATGAGCGAAATTTTGCGCTTATGCAGAAGTGATCTATCTGGTTCTTAGTTCTGCCATCAGGTGAATTCTGTAATGTTATGATGTATGTATATAAGCATTACCTCGTCATCTACACAAGCATACACATGTTTCAGAAAGCACTCAGTAAAAGCATGTTCAGTTTGTAGCCATGTTTTATTTACAGTATATCGTACATGTCAAGATTCGCATTATATTACAATGTGTGGTTCGTACTTTAATGTATTCATATTACATCCCCCCTTTTTTGAAAAAAAAATGTGTGCAAACATTTCCAACGAAATGTTTCATGTGAGAAAGGATAAGTATGTGTAATGCTCAGTGTGAGTATATATGTCACTGTCTGTATCGGCTGGGAGGTGTCACTGTACGGCCAGAACGAGTGGTGTAAAGTGCTGGTGGTTCTGCGGAAGTCCCTGGTTTAGCTTGAGTTGGTTGTGATTTCGGCCTTGACGCTTGTTGGTTTTGTGGGGCACCAAGGTCTGGAGTTACTGCATTGTCTGTTGAAAGCATGGGAATTCTCTGTTCTGTTGTATTCTGTGGGATTTCTCTTATGTCCACTCTGTTTCGCCTCAGGAGGTTGCTGCTGCTGTCTGGTCTTAAAGTATAGCTCCTGGGTTCAGGGTTTCTGGAAATGATTGTTGCTTTTGACCATGTGTCATTGTTGTGGTTGTAGGTAGTTACATGCTGACCAGGATATAATGGTGGTAAGTCTTTAGCACATTTGTCATAGTTGGTGTTCTGAACTTGCTGACGATGCTGAAGTTGATCATATGTGCTGTCTCTATGTTGTGGACGGAAGTGGACCTTAGATGGTAGGAGGTCTTTAATTCTTCTATCAAACATAAGTTCTGCTGGACTGTCGATCTTACTGTCTACCGGTGTTGTTCTCCATCTCAAGAGTGCTAGGTGTACATCCTCTGTTCTTGTTTTCTTCATGATTGACTTGATAGTTTGTATCTGTCTCTCAATGAAACCATTAGATTTAGGGTATCTAGGTGATGATGTTGTGTGTTTGATCTTCCAGTCCTTAGTGAAGTTTCTGTATGCTTGACCTGAGAAATGTGGACCGTTGTCTGATCTAATTTCATCTGGGATGCCAAACATGCTGCAATACTTCTTTGTAATGTCTGCAATAACAGCTGATGGTGAGGGTTGTGGAAGTTTCTCAATGATGGGAAATTTGCTGTAGTAATCAGCAATAATAAGATAGTCATTATTGTCGATTGAGAAAATATCAGTTCCTATAATGCTCCAAGGGCTCAATGGTATGGCTGATGGTATGAGAGGTTCTCTGCACTGCCTATTTGCATGTTCTTGGCAAATTGAACAGTTTTTTACATAGTGTTTCTATGTCCTTGTTTATCTGTGGCCAGTAAACATCTTTCTTTGCTCTCAGTTGTGTCTTCACAATACCAAGGTGACTATTATGGAGCTGTTTAAGGATGATATCGCGTTGTGTTTCTGGTACAACAATGCGATCTCCTTTAAGGATCAGACCATCTTCGATGCTTAACTCGTCCCCCATCGAGTAGTATGGACGGATGTGTGTTGGAACTTCCCTGATAGAGCTTGGCCATCCATGGTATATCAGTTCTTTGAGAGAGTTAAGAATAGGATCTCTCGTTGTGTCTTCTCTGATGTGTTCAAGCCGATTATCGCTAAACTTGACAGAATCAACTTTGATGTTTGGGGTAAGATCTGTTATCTTGTTGGGGTTTGGTAGTCTGCTGAGAGCATCTGCAAAACCTATATCCTCTTTAATGTTGTTAATAGTTACCACACTCAGCTTTTCGCACATTGGTAAACCCAAAATTGCAGGTCCTTCAACATCTACCAAGTAAAATGTTGACGATGTCCATTCTGAGCCTCTGTATGAACATTCAAGTGTTACTGCTCCAAAACAGTCTATACTTGTTCCATTGTAAGCTCTTAGCTTTGTCCTGCCACTCCTACGTTTTACATCCCTTGTGGGAAATCCTTGCTCATCCACCTTGTCAGGCATGATCTGTCTGAATATTCTTAAGGGTAGAGTGTTTACCTTGGCACCTGTGTCTATCTTGAACCGAATGTTTTCTTTCTTTGTGCATTTTAATTCCTGGTATTCGGAATTGTACCTTGCAGAAAGCCTGCGTTCTCTTTGGTTCATTACTGAAAGTTAGTATCTTCACAGTATCAAAAGTGGAAGGATCACTTTCTTCACTGGAGTCAAGGTCCTCAGTCATCATAGAGTGTGTTTGTTTTGACGACTTTCTGCTGTGAAGTTTGTGTTGAGCACTGTCTTGTTTCCTCTTGAAACATAATTTTATCCAGTGGCCCCTCTTTCTGCAGTAATGACATGTAGAGTCTTTAGCTGGACAGTGGTTTTGTATGTGGTTTAGGCCACAACATTTACACATAGCACCTCTGCTTGTGTTGTTTTTTTCTTGTTGTTTCGAACCAGTTGCTTTGTTGTGTCTAGGTTTATAGCTTTTCACTGCATCCACCTGGGCTGCTAATGTACCTTGCTGAATTTGTTTAATGCTTAGTGCTTGTGCCTCGTGTTTCCTGCCTTCATCCAGAAGTTGTTGTAAAGTTAGCGTATCACTCTGGCTCAGTAGCCATTTCTGGAACTCTGGCATTGGTGTGCTAAGAAGAATCTGTTCAATAATTCGCTCTTTTTCTTCTTCGTTGCTAAATTTACATACTCTTGTTTTCTCCTCAATGCGAGTGAAGAAATCATCTAGGCTTTCACCACGTTTCTGTCGCAGGTGGTGAAGCTCTAATCTTGCCGCTCTAAAGTTTGTGTGCTTTATGATCAGACGCTTTTCAAATTCGTCCAATATGGCTACGGGGTCGGTTGCCGACTCAACCGGCATGGCGGTAGCAAAACTGTTGTAAATTTTCAAACCTTCATCGTCCAATGCTTCTAGGATATATGGAGTTAGGGTTTGTCCTTCCAGACCAGTGGTCTTGGAATATAGATCTATGCGTTGGCGCCATAACAAGAAAGCTTCACTCTTATCACCTTGACCGGCGAATCTCATTTGCGGTGCGTTGCGATATTGTTTCACCGCCATGGCTGACCACGATGACGAAAATTAGCCGAATACTGTACTCACGTGTTATCGTGTAGCTGTTTTGCGTCAGTCCGGTATCGACCGCTGCCACCATGTAATGTTATGATGTATGTATATAAGCATTACCTCGTCATCTACACAAGCATACACATGTTTCAGAAAGCACTCAGTAAAAGCATGTTCAGTTTGTAGCCATGTTTTATTTACAGTATATCGTACATGTCAAGATTCGCATTATATTACAATGTGTGGTTCGTACTTTAATGTATTCATATTACAAATTCCATGTTATCTTGTGGATATTCTTATGTGGAAAGATGGTGTCTGCCACAACGAGGTTTGATATTTCACAAAGTTCTAGAAGTCTTTCGCCATTTTGATTCATACAGCCTATGCCATGAGTACCGAGATATCTTTGTACTCCATCGTTGTTGTCACCTACTTTGGCGTTAAAATCGCCCATGACTGCTATTATGTCATGCTTGGGTATTGTGTTGATGGTACTTAGAAGTGCTTCATAGAAGTCATCTTTTGTGGTATCAAGAGCGTCGTTAGTTGGTGCATAACATTGTACAATTGAGAGCTTGAAAAATCGTGTCTGAAATCTAGCTAATATTAGCCTCTCATTGATAGGTACCCAGCTGATAAGCGATGCTGCTGCTTTCTGTGTCATTAAGATGGCTACTCCCTCTGTGTGACGATTATCATTACTACCAGAGTATATAATTTGCTTTTTCTCTTCTGAAATATATTTTATGCCCTTCCCCGTCCATCTACACTCGCTGACACACAATATGTCCAACTTATAATTATCCATTTCTTTAATTACTTCTTCCAATTTTCCGTCTTGATACATAGTTCTTACATTCCAGTATCCAATTTTAAAAATCTCCTTAGCCCCCAAGATATTAGAGTGAGTCATGTTTACTGTCGAGCCTGGTTCTGTTTCGGTAACAATAGCTTGTTTTACGATAGTGAATTGTTAACTCACTGATCAACCCTCCTATCCAACCGACCGATTCGAGGGTTTCGAGGTCAGTTATAGGAAAATGTCTACACCAAGGTATACCGACGAAATATATATTTATCTTCTACCCATCGTGTGTCAATTTTGTAAATGACTAGAATTTATTTAACGGGTTAATAAGACCGATAGATAAGCTTCTCATGTGTGTTTCTAATAAAAAATCTTATAACCGAATGGGTAATAAATTATAACATTGCGCGGGTTAGGATAGATACTGATATTGTGATTAAATGTTTGTATTTATCTTCCTAAAATATAGTATGGGTCACAAACCTAAAACTACCAGCAGTCTAAGCCTATGCCTAAACCTGAATCTGAGAATAATGGATCTAAGTCCAACAGTACAAAAAGAACATTCTTATATAAATATCGGGTCTTCAAGGTTGACCAGTTTGGCCTCTTGTTTACACCCAGAAAGAGACAGAGTACCAACAAAAAGAATTAAGAATAAATGTGTAACTGGACCTATAGCTATCCAGATTTCTTTTTCCAATTTCATATACATTCAGCCCGTTGTGGCAAAATAATCAAACATTAACATTTCCCGACTATAGACCATTTGTGGTGTGACAAGGACTTTTATACTGAGAGAAGTTACATACCTGACATTCCTTTATGTATTGGAATCGCAATCTACTGACACTGTGAGCACTGTTAATCTTCTTACCTGGACTAATTAAGATGACATAAACAGAAATCCTAATAACAGTAACGAAGTAAACGTTCCCCGAAGAAGAGGATGTAATCAGTCTTTGAGGAGCTGGGGTTATTTTGCCAAAATAACACTGGATTTGCTGTGTGTATCCTAAAGATTGTTCCAGACGTTGCTAATCAACAATTAGGTAAGAACGAATGAACGTGGCCACGGGTTTGTCTGGAGAGAGAGAAAGAAGGAATGAGTAATTCTTTTTAACGTATAAGCTTTGTACTCACTTTGTTTGATTTTCTTTTAGTTTGCTAGTACTGTTATTTTATTTTCAGAATAGATTCATTAGAACTTTGTTCTTTACAGTATAGTCAAATTCTATACCATAGTGCTAATCTTTTGACCTTTTGGGGGTTAATACCTTCTTCTAACGGGATCTTGTCTCAACAGAGGGAATTGCACTTACGGGTCTATTTCTTTTATTATTTCTGTAGCATATGATTTTATATTTTTCTATCTTGATATTAAATGTTGTACGGTTCTTTACGATAAATAAACTGAACATAAAACTTAATTACCTGTGTGTTGGTCAGCTCGTCCCAATATCCCTGCTCCATTAATATAATTTCACGTTTGTGCGTCTAAGTGTCGTCACTTATCTGTGTGTGTGTGTAAGTGAGTGGTTGATTGATATATATTAATATATACAGAAAGGAAACTGTCTGATAAACAAATGTCAGTCGTAAGATAGACTGGACTAGAGTATCTTCTAAATCCAGGGACAGACTCTACCTTTCCACCATTTCACTCGTGAAATCTATTTCTTTACCCTTATCTCTCACTGAGGTACCACCTTTTCCAGTTCTATTCAGACGGGACCTATCTATCTTAAATACCTATCTAAAATATACGACAGTACTCCATATCTTCTATCAAATTGTTGTCATGATTTTTACTATATCTGGTCCTCCATATTTCAAGAGCTCTGCTGGGATATTATCCACACCCGGTGACCTCCCTCCTTTCATCTTCCTCTTCTTCCCGTAATATTGCTGCATTTCCGAGTTCCCTGTTTTCACACTTAATGTTGTTTAATATGCTATAGTCAGGGTCGAGTTTACAGTTATAGAATTCTTTACAATATTCTGTCCACCTTCTCATTACAGCTGTTTTCTCATTGAGCAGAGCCTGAACAGAATAAAACAGAAATAAGAAGAAATCTTGTCCGAGGAACAGGCTGGCTTTAGACCAAAAAGAAGTACATCAGAACAAATCTTCAATATTTGATTACTGATCGAGAAACATCTCCAGCATCAACACAATTTATACCATAACTTCATCGATTTCACAAAAGCCTTCGATCGAGTCTGGCATGAAGGCTTATGGCAAATAATGAGGATATTCAACTTTGATACCAACATCATAGATATCATTGAAGCACTATACAAGGACGCAAGCAGTGCTGTTTTTACAAGCAATAATATTGGAGAATTTTTCAAAACAACTGTAGGAGTTCGTCAGGGGTGTATCCTGTCCCCAGTGCTTTTTAATATATATCTAGAACATGTTGTGCAGGAGGCTCTCTTACTTACTTAGTCGTTCCCCTTCTACCGTGAGGTGTAGAGGTTTGGAAGAGAGAGCGCTAGACTATCTTATCGGCTGTCTTCCTCCTGGCCTGGTTCCATTCTAGTACTCGGTTCTTCAAAGATTGTCTAATGTTGTCCTCCCAGCGGACTCTGGGTCGTCCCGGGCATCTGGATCCCTGGCTCTTTGTTTCCCACGCTTGTCGTGGTAGCCGGTCTTCTCCCATACTGCAGACATGGCCAAACCATCTTAGTTGGGACTGTTCTACTTGGGTCTGCAGAGGGTGGGATTTTAGGCCTTGACGTATCGTCTGGTTGCGGACCATGTCTCTTCTTGTTACTTCAACCACCTTCCTCAGATACCTCATTTCTGAGGTTTGGATCTGGCTTTTGTGGGTTGTAGTCATTGCCCAAGACTCGCATCCATATGTCAAGACTGGGACATAGGTGGAGCGGTATACAGCCATCTTCGTTTTCTTACCAACCTCTCTTTTGCTGAGGAATCCTTGATTTATGGCCTGAAAAAGTCTCCCAGCTGCTGCTTTTCGAGTGGCCAACTCTTCTTTGATGCCTCCCTTTCGGTCTATAATAGCTCCGAGATATTTAAAGTGGTCGACCTGCTCCAGGACCTGTTCTCCCAGCTTAATCTGATGTCTTTTTTCTTCTCGTGATATCACCATTGATTTTGTTTTAGAGCTGCTTATGACCATCCCTCTTATCTCCAGCTCTTCCTTCCAGACTTGCAGGTTGGATTGGAGATGTGCCTCTGATTTAGCAATCAGGGCAACGTCATCAGAAAATGCCGGCTCTGAAATACAGACCTGTCTCATCTTCTAGTACCCCACTGAATACTTTCTTGTTCTCCTGAGATAAACACAATGCACCGAAATGTAGATATAGAGGTAGAAGTAGAACATATAAAATAAGCACAGAAAGTATTGAAAACCTCGAGAAGGACACGTTCTGGCCTTTATCACTCAGTTGAGCGTGACTGAAAAGTCAGCCGTACCACTGTAATGACCTTTTCCAGTGAGTACTGTTAACGTTTTTTTCTTTGGTCAATCTTTATTCGTATTCCGTTTGAATTTACAAACTATGTTCATTTTACATTTCAATAAAGAAGTTTCAATGAAAATACAATGACACAATGAGCAGCTGAATAGAAAATAAAAAAACTTTCACTTCCTCGCACACACTCTTTCTTGCACTCTGAAATTATACATTGCACATCTTTTGTAATGATAGTATTGATTAAAAGAGAACGAAAAATAAGAATAAAGAAACTATACACCCTCTTTCTTGAAATTATGAAGCTCACATTTTTTTATAGGGTTAACAGTGAGGAAAAAGAGAGAGAGAGAAAAGGAGAAAAACAAAAACACCTGAGTGAAAAAACTTTCCATTCAAAAGTTTCAATGAAGCTAGGATGAAAACTTTTTTTTAATTAACGCTATTTTTCTCTTTTCCGATTCCATTTTATGTCCATCGTCTTGCTCTCCTTGTTTTGCGCGAGATGAACTAATCCTCCTTCTTTGTCGCCAGAGGCATTCATTCAGATTAAATGTCACAGCCGAGCCTGAAGCGATTTTATCTGAGCCAGACCTGGGATCTTGACACCATAAATCAGAGAAATTGGACTCCTCCAATGTAGATGAACTAAATTAAAGTACCACTTGTTTGGTTATTTTCCAGGAAAGCAGAAATCTTAGCCATTGTGTGTGTTTTCGCCTACAGTTTGCATCTGAGAATAAATGAGTGATGGGTTTTTTTTTAAATTTGTTCTTTACATAGCCTAATGTTACAAACATCATGTGCATTATTAAAATACAGGATCAAATTGAAATACAGATAATATATGCATATATTCGCACACGCTTTTTTCTGCCAAAAGTCTACTTTCATTAACACAATAGTAAACAAGCCAGTGTGTCATATACACATTCATACTTAAATAATGCCAAGTTAGGCAATGCTGTGCGATTTTTCCTTCGCCTTACTGTCAAATGTCTTCCCCTTGAATTTAAAAGTATTAGCAGTAGAAAATCAGCGTAAAAGACTTCCCACGCTCACATTCGTGGATCATTGGACAATGGCAGATCTTGACACCTTAACGACGTCAATAACTGTGGTCAACATGACCTCCCGGACTGAACTCTGGAAAATCTTCAAGTGTAATAGTAGTAACAGGTGTAGAAAAAGAGTGAATACATGGGTAGTTTAAAGAGTTCAATGAAGTATTTGGCTCAGGTCAAAGGGACACTGTGCATATGTATCACATAGCTAAAACCGCTGTATGTTTTCGAATAAGAGGGTCACGGCTGGGTAAATAGTCCAACTTAAGAGCTTGAGAGGAGAGAGAAAATGGGGGCGGGGGGGGGGAGAGGTTGGAAGGCTGAAAGCGGGAGTACAAAATGCTAGAATTGAAAGAGAGTGAACAAGTAGAGAAGGGAGTGGGAGCAGTTGGGGGGAACAAGAGTCGTTTTAAGAATCAAGGCTGCCTCGTTAAGGAAGATGTACCATCTCAGGAGCGATTGATAAGACTTTCTGGCGAAATATGTGCAGAAATAATCCAGCATGAACATACGATATTTAAACATAGCAGTATTTCGACTACTCCAAATTAGTTTTTTAAACTATGGCAAAATAATAAAGAATTTTGTGCTTGTGACTGTTGCTGTCTTTGGTATTGCGTTTAACATGATTGCTTTGTAGATATCTGATTTTTGTTTTATTTGCAATAGATGATTTTCTGCAGTAGTTTCATTGTAGGTGTGATTGTAATGTGTTTAAAAAAAAAAAACAAATGATCTTCCATGTCTGGGATGTTCTTCCTACATAGCTGACATTTTTATATCCGATTGGATCTGTGGGCTTCTCGTTCTGTTGTAAGTATCATGTTGTATATTAGTTTAAAATTGACTCTCTTGCTTTGGCAGTGATTTATGGGTTGTGCAGATTAACGAAGGTATCTTTGCAATTTGTTATGGCATATTTCTGTCCTCTTTTAATTCTGAAGTGTAATGGGGGTGCTTGTAGTTTAACTAAATATTAATATATTGCATTTATTTTCTGGTGAATTGCGTTTTCATGTCCGTGAATGTCTTATATGCATGTCCTATAATGAGCGTCATGACTTCTGCCTTTTTTAGATTAATGTTCAGACCTACCTGCTGGCTATACTTATTCAGTCTATCTGTTTTTTTCTTGGATGTGTTGAAGCGAATGTGCGAGTAGTGCAATGTCATCTGCATATTCCAGATCTTCCAGTGTAGAAAATGTCCAATTCCTCTTGGATCACCCTCTGTTGTCTGGCGCATCATCTAGTCTATGACTGTCAAAAATAAAGTTGTTGATGAGAGGCATCCCTGTCGTACTCCTGTCTTCACCTCAAAAGTTAGATTGCTCAACTCAACACTGCATGTAAAGTTAGCATAAAAGCTTTTTTATGATGGAAACAATGCTCTGGAAATTCCCAGTTAGCATAGAAGCTTTTTATGATGGAAACAATTCCATAAGCCCTCAGTATTTTCCATAGGCTGTCCTTGTGTATGCTATCAAAAGCCTTTTCAAAATCAACAAAGTTAATGTATAGCTGTCTCTGCCAATCCGAGCACTGCTCTATAATGTTCCTGAGGGTGAATATATGATCTGCACATCTTCTGTTCTTTCTGAATCCTGCTTATTCTTTCCTCGGTTTATAGTCTACTGCTTTTGAAATTCTCTGAATAACTTCCTGCCTAGTATTTTACTGGGAACTGAGAGGAAAGTAATTCCTCTCCAGTTGTTGCAGTCTGCAAAGTCACCCTTCTTGGGCAATTTGACAATTATTCCTTACGTCACTCTGTTGGTGTTGTCTCTGTTTTCCAGACTTGTGCAAATAGTGGTTCTAAAAGTTCTGCTGCTAGTTCAGGATCTGTCTTGAATAACTCAGGAGCTTTTACATTCTTTAACCCTTTGATAGCTGTGATGATTTCTTCTCTTCATGGAATGTCTGTATTTACGTCTAGATCATTTTCAGCCTCATGAACATTTAGCTGCGTCTCTGGTGGTTCCTTATTCAGTGTTTCTCTGAAGTGCTCTGCCCATCTTATTTCCTGCCCCTGTGATGCGGTGATGAGATTTCCTTGCTTGTCTCTTACTAACGTAACATTGTTTGCACCCCGTTTTCCGCTGATAATTTCAGTTATTTTATATACTGTGCTTTGTTCATTTCTCAGTGCTGCCACTTCTGCCTGTCTTGCAAGATAGTCCAGAAATTTCATTTTGTTTGCTCGAGTTTGACGTTTTACTTCCTTGTCCTTCTGACTGTACTGTTCGCTATATATGTCCTTTAACCTGGGAGACTCTGCTTCTATTGTAAGAAATTGCTTTTTTGGGACAGAGGATGGTACATACACACAATTTTACACTTTTGATTTACTTTATTTGGACTGAGTGGAGGGGTGAAATGACGCCATATTTAGATATCGGAAATCAAAGTTGTTACCTTGAATTAGATACACTATATATCCTAATTATAACCCATCAGAGGATGAATGGGATATTTTTTCGTAAAAAAAAAAAAAAAAAAAAAACTTGAACAGATGGCACAACTCAGGAGGATTTGGAGTGACCTGATTAAGGGCACATGCTCCACAGGCAGTTGAAGGTCAAATGATTGAACGCACAGACTGATGGGAAATGTAATGTATGCCTATTAGTTACAGAAACAGATCACAACATGTCTGAATAAATGTTACTTGTGCAGACATTATTGTTATCTATAAAATAAATTGCCTGAAGTGGATACCCGGGGACCACTGAAGATAACAAAAAAGAGGAGACACCCCTGCACTTAACAAGCACGTCGTAAAGGTGCGGTTAGCTTTGGGGCAATCCCACTACATAAAAAATGATACAGACGCCTATACTACAAAGGCACATGAAATGCATGCTTGTGGTACACGCTTACTGCATGGGAGACAACAACAAGGGTGGTTCATGCTGCCTACGGAGCAGAAAGAAGTACACACAATATTATAGGTACACAACTTCTTCTTTGTTGTCATATAATCATATTTACTTCTTTAATAAAGTGGGTGGTCTGTCTCATGCTTCTGTCTCCATACACTTTACCCCTCTAGGCCTTAGCCATTGCGGGGCCCGATTTGGACCATTGTGGTGGGGCCCCTAGACTTTTTATTATTTCAAATCAGGTATCCAGTATCAGGAATATATCATCGCCGTAGTACTGCCTTTTTGTTGCTGCCCTACAAGACGCCACCAGGCGTTATGAATAAACTGAAACTGCTAGGGTCTACACATCGTTGAGTTTGAAATCTGCCGAAAAGTGAAGCACCGCAAGCAAGGTGGAACATAAGCTAATACTTTTCCCTGACGAAGGCCTTGTGGCCTGATTTGAACGTTAGCTATTTTCTTTGTCTTTTGTCCTCGTAAGACGAATCACCTTTTTTTGATTTTTTTTCACACCCATCCATTGTACACGTCTTACCGCAGTTCGCCTCATCTTCCTCCACTAAGGCGACGATATGTTATTACACTGAATTACAAATAAAACAATATCTGTATTTATTAGCTATATTATTTTTATAAAAATCGTGTTAAAAAAAAAAAAATTGCTTAGTAATATACAAGAACAAATGAAGAGATGGACGGAACATTTTGAGGAACTTCTCAATAGACCATCTCCAACTAATCCCCCAGACATCCAGCCAGCAGAAGAGGAGCTACAAATCAGCTGTGAACGACCAAGTAGAGAAGAAATAAAGAAAGCCATAAAGCTTCTGAAAGATGGAAAAGCAGCTGGTCCAGATTGCATTCCAGCAGAGGCCATCAAAACAGATATTGATACCTCTACAGAGATATTATACAAACTACTTGGCAAAGTCTGGGAGAGAGAGAAAATACCAGCAGAATGGAAGGAAGGTTATCTGGTCAAGTTGCCTAAGAAGGGAAATTTACAAGAGTGCACAAATTATAGAGGAATAATGTTACTATCAGTGCCAGCAAAAGTATTAAACAGAATCATCCTGGAGAGATTAAAAGTGTCCATAGACAAGCAACTGAGAGATGAACAAGCAGGTTTTCGACAAAATAGATCCTGTACAGACCAGATAGCCACATTGAGAATAATAGTTGATATGTTATTACATTGAATTACAAATAAAACAATATCTGTATTTATTAGCTATATTATTTTTATAAAAATCGTGTTAACAAAACCATACTTATAAAGAAATATTTCTGGCTATCTGGTCCATAAATTCTTTCAAAATATTATTGAAGTTAAGATGTTTTAGCTTCATGAAACGTTGTGGATATTATTGTTTGAGCATATATAATATTTTATCAATTTCAACTTTGAAAAGCTTCTTTCCCCGGATGAAACTGTGACTGAAATTGTCACAAATATGCGTAGAGCAAAATGAAAAATTTAAAAATTAGACATCCAGTAGCTTTCTCTTTCAAAGAAAGGAATTTCAGAATGATTTTCAAAGGCTTTTCAGGGAATGAAAGAGGAAGAATTAGCTTCAGTGTTTAGACTTCCTTCACCAGCACATGACCATCCATAGATGTTGAATTTACAGAATTGAAAAGTTCGTTTTCCTCAATGAGCTTGGCGTATTTTAGTACAATTTCCAAATCTGTCGCATGTTTTTGCAATCGTCCTTTGGATTTTGGTGTAATTACTAAAATTCACGTATTCGCAAAGTGCACACGCCAGGAAAGTGATCTTTTCTTTGAAGTGAAGTTAACTTTAGTTAAAAGTATCATTTAATTTTCCCCCGTTGTGATAGGATTCCATAAAGGGTCAGTAATATAAGGCGGACACGACAAGTTCGGATCTCTTTTACAAAATCCCCCAGATCTAAAGGTCTTTTATATTTGGACATGCGCCCTAATATAACCGACTAGGTTGAACGGAACGCACCTCGCCAGAACGAGGCAAAATTTTATTTAAAAAAAAATTAAAAATTCGGATCTCTCGGAGCCACCAAAAAGACATGGGCACCATCATAGCTGGTAGACAATGGAATTGGGTTGGCCACCTCAGAAGAGACCCTCACACCATCACCAGAACTGCCATGCTATGGATTCCAGAAGGAAAGCGAAGTAGGTCAAAAGCCACCTGGTGGAGATCTGTGGAGGAGAGATGCAAAGCGTGAACCAGAGCTGTTGCACCACACGAAGGATGACTGCCGACCGAGCAAAATGGAGACAATTTGTTGCTGCCCCACAAGACGCCACCAGGCGTTATGAATAAACTGAAACTGCTAGGGTCTACATAGTTGAGTTTGAAATCTGCCGAAAAGTGAAGCACCGCAAGCAAGGTAGACCATAAGCTAATACGATATTGCGTTTCCGCATTGAACTTTTTTAAAAATTCACTCTTATCTGTATGTTTCTCATGCATTTATGCAGTCATCTTCTTGAATTTTTCAATAACAGCCTGAGCTAAGTCATGCATGTGAAACTGCTGCATACAAGTTAAAACTGACTTAGCAATCAGATAATTCTTTCTGTTTTGTTATTGTGCATGTTTTCCCAGGGCGAGGTTATTCATTAGGCCCATTAGACACGGGCCTAGGGCCACAGGTGTACAGGGGCCCGCGAAAAAAGCAACTAAATCATAACGCACAGAGCTCTACAGGAACGGCACGTGCACGATATTACTTTACGCTCGTACATGCAGGGTAATAGTATCTGTACAACAGTTAGTTTAATAGTTACTTCCATCCCCGCTTTTCCCCCTTTAAAAAAAATGATATGTTCTTTGCAGGGGCCCCACTACTTTTAACAAAATCCAGGGGCTCTTATGAACACTTGGTTTTGTTTTGTTTTTTAATAAATATTATATATTAATAAAAACATTTATCTGAAATCCATTTGTCTTATTCTAGTTTTACTTTTTAAAAGATTGGAGAGGGACCCCAAAATACCTTAAGAGCCTAGGGCCTCCGTAGTTCTTAATCCAGCCCTGTGTTTACCCGACATAGAACTTTAAAACTAGACATATATTATACGAGTATATATATATATTTTTTAATTCATCAATTTTTTTCCACAGATGGAGGTGGAAACTAGAATGCAGGCCCACCCAGTGTGGGCGCAGGGCACGATTTAGTCAAACTGATCGATCTACAACCGTCTCTGGTTGGTAAAGACCATACTGTTAATCTATTTCTCTTGTGGAGCCAGAATTCTTGAAGGCTATATTCCAGCTGTTTGCATGTCTTTCCCCACATGGAAAATTATCTGTCCGATTTTTAATCTATTGAACTGACTGCAACGGCCGGCTCCAATGTCTAAAAGTTATAAATTGATGTCTTCTAGGTCCTATGGCATCAGAATAGTTATGCAGTGGATCCCTGGTCACTCAAATACACCAGGTAATGACAGAGCAGACAGATTAGCAAAGAATGGAACAAGACAAGAACAACCACTCACAGCAGCAACTCTCCAAACATCCAAATCACTCGTACGAACAACAAACAAAGAAACTTGGCTGAACAGATGGGACATGGGAAACACCGGGAGAGAGGTTTACAGATATATGGCTGGTCCTGATCCTAATGATAATATTGGCCATCTTACAAGGAGGGATCAGAGCACCATTTTTCAGCTCAGAACACAACACATACCACTCAACAGTCACTTGAACAGAATCCAACCACAACACTCTCCAGAGTGCCAGCTATGTAACTACCCTACGATACTGTTGACCACCATCTCTTTGAATGCCCAGCAATCGATGATGTTAGGAAAATGCTCCTTCCTCTGAAGGCAGATAAGTGGAACACCTTGTACGGAGAAACAAAACTTGTGAAAACATGCAGATATCACTACATGGCATTGGGCCGAAGGCGAGAGCCCAAGCATCGCTGGATCAATAACAACAACATATCTTCTTGATAACCAACAGTATGCTACTGTTATAAATGATTCTGGGTGTTCTTGATACTACAAGGTATATTTCTTTGTAGCTATTTTTGATGATCACTTTAATCTGTGCGTTATATAATGTAGGCCTATACAGTAATGGAACACATTACAAGACTTACCCTGCCATATATAACCAATTGAATGACTTTTTTTTTTTTGAATAATTTTTTTTTTTTGCCGCAAATATCGAGGAGTACTGAGTTGAAAGAATATGATGTCATAACTGTGTGATTTCGTGATGAAAAATATGAAAATATGCACGATGATATTTAAAATGTAGATGTGATGTCATTATCACGGTAGACGAAGTGAATAGTTGTATCGTTTGGAACAGAAAAAAATTGTAACGGTACATAAATGATTTTTTAAATTTCCCCAATAAATTTAATTGCAGAGTGAATACAAATGCAGAAAGACTGAGTGCTTGTGAGTTATTGACTTAAGGAAGACTGAAAAGATGGATGGGAAAAAAAATTTTTTACTATGTACCGGTTTAAAACTTGAGTCATTGAAATGCAGTTTTAACTTTACTAGCGCACAATTTAACTTACACCGTAGAACTGGTAGAAAAACCAAAATTTCACTATAGTAAAGCTAATTGGGTAGCTTTCCAGATAGATATGGAAGAGATAAACATGAGTAAGATAGAAAATGAAAATATAGATGTATTTGCAGATAATCTGACATGTGAAATATTGCTAATACCTATTAAACATATACCAAATGCATATATGCCAGAACACATAATTCAACACCAAATTAAGAATTTAAAAAAAGACTGAATATTGGAACAAAAACCCAGTACCATGGTGGACAGTTAAATGTACGGAAATTTAAAAACAAAGTATACAAGCTCTACATGAATACAGAAAGAATAGATCCGAAGATAATTTAGATATTTATAAGAAAATAAGAAATGAATCAAACAGAATAATACTTAAGGCAAAAGAAAATCACTGGAAAATTTTTTGCCAAACAGTGAACCCTGCAACTAACTCTATAACAGATGTATGGGATAAGTTAAAAGCAATTAACGACAGAACTAAATATATACCTAATTTAAAAAGACCTGAAAGTGCAGAGACTGACAGGCAGAAAGCAGAGGGGCTGGCGGATACTATCATAGAGTTAGTTCTATGCAAAAACTAGAACAGGCTGAAACCAACAGAAAAGCAACATTTCTTAAAAAAACACTGTAAAGAAGTACCTCACAATACAGAACATTTTTCATATTTAAATGCAGTATTACAATGGAAGAAGTTAAAAATTCAATAAAGGAAAAAAGACAAAATGCTTCATCAGGGCATGACATCTTGAGCTATGAAATCTTTAAACACATTCCAAAAAGTACCACCAAAGTTATAACATCCCTGTTTAACAAAATGTGGAATACAGGAAAAATTCCCAAGACATGTAACTATACCAATACTAAAACCAGAAAAAGATGCTCATATACCAGTTTATGCAGACCAATTTCTTTAACTTCCCATCTAGGTAAAATATTAGAAACCTTAGTAAATAAAAGAATAAAGTTTTATTTGGAAAAGAATAATTTATATAGCCAAACTCAGTCAGGATTTAAGAAGAACAGATGCACTAAGGATCAAATAATTAAATTGGAACACAAAGTAAAATCAGGATTTCAAAAGACAGAAACAAAAACTGTGGTAGTATTTTTAGATATAGCTAGGGCTTATAATGAATGTTGGAGAAAATGTGCTCTCTTTAAAATGAAAAAGATTGGAGTAACAGGAAAAATATACAGGGTGGTCATAAAGTCTTTGCCTGATTTCAAATTTTTACGAGATCCTCCAGATGTTAAAAGCATCAAAGCTTGGTATATAAAGTTTACGGACACTGGCAGCATCGGTGACATGCCCAGAGCAGGTAGGCCTCGTGTGAGTGAAGAAACTGGACGCAGTGCGCACGGCGTTTCAACGCAGTCCTCAGAAATCAACCTATCATGCCTCAAGAGAACTTGCAATCCCTCCGAATATTAGTGTTGAAAATCGCAAATGTTGAAATCTACAAATAGCATTAAAAAACTGTATCAGTTCTGGAAAAATTTCCAAAAAACCAAGTGTCTCTGCACAGAATACTTTTTTTTTTTAATTTTTGAAATCAGGGAAAGACTTTATGACCACCCTATATAATCTAGAGAATTTCCTGCAAGAGATATTTCACTGTTCAGGTCAACAATAATAGATCAGAACTGTATGAACAACAAAATGGAATACCCCAAGGATCAGTAATATCTCCTTAAATTGTTAAAATAATGGTAAATGATTTAGGTGAATAATTTAATGATTTGAAAAAAAAATTGTCACAGTTTGCAGATCATGATGATATATAGAAAACTGGGAAAAGTGTGCCAAAAATTATATAAGGATCTACAAAAGCAAATAAATAAAATGTGTAAATGGATGACAAACTGATGATTTCAGCAGAATACAAATAAAACAATGGGGATGATCTTCAGTAAAGGTAAGATTGTTAAATGTGATGGAGTTACTGTGATTTAGTCTTCAACAGGCCCCATTTCGTTTTCTCTTTGTTACTATAAGAGTTGCAAGGGTCTTCGTCTCTTGTTAACTATATGAGTTTGCCATTGTTGTCTTCTCTGTAGCAAAGATTGAAATATATTCTTCTTCCTTTAAATAGTGGGCGTGTTTAGTATTAGGTTGACGGTAAAGTAATTGCAGGTTTTTTTTCTATAGGGATTAATGTAAGTTAGTACTGAATGGCACCAGTCGGTTTTTTTCTAGATAATCGCGATCTTGTAATTCCATTTTTCTTTGGTTAAAATTATCGCGGTCATTTTGTGTGGTAAGCTTGAGCGTGATTTAATTAACCCCTACCCATTAAATCGGGGGAAGGGGCGATGAACCACTACCCAGGTAACATCCAACTTACGGGAGAGCGAATCACATTTTGTTTCTGCTCACGCAAACAGACGACGTTAGGTAACGTTACGTAGCCGGAAATATGCGCGCATTTAAAGTAAGCAGAATACACTGGTTCTAAATTTAGAGATGAGCGCATGGAAAATTTTAGATTTATCTTTAATTCTATTGGATGTAATGAGACGCCAAGCCTCAAGTAGGTCTGGGGTCAGCGTGGGTAAATCAAAGATATATAGTAGCGCTTCTCAATTAAGCGGCCTCTTAATCTGCAGAAATTCCTGGCCGTGCGCCCATGCAGTATTGTCTGCTTCTGGACAACGGAAGAAACGCAGTATTGGTATGTCTGTAATTTAAAGTAGCGTGGTAATTAAATCTAAGTTTCTCTAATAGAGCCTTAGCCCGCTCTAGTAAAATTTATTTTAAAAACTTTATAACTTGTAGCGCCATCAATTAATTCTTCGAGGATAGCCGTGTCCATGAGTGATAAAGAGGTATTACGTAGGTGTGCTCTGTAAGATTTAATAGAAGGTCTGTAGAAATACACGCATCCTTGATTTAGGTTAATTTACAGAATATTCGGAAGCGCGTGTATTTTTTTCATTGAGAGTTTAATTCTGATAAGTCTCATATAAAAATACGGGAACGGATTTCGTAGCGGTTACTGGGATTTATTTTGAGTAGGAATTCTAGATGGATAGAGTAGATAATTAAATATTTTTCTATCTGTGAAAGTATAATAATTGCAGGGAAACCACGTGGGGTAGAGGTGAAAGGAAATTTATGGTGCCTTAAGTGGCTGTGGAATTAAATATTATGCAGAGTAGTATTTGATTTTTGTGTTATGGGATTTAATGAGTTCTAGGAAATATAGGCTATAGAGATATATATTTCTGTGTATAGAGATGTAATATATAAATGTATTGGTGAATTTTAATCATTGATGTGCAGTTAATTGTTGTGCATTTTATCGTATGGGGGAAACGATGGTAGTGGCGTATACCGCTTACAGAATTAAAGTAGGCCTAAGTACGGGAGGTTTCCCTACCTGTTCTAAATGTTTTAATGCCTGAGGCAAGCTGTGTATAATCAGTATTTGATCAGTACGTCTGGGATTTACTAGACAGGCAGGGGGTTGTCGGGAGTAGCTGACCCAGGGTCAGGAAATATTTATGTATCGTCGTGCACAAGATGAAAGGGGAAACAGGGGAGCAGTCTTCGTTTGGGTGTTTACATGTTTGTGCTAAGATATGAGCGTGACTGAAGGCAGCAACTGTATACGTTCTAATATGTAAGTTATTATATGAGAGTATTTGAAGTTGTATACATAGTGGCATTTCTTGTATCCACAGCATATGGTCACGGCCTTTAGTTCGGGTTGCCAGTAAATCTTGTTCCTGACAGCTGGCAAAGGTAGCCAGTCTTCTCAAGGAGAGAAAAGTCGAGGAAACGCCAGAGGCGTAAGAGCTTGTACCGCGGTGGGTATCGGCTCTGAATATATTGGCCCCAGAGAGAGAGAGAGGGAATGAGACAGAGCAGGCCGAGACAGCGACGCAGTCTTCAGTGACAGGGTTTTCTTAAAACCTGGAGCTGTAAGCTCATATACACACCCATCGAACCCAAGCTAGCGGGTTGGTGTGTCGTTTATAGCCTCGGTCACAATAATACCGAAGGGCCTAAACCCAAATGAGGGGTAACATAGCAAGTGAAGATCAGTTTGTTTCGCCAACAGTGCAGCCTCTACAGTGAAGTCTAGCAACTAGTCAATAGTTTTTCCTGAAGTCATCAGTGTAGGAGTCAGAACCAGGAGAGAGGGTATCATACCTGGTTGCTGAACGAAACGAGAGAAGCAAGGCAGGAGTGAGATAGAGTGAAAATATATCAGGGACCTGTAGAGTCTCATATTGTTCTTAGAGGGTAGCCTCGGAACCTTAGAGTTAAAGAAGTCTATTAAACAGCAGTGCAGAGGGTGACTTAGTGGTGTATACCGCTGACAGAGTTAGCAGCTGTGCAGATAGTCTTCATGCAGGGTCAGCAGCCATTGACAATTAGAGATAGTAGTGTAATGGAGAGTGGTGGCTACAGTTGATGCCCACTAAATTAGATGGTAGTAAGAATCCAAGTAATCATTCTGATTTTTCCCCAGCAAGGTGAATGAATGAGTGAGAGTGGTTGGGTTCATATTTTTGATGTGTCTTATAAATTTAAATTGAGTCTTTTATTTCCAGGTCAGTGCAAACCTGGCACGATATATATTGTTGTTACTATGTTATGAACTTATGTGGATTTGTATAATAAACTTATT
The DNA here is from genome assembly GCA_024509875.1 of Oreohelix idahoensis. NCBI lineage: Eukaryota > Metazoa > Mollusca > Gastropoda > Stylommatophora > Oreohelicidae > Oreohelix > Oreohelix idahoensis. The sequence continues at coordinate 131,907 of JAMPIV010020638.1, forward strand.
TAATGTTCACTGGATCAGCTTCTTCACTGTATAGTCCTTAACTGTTGTCTGTACAGTAGTGTCTGTAGTGTTAGTTTAACCTTATCTCCTTTAGTTTGTTAAAGGTAGTCAGAGGGGGTGAGTTTATAGCCTTTCTTGAAGTCACGATTTGGCGAGGAAGATTTAATTTCGGTTATCATCCTCGAGCCAATAGACTCACCTTACTACATTCACTGTCATTTCTCAACAAAAATCTATCATCTTAGTCTTTTCTCACACTAGGGTCTTGTCCTGCACTCAGGCATAACTCTAACTTAAATCCAACTCGTGACATTAAAAATAAAATTATAGACATAAATATTCAAGGGCAAAACATTAATACAGTGCAAACCATGCGATATCTAGGAATGACATTGGACCAACAGCTAAACTATACTACTCGTCAAAAGTCAAGGGCCACTTAGAAAAACCTTGGTTGAAACCATAAAACAAAACTGATATAAACGTAATTGGTATCAGTTAAAACGGCATTTATTGAATACCAAATTGACATGTCACGTAAAGAAATGGAAACACACATTCAAACGCAATGAAGCTGTGAAGTGTGTCACCCACCTTTTCAAAAGTCACAATAGATATTGGACAAATAGACATTTCAAAATCGGGTATGACCATCGTTTGCAGCAAGGCATTCAAGACAGCGTAGACGCATCGAGTCCACAAGGGTCCAAAGAGTATCCTGAGGAACAGCTTGCCATTCCTGAAGCAGAAATGCAGTCAGCTCTGTAACATCCATTGGCAGGGGGTGATTTGTTGACAGTCTTCGACCAAGGACATCCCAGAGGTGCTCAATCGGAGAAAGGTCAGGTGAATGAGCTGGCCACGCCATCCTGATGATCCCATGTTGCTGAATAAACTCATTCACCATACGAGCTCGATGGGGTCGAGCGTTATCATCTTGGAGTATGGCATTACCACCTATGGCCTCCAGAGCAGGCTGAACAATTGGTCTCAAGATTTCGTTCTGGTATCTTGGGCCGATCAAGTTGCCTTGGATGATGTAGAGTGGGGTCCTGCCGTGTCTGTAGAAGCCTCCCCAGACAATGACAGAACCCCTACCATAACGATCCACCTCTCGAATTGTGTCATCAGTAAATCGCTCTCCTGGTCGTCTCCAAACTCGAATCCTGCCATCATTGAATGACACAGTGAAGCGAGATTCATCAGTGAAGAGAACTTGACTCCATTATTGCCTTGTCTATCGGATGTGCTCGCGACACCAAGCAACACGGGCTCTGCGATGAGCAGGAGTAAGAGGGATTCTGTAAAATTAACACGTCATAAAACGATGACGTCAATACACTTTTGTGTATAACAAGAACCCCTGACGTCTTCAAACCTTGTACGAGTACTCACAAGTTAGACTAGAAGACCAATCATAAGCAATGTATCAATGGTTTCCGGTCTACCAACAAATGGAAAACATGCATGAGCAGTCAGCTAGGCACTGCTTTTGGGGATATATATCCCAGGGTATTGAAGAATGGGCAGTCTGACTCGAGTTGGAGAAGAGAAAAGACAAATATGACCATTGCATATAAGGTGTTCTAACTGTAACGGGCGCGGCGGTTTGCGATCGATTGTGACCACCCCCTGGTTAGAACAAAAACCGTAGGTTTCGTCGGTGGAGAATATTCGTACTTCGTCATTGAATTTGATTCATGATTTTGTATACAACCAGTTGGTATTTACGGATCAGAATATTACTCGGCCACGAGGTATGTCGTACATTATTTGCACGAGGTAAGCACGTGACTAAGACATTTTGCTTGATTGTGACATAGACTGTTGGAAGATTTTAAAGAAAGAAAAAACGGTTTTAGAAATTTATAGCATCTTGCAGCTAAATAGATATAGAGGGCTAATCAATTAGTAACACAAGAACGATGTAGAGGATCCCCACAAAGAACGCCATATTTGAGTTAACTGAATGAGAGAGTGTACAAACAAACGATTGTTTGTTTATCTGAAAAGAGAAGAATCTCAAATCAGGGACCCAAAGATGCAGCAATAGTGAATGCAGTCAGCGACCCATAGCTTGACTGCTTGCATCAGGACTAGCGAACCAGAGCTGGTCAAGACCGTACTCCACCTCCACGTGGTGGTCCTGGAAACAGTCTGCAGCAGTGCAGTCTGGCTGAGCGAGTACGGATCGAAATGGGAAGGCAAACCCGGTCCCTAAAAAATGCCGTGCTGAAGTCGGATGTGTCGACCGAAAGGTGCAGATATCACAGCTACGGCGTAAACAGACACAACGCAACCACCGTCCTTTTCAGGGCGAACGAGGAAGAAGAAGAAGAAAATCAGTAACCATAGTGAATTGAGATGAGCATGTTCTGAAAATACTCCGGATCTGGAACCTATTCCAATAAAAGCTGAAAATTTGTACTACCCTGACTTGGTAAATACTTGACTCTCGCCATTTTTGAAATTATCTGTGTGGAATCTGAAAATTTATCTAACCACAAGGTCTCCAACATAAATGAGATCCAAAAGAACCTGGGTCAGTAAAACCTCTTATAGGAAAAAACAACTCTTGCGATAGCGAGTCTACTGAACTGGAAGACTAGACCACTATACTACACATCACGCCCTCTGTATAAAAAGAAAAAGAAAGGGAAAAAAGGAGACAACTCTTCTTAACCTTTAAGGAGATAGTCTAACTACTAAGCTCCCCTTAGTACTACCCGTACTGTCACATCTTGCAGAGGATTGGCTAAATTGTTAAGATATTTGAAAGGTAATGGATGGGGTGCAAGAACTAAGACAATGCTCACTTTTTTTATAAATCTGTTATTAGAGGAAAAATAGATTATGGAAGTATAATATATGACTCTGCTGCATACAGTAACAAGATTAAATTAGACAGAATTCAGCATTAGGCTTTATGTACAATAGCAGGTGCAATCAGATCAACATCACTGGGACCTCTAGAGGTGGCTTTAGGAATTCTATCCTTGGAATTACGGAGAAAGGAGTTAAAGAGTTAATTACATGAACAAAGTTGTGTTAGTGTGACGAGTAACTGTATTTTTATTTTCAACTCGCCCCATTTTTTTCTTTCCCATGTAATTATTCGTGTTCTTTTATTTTATTAAGGTTTGAGCGCGTAGTTATTATTTCTGGGTTATTTTTGTTCGACGACTAGGATAAATCCGACACCTACCCTGTTTATTTGTAGGGACGGGGGAGAAGCACGACCCAGATTAACGTGGAACCAATAAAATTTATTCTGGTAACTAGAATGGTCAGAGGATTACCTAATATTACGTATTCTTTCGCGCGTGAGCAAAAATAAATTCGCGATTGGCTTGGTAAACACTGAGTCATCAGTTTGATTATGATATCATTGGACAAGATCAGATTTAATTTATGTGCAGGCATCAAAATAGGTCAAAGGTTGGTTTAAAGCGGTTCCAGATAGATAGGCGCGAACGCGATGACTCACAGCGTCTATTATTGCATCAGAATATTCTTACTATTTATTGAGCATCAAAATCTTTTATCGCGCTAGTCCCAAGAAATTCTGCCGTGAAGAAAGTGCCATCATATAGTCTGCTCAGTCCGAGAAATTCTATATTATTGGGTATGTGTACAACTTAATAGCGTGTAGGAAATTATTTTTATTTATAAGATCTTGGCACGTTAGAGTACGCTTCTTCTGGGATTTAATTTAATTTTTAATAGTCAGGAAGTGCCATCAATTGCTTACTTATACAAAACTATAGAGTGTAGTGTAAGCTGTGTCTATAATTTTTCTATGAATAAGTAGCAGTATCTATGATTTGTGTAGCGACTGTTGAGCTAGTTTAACTGTGTAAGTACTAGCCCAATAATGTAATTATGAGGTCCGTGTAACCTCAATGTAATTATTGATAATTTGTAGTGTATATACGCGGGTATGGTTGTGTATTAATTAATTGTATTATTTGGTCTTGTAGTCAGAAGAAAAGGGGTGAAGGATATTTAATATTACCTAATTATTAAATTGTGTTAAATTGATAACCTTCCCAGGTCAGTCTTTAATAAGAAGATAAGGCTGGGAAATTTTTCAGTACAGAGGATTTCGCTTCAGTGAAAGAATGTTGTGATGCCTACGGGTTCACGCACAAAGTAGAATCAGGTCAGCTCGTGTCGAGGTCTAGCGTAACAGACAGCGAGTAAATTGTGGGGGGAGAGAGATAGGAGGAAACGGTAAAGCAGGCTGACCTTTCGGCAGAAATATCTGTTTATCTCTTGTGCGTAGTTCGGGGTAGGGGAGATTTATTTATTTAGGGGACCCCAGGGTGTAGATAAATTTTGAGTGTTATATAATAGGCATCAGGTAATTTTGAATGATTGTATATAGAGGTTACATTTTTTTTTGTTTCACAGCAACTCACGCCAGGGTGGTGGAGTTTATTGATAGCCATAATCCTACTGCGGACTTTGCTTTCTAGAGAGAAGGAGGCACGAGACATCGGTGTAATTTGAAGAAACTTGGGTTCGCGATTGTACCGGCGCCCAGTACGTCTGCAACACTGAAAGAAAGAAGTTCTCTTGCAGTGAGGGCACATGCCTCAGAGGGAACGGGTTCTTTAAAACAGGAGCTCTTAGCTCATTAATGCACACCAAACAGGCATGTTGCCTTTTGCTTATAATACTGCCATAATAATGCAGTGGTCATAAACCCGAACCAGTTTAACTCAGCAAGTTGAAGAAGTGTCATCAGTGGTGAAACCATCTACAGCATTTGGCAATTACCTAGCTATCTTATTAACAAGCCCTCGTTATCAGTATTCAGGAAAGGAGAGAGGGAAAACATACCTTTCCCAAATGCTAACCAGAGAAGGGGCGTGACGGAGAAGCAACGCACCAGATCCCCAGACGAAGACGATAGCGTCAGAGAGGCACTTAACAGAGACAGAGGAGAGAGAGAGAGACGTTATCGAGGACCAGTAGGGTCAGATATAAAGACTTAGAGGACAGCCTCTGAGGTAGCACTGAGAAGTCAATTAGTGTTGCAGTGCTTATGGTGTATTAGTCAATTGTGTAGGACAGCCTAGAGCGCTTTGAGACATTAGTTATTTAGTTAGACATCTTCAGTGGGATAGAGTGTTAGTTAGTAACTATAGTGTAGACAGGAGTGGTGGCTCTTAGTTAGAGACCCCCAACAAGTAGATTTCTTTAATCCTTATTTTTTTCTATTCAGGTGAAAAAGAGAGGGTGGAAGTGTTTGTTTATATTGTCTTTCATTTAAATTGTTCTTTTTTTTCCAGGTGGTGCAGACTCGCACTTTATTTTGTTTACTGTGGATTCGATTTGTTTTAATAAAGTATAAAATGTACACTGGATCAGTTTATCTTTAACTATACTGTACTTATATGCTTTGTCCGTATAGTGTGTCTGTGGAAATTAGTGAAACCTTATCTCCTTTCTGGTAGTCAGAGGTGGTGAGACAGTAGCTATTACATAAGTCACAAGTGGCGAGGGAGAGTCAATCTCGGTTCTCACCCTCGAAGCTATAAGTCTCATTGTTCCACATTCACTGTATTCTCATCTAAATATATCTTCTCAGACTTTCTCATAACAGTGTCTTGTCTCTGTACTCAGACAGACTCTAACTTAAAGCCACTTCGTAACAGTTAGATAAGTCTCACCCAGCACATACAGCTTTTACCAAATGTCAACTAACAGTTCAGGTCAATCCAATGAATACCAATAGATACCCTACAGGATGGATGTGTATGGAGGAAATTGTCCACCTGGGCACTTTAATTACATAAATTAATAACAGTTGTGAATACAAGCCAGTGGTTCCACCCTGGGAGAACCAGACATACACTACCACCAGCAGAAATACTTAAGAATCTAAATAATATTAAAAATATTAAAAACACAGCCAAAAAATATATACAACAAATATCAAAGGATAGCATTACTGTATACACAGATGGATCCAAATTGGGGATAGGAATATATATTCCAATATGGAAAATAGCAAAAGAATATAGCATCACGGTAAATACATCCATTTTCACTGTAGAGATGGTGGCAATACTAAAAGCACTAGAAATATTCTCTAATAACCCTCCCAAAAAACTAACAGTTTTAAATGACTCTCCTTCAACAATTCAAGCACTTAGAAACTTACGAGAATGCAGTAGACTTTATATACCAGAGGCGGTATTTCTGGCTACTACATAATTATATTCCAGAGGATGTTCAGTCTTAATTAATCACTTGGATACCTTCACATGTTGGCACAGAAGGAAATGAAAGGGCAGATAAAGAAGCCAAGAAAGGTAGATCTGATAAAAATCTAATAACTGTAGGGATAAGTAAATCAGAGACTAAAAGCTTAATTAAAGAATTAATGACAGATCAATGGAAAGCAGAGTGGGATAAACATCTGAAAGGAAGACATGCATATAAGATGTTCAAGGCTCCAACAAGAAAATGTCAGATATCTAGGGAATTGAAAATTCCCAGTAATAAGAAACTTCTCAAGACTACAGCTAGGAAAAGGTTATTTCTGAATAGAAGAACCTTACTGTGCATGATGTCTTCAAGACAATAATATAGAGCATTTCTTGTTAAAATGTAAGAGGTATGTCCAAATGAGAATCACAATATTAGATTATTTGCAGGCATCAGATTTACCTTTAAATATAGAAGAGGTATTGAGAATATACAGACCTAGGGAACAGCGTAATACAGTCAAACAGTATTTAACAAGAACAAAAGTTAATATATAGTAATTGGGAAGGTGAAGGTCTGATGCTGTTCTTACAATACATATGGCTTTTGACAGGTGAAAGTCAATTAAATATCTATTAAAGTCAATTATATAACTGGAAACACCACTCCCCCTTAATATTATTTTTGTTTTATGTTTTTGTTTCGTTTTGTTAGCTTTTATTTCGTTTTTGTTTGTTTGGGTTTTTTTTTTTTTTTTTAAACATACAAGCATAATTGGCAATTATGATTTGCCCTATTTACAATAATTTGACAGGTGCGATGCCACTTTCCCATATCAGCAGTTGTTCATATTACTTGGAATTGAAAACAATATATATCCTAATTATAACCCATCAGAGGTTGAACGAGATATTTTTTATCATTAAATTTAAATAAAAAACATACACTGTGAGATCTACATGACAATAGACTGTGAAAACACATCTCAATGGGAGACAAAAGAATGTTCAGGAATCTAATTAAGTGTTGAGTGTTGAAAAAAATCATGCAGGTTTCAAATGGAATCAGTGATGCCAAATAAGTTAATGCTTTTATCCCCAGACCAATGGTGTCTGACGAGACACCAAAATTTTTCCAAAAGAGTAAGTTAATCGTGGGACAAAAAAAAATAAAGACACATATTTATATTCCAAATAAATAAATAACACACACAACAAAAGCACAATATGGCAGAGGAGACTATTAGACAGGTGACCCCAGTTGAAAATATATTCAAGGGAGAAGAGTGGAGTGTCAGATGAGAGCTGGATGAACTACCAGCAAGTCATCATCAGCCTTGGTAGAGAATGCAGAACTTGGGCCAATGGGACAGCAGAGCTGGAAATTGATCAGCTTATAAATGATAATGCTGGGGATGATGATGCCATTGTGTACACTGATGGGTCTGTAATCTGTGGTATTAAATCAGGGTGGGGTTTCTCTGCTAGAGTAAAGGGCAGAACTGTCGCTGAACATAGCGGGGCTTACATGATAACAACCTCCAGCATGAGAATGGAGGTAGAGGCAGTTACTGCTGCCTTAAGATGGCTGTCTGAGACTTTATTAACAAAGGCAGTTATTGTATCAGACTCACAATCCATGCCTCGAAAGGTCCAAAATGGCTGGCTTCGACATGAATGGAAAACCTCCATATGAAGCATCGAATCTTCAAGAACTGATATGGATCTACTGTCCTGGTCATGCCAGGGTACGTGCAATGAAAGAGCTGACAGACTAGCTTCAAGAGCACCATTAAAAGTTGCATTGACCATGGATAAGGAAGAAATATGGAGGGCAATTCATGTTCGTCTATTAGAGAATGACACTGCAATCGATGAATCATCAAGACTAAGACTGCTGGAATTAGGCATCAAACGAAAGACCAGCAGGGATGGACGTATGAGAGGATGCATCTGCCGTGTATACAAACAGTGCACAACCGGAACAATTAGCATTCATACCCTTCGACATTTGCTGAGGGAGACTGAGCACCTATGGGTTTGCCCGGAGTGTAATGATGTTCGATTCTGATTAACTTCAATATGGCTTAGTTAGTGTAAAGAAAACACACTACCGGATCACATTTTCATATCGTTCATTCATAAGTTTCTAAGATCAGTCCATAATCTTTTTATTCATCTTCTACGTATTATCCGACCCATGATGTTCGCCTATTGCCTTTCCGCGCACTGATACAACAGGTTGCCCTGATATGAAGAAAAAAAAAAGTAGCAATAGGGGGACAATTTGAGAAGGCAGCATTTAATAGGCTAATGGTGTATGTATCGTCACAGTCGATTTTGCGTACATGAAATTTGTGGATGCTATAGGGCAGGGTTTCTTAATATGTGGTCCATGGACGCCTTGGGGGTGCATAACCTAAAAGTTTTTATTATGCTTTTATGCATTTTATCCAAGAAGGGAACCACAGCCTTCATCAGACAATTAAAGAGGTCCACAGCCTTCATAGGACAATCAAAGGGGTTCATAGTCTTCATCTGACAATTAAAGAGGTCCATAGCCTTTATCTGACAAATCAAAGGGATCCATGGCACAAAACAAGGTTAAGAAACCTTGTTATTGAGGGAGCCACTGAACTTGTGCACAAATATCATATTTCTGTCCAGTCCACTTCACTACAGCATAAAAAGCTGAAGTTTGCAGAAGTCATATAGAGACTATTGAACTGGTAAAATTTTTTTCTTTTATCTTGAACACAATAACAGAAGATGGTAGATACGAAACAGAAGTCAACAAGAGAAAAGAAGTGATTAAACCTACATCCAACAGCACAAGAGATTAACATCCAAATAACAAACACAATAATACTGAGTCATTAAATGTTATATATACTATTTATTATTATAACGTGCAAACATATGGATAATGAACAAGCAGTTAAAAGAAAGAATTCAGACTTCTGAAACGTGGATATATAGAAATATAACCATTCCATGACAGTACACTGCCATCACCGGTGTCAATACCTTGTCGAGGTATGGCGGCTTGCGTACCCTGATTACCCCCAGAGCTATGCCAGCGGGAGTTTTACTCCTGGAAGGTTCTACCAAGCTGGACAGGTTTGCGTGGGCAGGGGTCAGACGAAAGCAGACACCCTGGTCCTCCAGGTTGGGGGGTTTTAGCATAGGGCTGACACCCCTGTCTATGTAAAAAAAATTGAAGTTACGGAAACGATAACAAATAAACAAACTTTGCTGCAGGACGGACATCCGGAGTCTGAGGCTCGTATGACTGTCAGTGGTGAAAGCCGAAGTGGGCTTGAACATCAATTTAAAGAAGTCAGAGGTCATGACGCTCAATGTGAGCAACCCTGAGCCCATATCAGTAAGGAATCAGCAACTGGTACAGACAGACACCTTCACATACCTAGGATGCATAGTAACACCAGATGGCGGGGCAGGCAAAGGCATCAACATCAGAATGAATAAGGCAAGAACAGCCTTTTTTAGCCTAAACAACATCTGGAAGTCCTCTCAATACAGCACAAGCACAAAATTAAGATTATATCAGAGCTGTGTGCTTTCTGTGCTTCTCTATGGTGCAGAATGCTGGAGAGTTACAGAGAAGGAAATGTCGAAATTGTCCTCTTTTCACACAACATGCCTAAGAAAAATTCACCGAATCTTTTGGCCGAATACCATCACCAACCAAGATCTGCTTGCTCGGAGCAAGCAAGAGGACATGCACACCATCATAGCTGGCAGACGCTGGAGTTGGGTTGGCCATGTCCTCAGAAGAGACCACGATGCCATCACAAGAACAGCTATGCTTTGGACCCCTGAAAGAAAACGAAAGAGAAGCCGGCCAAAAATAACCTGGCGCAGGACTGTGGAGGCTGAGATGCAAAGAATGAACCAGAGTTGGGGCACTGTACGAAGGATGGCCGCTGACCGAGCAAAGTGGAATCAATTTGTTGTTGCCCTACAAGACGCCACTAGGTGTGATGGCCACTGACTGCTTTGACGGTCGGCAGCTAAGGATCAAAGAAGAAGAATGACAGTACAGGAAAAATAATAAGCCCCAGAAAAATCTGCTAATGAAAAGAGAATGAAAGATACCAAAATTAGATCAAATATTTTGGACATACTCGCTCTAAGTAGACATTACACTTTATTCTTTTCTTTCTTTCTTTCAACTTCCCAAGGAGCATAGGCCTTCAACAAATGTATGTCAAGTCTTCTTGTGGTTGTTTTAAGTTATTGTGGTTTTAAATTTCTACAAGATGGGGTAACCGGCCCCATGCTCAACCCTCCTTAGTCACCATTATGACACGCATGGTAGTTAACAGCGTTACTATTTTGTTTTCTCCCTTTCGGGCTACTGTAACACACGGGTGTAAAGAATTACTGAAAAGCATAAAAGAAGAAAAAAAGTGAAAGGCATACTGGTAAGATGGCAGGAATAGAAATATGAACAAAGAGATGGACAAGAAATACCCTATTAGAGTGTACCATCAACGAAGACATGAGGCACATCTGAGAGCCACTGCAGCCTATCTTTGGTGCAGAGAATATCTGACTGTCTGGTAGTCAACTGTGTTAAATAAAAACACTACACTTAGAGCTCCATCTCTGGCTGGAATGGAAGCTTGATGTAATCCGAGTCTTTCTATGCCCGACCAAGAATTCCTTGCTCGTTTGACTAGAGTGGGGAGTAACCCTTGCAAGCATTGTGACTAATTCAAGGAACACTACCTAGTTTAGGTCCTGAGGCTGGCATATTGTAACATATAATAAACAATAAGTTATATACACAAGAATTATCCTAAGACTGACTACCAATAACAGTGTTATACACACATGATTTATCTGAAGCAATGCTTTTTTTCACATGAGAACAGTTCAACTCACTCAATAAAGCCAATTAGCAATGTTCACAATAACATACCACATGTTAAACTCGCATTTCCAGAATTTATTCCATCAAAGCAAGCATTAGTACCAACACATAAAACTTGAGAAAGCCCATCTTTCATTATACAATTTTTCATACTAGATCAGAAAATAAAGACAGATAGATGGACAGACAAACACAAGTGCTTTCTTCTAGAATAATGTCCGTGTAGTCTTCAATGTTCTACGTAACACATTACATCTTGATAAGACCTAGACAACATCTTACATATAGTATATTACATCGATGACCTGATTTACTGCTCAAAATTTGTATTTTTCTAAATGTATTTTACCACATAAAATTCTGTTCTGAATTCCCCGAGTTTTTCTAAGTGTATAACATATTATTTTCTATTGTTTAGTGCTCTTAAAAGCAAATCTAAGATTAAAAAAACTAAGTTTTTTTTATACCTACAAAAAAAAAAAAAAAAATAAATGAAGATTTAAAAACAATGGATCCTTTTATCACTGGTAGACTACAACCTTCTGCTGCTATTTACTGCTTTACTATGGATACATTTATATTTTGAGATTCTATTCTCTGACCTTCACCAAATTTTAGAATTCTAGGGCTGATCTGAACCAAAAATCCCATTAATAAAGATGATCTTAAAGTTTGTCTCCATTTTGAGATTCTATTCTCTGACCTTTGCTCTCTCAGGCAAGTCGTGCAAGGCTACTAACATGAGGCTGTACACGGGGTTGGCAACCTCATCGTGCAGAAGAAATTGCTACAGATACCACCTGCGCAAAAACTTGTTATTGCCTGCTGCAGGCTTCCTGCAAAGGGACCAGATGCAGTGGTGGCTCTATGCTCTGTATGGAGTGAAAAGGAAAATGATTCTCTGACCTTCATATAATTTTAGAATTCTAGGGTTGATCTGCACCCAACATTCCATTTTAAAGATAATCTTAAAGATCTTAAAGTTTGCTAAAAAAAAATGACGTGTACCCTTACACATCTACACTAACAAATACTTATAACCACTTATTCAAATTAGAAGATTTGGCCAGATAACAGCATGAAGATTAGATACCGTAATGTCTCTACAGCATTGTCATGTGCTTGACTTACTCTAAAGAACTGGCAAACAGTCAAACATTTGTGCTTCTGTAGCAGATAAATTAAGCGCTTGGCTTTTAACCTAAAGGTTGGTAAATTGAGGCCATCTAGAGACAATGCTAATTTTTTTTTAAAAAACCATTCAAATGAAGAACCAACAGGTAAATAAATATTTAAATATTCCAATAAATATCATGTGAAAATGATTAAAAACAAATCTAACAATGGAAACATGTTTTATATTACTACACTACTGTTTCTGGAATAATTTACTACAAAATTTGTTACTTGTATAATTGTATACAGCACAAGAAAGTATAGTTTTATAATTTTTATTACTGTGTTGCATTCGATGTGTGTCCAGTTCATATGTACAGATATGTTACTTGTAATGTTAATTGTAGTAATTCATCCATAACCCTTCAGTTCCCAAAAGGAGCAAATGTTTTCAACAAATGCATGCAAAGTTCTCCTGTCACGTTCCTTTAGCTCAATGTCTGTCTATGTATTCATCATTATTTATATTTCTGCCTTCCTCCGGGTTACATCATAAGCCTCCTTACTTGAGAACACTCGCTCGACAGTCAGTTAAGTGTATTTATAATGATGGTGACTATTAATACATGTATGCTTTCATGTTCTGCCATATTGCATGTGATCATTTTTTAAACACTACGATACAATAGCTAGGTCTGAATGATGTACATGATCTGTTTTGTCGAAAACCTGCTTGTTCATCTCTCAGTTTCTTGTCTATGGACTCTTTTAATCTCTCAAGGATAATCCTGTTTAATACTTTTCCTGGCACTGATAGTAATATTATTCCTCTATAATTTGTGCACTCTTGTAAATTTCCCTTCTTATGCAACTTAACCAGATATCATTCCTTCCATTCTGCTGGTATCTCTTCCTTTTCCCAGACTTTACCAAGTAATTTATATAAAGGGACCAGATGCAGTGGTGGCTCCATGCTCTGTATGGAGTGAAAAGGAAAAAGATTCTCTGAGCCTTCATATAATTTTAGAATTCTAGGGTTGATCTGCACCAAACATTCCATTTTAAAGATAATTTTAAAGTTTGCTAAAAAATGACGTGTACCCTTATACATCTACACTAACAAATATTTATAACCACTTATTCAAATTAGAAGATTTGGCCAGATAACAGCATGAAGATTAGATACTGTAATGTCTCTATAGCATTGTCCTGTGCTTGACTTACTATAAAGAACTGGCATACAGTCAAACATTTGTGCCTCTGTAGCAGATAAATTAAGCACTTGGCTTTTAACCTAAAGGTTGGTAAATTGAGGCCATCTAGAAACAATGCTAATTAAAAAAAAACCATTCAAATAAAGCACCAACAGGTAAATAAATATTTAAACGTTCAAATAAATATCGTGTGAAAATGATTAAAAACAAATCTAACAACTGAAACATGTTTTATATTACTACACTACTGTTTCTGGAATAATTTACTACAAAATTTGTTACTTGTATAAAGCACAAGAAAGTATAGTTTTATAATTTTTATTACTGTGTTGCAATCGATGTGTGTCCAGTTCATATGTACAGATATGTTACTCGTAATGTTAATTGTAGTAATTCATCCATAACCCTTCGTCGTTCTTTATGGAGCCTGCACCAAGAATTCACATGCTGTTGCAGCTGTGAGTTTACTGTTGGTTTTAATCTACCTTTTCTGACTCATTTTTATTCTAAAGATTTAATTTTATTGGTTGATAAGGCTGCACTCTCAGGTTATCTTCATACCATGTTTTTCTTATGGCGCATAACATGGCCGCACCCTCAGCATATGTCCAAACCTTCTCATCCTTTACCTGTTTATATGATTCTCCATGGATGCTGTCTTCTTCTGTTCTGTTACAGAAGCTTCAGACAGTGGGTGGTCTATTTACATCCTGGTCCATTTACCCAATCATTTCTCTGATATGCTATACTAACCTAGTCGAGCTCCAGCCTGTGCCCCTACTTGGATCAGACCACGTGCATTCTTCCCAATGAATCTTCACTGCAACAAATCTTCAACATTTTCTCTCCTCCACTTCCCCCTTTCAACATAAATTACGAGGGGCGTTCAGAAAGTAATGCACCACATCGTTTTTCTCAGCTAATAATGAAGATAGAAGCATGAAATTTTGCACACTTCAAATATGGCATGTGCCAATTGTGTGCACCAAATTGCACCGCAACTGGCTAAATAATACGGCTGCACTGGTTTCTGCCTTATGCGCCGTGTTTGGTGCTTAAAGAATTTATTATTATTATTATTAAACCGTTGAAATGGAGCGTGTTAGCAACTTGCGTTATAAGCAGCGAATTGTGATAGAATTTCTCGTTGCAGAGAAGGAAACTGTTGTGAACATTCACAAGCGTCTATGTGATGTGTATGGAAGTTTTGCAGTCGACAGGAGTACAGTCATTCTGGGTTCAGAGAATCAAAGATTCAGGAAGTGGAGATACGGAGCTGCTTGATCGGCCGCGCTGTGGACGTCCTGCCACAACCACCAACGCAGAAATGTTGAAATGCGCTGAGGGCATTATTCTTACTGATATGCGAATCACTACTCAACAATTAGCCTTACAGCTGTCAGTCAGCATTGGTAGCGCAAATGCAGTTATAAAAACTCTCTGATTTTCTAAGGTTTGCGCAAGATGGGTTCCTCGAAGTCTCACAAATGACCACCGATTGCAAAGGAAAGCAATTTCTTCTGAATTGTTGAAGCGTTTCAATGCTGATGGAGAGAACTTTTTGGCTAAGATCGTTACAGGTGATGAAACCTGGGCACATCATTTTGAACCTGAGACAAAAAGACAGTCAATGGAGTGGCATCATCCGCAATCACCACGAAGAAAGACATTCAAGACAATTCCTTCAGCTGGAAAGGTCATGATCACTGTCTTTTGGGACATTGAAGGTGTGATTTTTGTGGATGTTATGCCAAGAGGAGAGACAATCATTGAATCAATTCGCAAGCTTACATTAAGACATTGAAAAAACTCAATCAACATTTTCGCAGAGTTCGGCCGCACAAGAATCCAGCAGACCTGCTTCTCCTTCACGACAATGCGCGACCTCACACAAGTCTGGCAACACGGGAAGCAATCACCAAATTGGGTTGGACTGTACTACCCCATCCACCCTATAGTCCCGATTTGACACCCTCTGATTTTCATCTATTTGGTCCACTTAAAGATGCACTCCGTGGGACAAGGTTTGAAGATGATGAAGGAGTGATTCATGCAGCGAAGAAATGGCTACATGATCAAGACAAAATCTGGTACGGGCTAGGAATACATGCACTTGTTTCGTGCTGGCATAAAGCCGTACAAGTTGATGGGGATTATATTGAATAATACTGATGTTTACATGACATATCCATGTATATTGTGTATAAATTTCATGCTTTTTGAATAAACAGCTTCTGAGAATAACGATGTGGTGCATTACTTTCTGAAAGCCCCTCGTACTTATAACAGATCATCAACTACTTTAAAAGAAGTCAGTGACAAAAAATTTTTCCCCTCAAAATTTCTTACTTCAGTTCTTGCTGAAGTTTTGTGATGTCACACCACCATAAATACCAGAAGTCCCTGGCACCAAAATACAATGATACATATGGCACTCAGATTATTTGTCCCAAAACCTATGATCATAATACAGGCATACCTCGCTTTATTGCGCTTCACAGATATTGTGCTTTTTTTCAAATTATTCATGTTTATTTATTAGAACGTGCCTTCTTCTTCCGACAGATTTTGGCTATCCACCAGCAAAAAGATTACCATTCGCTGAAGGCTCAGATGATGAAGATTAGCATTTTTTTTGGCAATAAAGCATTTTAAATTTTACAGTCCTTTTTTTTTTTTTTTTTTTAATAGATCTAACACTTTTGCGCACTTAATAGACATGTGTAAACATGATTTTAGGCTTTTATGTGCACTGGGAAGCCAAAAAAATGGGTATGACCCGCTTTATTGCGATATTTGCTTTATTGCGGAGGTCTGGAACTGAACCTGCAACATCTCCGAGGTATGCCTGTACTGACATAAAACAAGGCACACAATACAATAGTTATTTATGGAATAATGGTGGTCTAAGGCAGAAAATAACAGTCTAAGTTGGGAAGGTCTTCAATCTAAGGGTAACATTCAGACCTGATGTCGTGACTCAGATGTTAGATTCTTCCTCATTCCCGTCCCAATCATCTTCATTGTCCTTTAATTTGTTGTATTTGGAGAACAAGGCATTTATTTTATCTTTACCGGACTTAATTTCAATATGTGGTTCTTCACCAGTGATTTCAACCCGACCATTTGTCCATCTATTATCAATGTTACTGTCATCACTAGGTCGACGATTGCCATTGTGGTCAGCTACAAACTCAAAGAATGGATGTGATTCCTGGTTTCTGATAATGCCAACACCATTATATTGATTTATACTTATGTTGGGACTATCAGGTATGTAAACTGAACTGCTGCCAGATGCGCTTATGGAAACATCTGTAGTAACATTACATGGAAGCCCTGTCTGAAAATTTGATGACTGCTGTCCTGGTGATGTCTGTGTTAAGTTATATTCCCAGTTTTTGTCTGGAGTTGTATGTTCAGTGTCTGAGCAACTGACTTTCTTTGCTGACTTTTTGTAAAAATCATCAAAGTTTGTTAAGTAGGCAAGCTTTTTAGGGTCACATTCCAGGCTGGCAGTGTCACCGTCAGCGTGACTACTCTTACCAAAATTTGCCTCATCATAGGAAGTTAACTGTGCCATTTTTTTGGGGTCTGCCTGGGGAATATAGTCCTGTGACTGATCACATGGCTCTAAGACTGCACATTGGCTGAGCACACTTTTCTGCAGTTCCCTTTCTGACTCGTCAATTTTCTGTAATTTCGAGGGGTCAGATGAATATTCCTCTACTGCCTGGTCGTCTTTAAGTGAGAGTCCTGACAGGCGGTCAATTATCTTTCTCTCAGGCTGACAGTCATATGCAGCTTGCAACCTAAAAGCCTCAGGAATTGGTGTGTTTGGTGGAAAGCTACTGAAGGGACTGTCTGGATCTTGATGCTTTCTCATCTCAACAGTCTCTTCCGAATGACCTAATGAATTAGAATCAACCCGACATGTTTCCTGTTGCTGCAATACGTTCTGTAAAGAGAGTTGATGCTGCAGTCGTGAATCTGGTGTTTTTATGGACTGCAACTGCTGAAAGCGTAGCTGTTGCTCTAGTCGAATGCTCTTCTGCTGAGATGAATCATAAGTCAGTAGTGATGGAGAAGTAACCTTTTCCCCATTCTGGCTTCCAATGTCACTTGTTAGATATAAGCTGTTTGTGCTACGAGAGTCAATCTGAAGAGAGGAAGAGGGGCTGCCCAAGTTGCCTTCATCTGTTAAAAAGTTAAAAGTTCAATTTTAAGTCTCTGAGGGTAATGTTGAGTGTAACATACAATTAAAAAAAATGAAGATCTAAACATCTTGAATACTGAGTGATAAACTTTAATCAAAGGAGTCAACTGGAATGAAGACAAGTAAATTACATTAAAACAGCCTATCATCACTAACAGTCAAGAAGATAGTTACATGAACACAATCTAATGGCAATTCTTCTTTTTCTTCTTCCTCACTCACCCTCAGACTTCCACATTAATGACTAATAAAGGCAGTAGTCAGCTTAAGGTCCTTGAAATCTCCAAACAGTTTTTTGTGGACAGAAGTAGGTTGTAGCCATGTGCTACTCTGTTCACTGCTATATGTTGGGCAGGACTGCAGCAGATGTTCGGCTATCATTGGGCTGATGCCACAGGTGCAGAGATCTGTTGTATCAATCCTGCACTTATGATATAGATGGTACCTCAATCTGCTGTGTCCAGTGCATAGTCAGAAAATGATGACCTGGTCATCATACAAAGATGATCAGACCAAATGACAATTGACACCACGTGAACCAATCCTGAATCAAGGATACTAGTATTTTCCACTTTCTTTAAGATTTTTTTTTCAGTGCAAACACCCGATGAAGAAGACTATGTCAGATTACAGAAAATCACCTTCTCATGCAGTAAGGAAAGTGAGGATAGATAGCCAGAGTACACATGCAGAAACATACTATCATATGTTATTCAACAAGCACTAATATTGATCCCCACTGCTTCTGGGACAATGTTGGAGGGACAGATCCCTACAGCATAAGCAAGAAGATTCAAGAAGATCAGCAGATGGGCCTGTTAGCATTTATAGAGTGTTTACATATTCATTATTTCATAACCCTCCACTCCCAAAGGAGCATAGGCCTTTAACAAACACATGCCAAGTCCTCCTGTCACGTGCCATCATCTCAAGTTCTTTCCATGTTCTCCTCATCATTTTCACCTCTGTTTCCAGATCTCTTCTCCATGTGCTTCTTGGTCTACCTCTGCCTCTCTTGTCCTGGGGGTTCCAGAACAAGGACTGCCTTGTAATGCTATTAACAGGTTTCCTCAGTGTGTGTCCTATCCACCGCCATCATCGTCTTCTCATCTCTTGTTCCACTGGCACTAGTGTTTATATATATTAGTTCCTAATGGGAATAGACAAAGAAATGCTTTGGATCATGTCTGATAAAGAAGCCTAGTCACTTTATGTGAAGAAACTGAGAAAGTTAACTAAGACAATGCACTATCCTTTTACACTACAAGTTCATAAAACAGCACACATGATTATGGTTACTATATGTGACACAATATGGCAATATTAGTCAAATGATGGGCATTTCAGATATGAGATAGTGACATTAAAAAAAAAAAATCACTTAACATATTTAGTAATTGTGAAAAGATTGTTCAAGTCACCCAGTTTAGTGAAAATAGGACGTTTGAAATAAGTTTCTGGATCGCCAGGCTCCACAAAAAATACAAGTAATGACTGGCTGCTACACTGTATTTTGTGTGGGTTAGCTCAAAACCCCAATGAAAGTACACGTTTGAGCATGTGTGAAATACAGCAGAGATCTGACAATACCGAATGTTCCAAAATCTTTTTTTTTTTTAAATGTTTCTGCCACTATTTTCTCTTGGTTATTTATCTACAACCAGGAGACTGCTAATACTGTACAGTCAAATATACCCACCTACATCTATTAAAAGAATATTAAACCCATTTAATAACTTCAGAATTAAGCAAATAGTTGTCTCTTCATACAACTACATACCTCGCATCATTTCTTTATTTTGCTTGCAAAGTTCTTTCACCTCACTCAGCAGCTATGTTGAGGATAAAAACAATAAAGATCCTGATATCAGGGCTTGCAGTCATTGTTAATATATTAGTAAGCACAAATTTATTCAGTAAAATAATCCGGTGGACTCAATGTAAAACCAACTTAAATGGTTAAAAACTGTAATAAGCCAAATAATCAAAAAATGTATAAAAAGAAAATTGTCACCACAGCTTGTGTCCTTCTGTAGGTTTAATCAACATATTTGATTTTACTATCTGCCCCATGTAGTTTGCAGGGGTCTCTAGAGAAGGCAAAGAAAGAATAGAACTACCACTTCCTCAGACATGTTGTAAGAGGTGACTAATATGAGACAGTGCATGGGGATGGCAACCTCATCGTGTTAAACAAATTGTTACAGAAAACACTCCTGCAAGAACACATGAATGCTTTAGTGCAGGCTTCCATGCTCCATAAGCAGTGAAAAGATATCTAATTTTCTAAAACTTCTTCACATAATTCTTTCTCATGTACAGAGGTGGTCAGTCATACTTCTCTATACAGATCTTTTTCAGATATTATTCTGCTGGTGTTCATAATATATGTACACGTGTAAAGTCTACATTATCTGTATAATGTATTCTTCTTCTTCGTGTCTCTCTTCACCGACATCCTTTTTTCATAGTGAAAATGGAAGAATGTATTACCTGTCACCAGCATTTAACAGCTAGTAATACTGTGTCCTTGAACTAATCAAAGGCATACCTGTTAACCTCCTGAGACAAAAATCTGTTCGCCGGACCAAAAAAATCCTTACAAACACCTAAAAATCCTTACGCAAAAAATATATTAATAAATTATACGCAATACAGTTTTAAAATGAGAAATGACATACACAAATCTAATCGCATTTGAATTATTGTGATATAAAACATGCTAATAGTCTCAGGCTGTTCTTTACATATAAAAAACTTAGTGAGGTACACTATTCTTTCGATGTACAGTGTTTTGTATTATAATCAACAAATGCACTTTTAGCGCTTTGCAGAACTGCATTTGTGGGCTTAAAGTCTGCACAGCATGTATCAATGTTAATCTTACACTGTAAAATAGAAGTGAGTGTGTCCGCATTCATGTACCTCCTGCAGTCTGTGTGGATTTTTTTGATCATTAAAAATGATCTTTCGCAGTCAGCATTGCTGTGATGGAGTATCAAATTAGGGAAGCAGATGGCACCAGTACTAGTTTTCTGGTCAACAACTTCCAGCCAATAGCTACAGAAGCTCTTTTTCTGACCACTGTCTGTCAGTAGAGGCACACACACAGCAGACAACATACAGTAGTCATCGAACTCATCTTTCAGTGCTTCCTGATCAAGATCTTGGGCAAAAGCATCTGCCAATCTGCAGATGTTTGAATACCTGAGATTATCTTTAGTGCTTGGATCTAGCACTTTTAAGTCCTTTAGAACCTGGTTGTCAAAGGGAAATTTATCAGTAATTTTTTTAACCACTGATGTGTAAAAAAAAAAACGGCTAACAGCAAAAAAAAAAATAAGTAAACAAAATTATGAACAGAATATCAAATCTAGGAAGAAAAAACGTACCACCAAAAATTTACAAAATTATTATTTAAGAGCTGGTAGCCAAGACCAGTGATAACAGATTGCCACTTTATTAAAAAATAAAGCAGCAAATCTCGAACGCTGGAATAAAGTAGACCTACTCAACGCAAACAAACTTTCTTTTTCTAGTTATGTAGAATATTATGACAATTTATCGGAAATATATTGAAGGGCAAGATATAACTGGAAAGAATAAGACAGCGATTAAATTGCAACAAAGCAAAACAACAGCAATATTTAACCAAGTTATAAGTACTTAGCGTCTTTAAACAAAATGGCGTCGAAGTGTGGTGGCAAGCAAGCATGGTCATTGATAACAGGTAACTTTAAAAATACGTCATGTCATGCTGAAAACTGAAAGCGTTTGAGGCCGAATTCAAAGTTTTTGCTGAATTGTTGGGTATAAAAGGATTTGATTGGTTGCTGGGAGAGACCTCAGTTTAAAAACGGATGCCGAGATTCCCGGAATTAAAAATATACAAAAATTGGTTAAAAAAGAAAACCTGGGCTAGAAAATATTTTCTGATTTAAAATTTAAAAAAACGGGTTGGAAAATATTTTTAGAATTACAAAAAAAAAAAAATTTTTTTTTTGGGAGGGAGAGAAAAATCCGTACAATGAGTCTGTACGGCTGTACACTGCTAAAAGTATCAAAAATACGTACATTGTATGAAAAATTCGTACAGGTTGACAGGTATGCAAAGGAATATACTTGGAGAGCAATTATGATAAATATCATATCTTTTTACAGCAATATTTCATGCCAGATGATCTTCCTTTCTTCTTCCTTCTTCCTCATTCGTACTGAAAAGGATGTTGATTGCGTTGTGTCTGTTTACAGCGAAGCTGCGATATCTGCGCCTTTCGGCCGACACATCCAACTTCAGCACGGCATATTTTGGGACCAGGTTTGCCTTCCCTCTTTGATCCCTACTCTCTCAGCCAAACTGCAGTGATGCAGCCTGTTTCCAGGACCACCACTTAGAGGTGGAGTAGGGTATTGGTCAGCTCTGGTTCGCTGACCCTGATGCAAGCAGTCAAGCTATGGGTCGCTGACTGCATTCTCTGTTGCTGCGAGACCAAACACAAAACAGTGTGGTCACACAGAACCATTTTTAACTCAGGTCACATAATATGTCATCACCACTACTCTTTAGCTCCCTGTGGAACTAAATTTATGCCTTCCTGTACAGGTGCCATCTGTTTGAGGTCTGTCTACCTCTAATTCCCTTCTCCATGTGTTTTTAGGTATTCCTCTATTTCTCTTACTATGGGGATTCTGGGACAAGACCTGTCTTGTAATGCTAGTAAACTGGTTTCCTTAATGTGTGCTGCATCCAATGCCTGCTCCTGTTCTTAACCTCTTGTTCCACTTGATATTTGCCTGTTTCTTTCTAACAGTTCCCTGTTGGTGATCTTGTCTTCCCATTTAAATCCTTCTGTTCTACTCAAGCACCCACGTGAAAGTCTGTAAATTCTCAAAATTTCACATAACCATCTTATTCTTCTTTATCTTTCTTAATAATCATTCAGTTTTCTATTATGTAACATGCAAAATTGAAGAACTTACTATTCATTCAAGGCTGAGACAAGTCAGTGACAACACTAAGAGGATAACATTTAGTTTATGAATTACAGAAAGAGACAGTATCTAATTGGCAAAGAGGTCAGAACTCATGGTATAAGGTTAGGGGGGTTCCAGGATCGAAACCTAGTAGCATCATCCTCCAGTCTACCCTTGAATTAGGCAAGGCAAAGGCACCAAGGAAGAGAACTTGTCACCCCCAACCTCATAGTATAGAAATGTCTCTAACACTTCACTCCCCTGCAAAAGTATCTGCTATGGGACTACCTATTTCTTTTACAGAAAGGGAGCCATGCTACCATTATAGACTGCATACATACCTTCACTGTGTCAGGTCTACATTTTTTTATGCGATGCACACATTTTGATGCCAGCTTCAGCACTTTAACAAAGATGTCATCAGGCACATCAGTCAAGGTCCTGTCTTGGAACAGGTCTTTCCATAAACTTTCATCTTTGTCAGAAACGTCTGTAAGGAAGTGATCTGCCTGTTTTGTTGAGAGTATAACACTTACACTGTTTGAAATTGAAACACTTAAAGATGATATATGGAAGTGTAACATCTTGTATGAGACTAATATCAGGAGATGTTACATTACAGAATATATGGAAGTGTAACATCTTGTATGAGACTAATATCAGGAGATGTTACATTACAGAATATATGGAAGTGTAACATCTTGTATGAGACTAATATCAGGAGATGTTACATTACAGAATACATGCACATGGTGACTGTAAAGTCACTTTCTATTTTTAAATTGTTGTATCTTTACTTGAATCTATTGGATATACATGAAAGAAATGCCAAAACATAGAGCATTCATCAAACTGCCGTTTGATGAATAAGTTTTATTTTTTTATATTTTTATTCCCAGGAAGAAAATGAAACCTAAAATGGTCAATAAAATGACGTTACAACAGACAGTAAAAATTGCTTACAGCTATGAACTCATATGGTGAACAGACCGGATCTCACATGAAGTGTTAATTTAACACAGCATTTTCTTCCACTAAATGGTCTTAGCCAGTAACTTTGCCAGGATTGAAACCTGGTGGCATCATGCTCCAGTCTACCCAGCTGTAAATGGGTACCCTGACTCTACTATTAACTTAATTATCTACTAAATATTAATACAGAGCCAATAATTCAATCCCTTGACTAATCCAACTCCTGTAAACATTTAAACAGTCTGTGACTTTCTCCAAGTGTATACAGCCTACTTCAATTCTGTCTTGTTTTTCCTCTATATGTTCCCTCTTTTCTCTTCTTTGTGGATTCCATGTCAGTGTCTGATGCTAGACACCTGATTCATTAACATATGCCCATCTCCATTTATGTTTTATTAAACGTTGCTGAGTGCTTGCTTGTCAAAGCAAAGTTAACCATGTTTGAAACTTGGTTAGCACCATTCTCTAGCCTACCCAGTTGTAAATGGGTATTTTACCATGCTCTTGGGTTAGGGAAGACATGGGGAACAGGTCACCTCAACTCAAAGTTGCGGCCCGTTAAAGTGAAGTATCTAACACTTCGCTATCCTACGGCAGTATCTGCTTTGGGACTACATTTAAATGCTGCTTAGCAGGACTTCCTGTTTGGTTCTGTCCAAAAGTTACTTATGATAATCTCCTGCCACTTCATTTTCTGGATCTTTCTTTAATTAAGCATGCTGCTGAATGAATTTTTGGCAGTTATTTTCGCTCTTCATATTTCTGGTCCACACAGCACATCAAAACGCACTTCTGTTACATTTTTGGCCAGTACACTTATTTAACTTCACATCTGTTTGCAACTGTATTTCAGTTAAAGAAACATCTTCTTCTTCTTTGATCCATAACCGCCAACTGTCAAAGCAGTCAGCGGCCATCACGCCTGGTGGCGTCCTGTAGGGCAGCAACAAATAGATTCCACCTTGCTCGGTTGGCGGCCATCCTTCGCACAGTGCCCCAACTCTGGTTCATTCTTTGCATCTCGGCTTCCACAGTTCTCCGCCAAGTGGTTTTTGGTCGGCCTCTCTTTTGTTTTCCCTCGGGGGTCCATAGCATAGCTGTTCTTGTGATGGTATCAGGGTCCCTTCTGAGAACGTGGCCAACCCAACTCCAGCGTCTGCCAGCTATAATGGTGTGCATGTCCTCCTGGTTACTCGGAATAAGTAGTTCTTGGTTGCTGATGGTGTTTGGCCCAAAGATTCGGAGAATTTTCCTTAGGCGGATTGTGTGGAAGGAGGACAGTTTCGACATTTCCTTCTCTGTTACTCTCCAACATTCCGCACCATAGAGAAGCACAGAAAGTACACAGCTCTCTTACAGTCTTAATTTGGTGTTTGTGCTGTACTGGGAAGACTTCCAAATGTTGTTGAGAATAGCAAAGGCTGTTCTCGCTTTATTCATTCTGTTGTTAATGTCCTCGCTTGTTCCGCCGTCAGGTGTTACTATGCATCCTAGGTAAGTAAATGTGTGTTTGTTCTAACTTCTGGTTCCTTACTGTTATTGGCTCAGGATTGCCCACATTTAGTGTCATGACCTCTGTCTTCTTCAGATTGATGCTCAGGCCAACCTTCTGGCCATACTTATTCAGTCTATCGGTTTTGTCTTGAATGTGTTGATGTGAATGCGTGAGTAGTGCAATGTCATCTGCATATTCCAGGTCTTCCAGTGTAGAAAATGTTGTCCATCTAATTCCTCTTGAAATGCCCTCTGTTGTCTGGCGCATCACCCAATCTATGGCTGTCAAAAATAATGTTGTTGATAAGGGGCATCCCTGTCGTACTCCTGTTTTCACTTCGAAAGTTACATTACTCAATCCAACACTGCACGTAAAGTTAGAATAGAGGCTTTTTATGAGGGAAACAATGCGGCTGGGAATTCCATAAGCCCTCAGTATTTTCCATAGGCTGTCCCTGTGTGTGCTGTCGAAAGCCTTTTCAAAATCAACAAAGTTAATGTACAGCTGTCTCTGCCATTCTGAGCACTGCTCTATAATATTCCTGAGGGTGAATATATGATCTGCACATCTTCTGTTCTTTCTAAAGCCCGCTTGTTCTTTCCTCAGTTCATGGTCAACTGCTTTTGAAATTCTCTGGATGATTATCCTGCCTAGTATTTTGCTGGGAACTGAGAGGAGAGTAATTCCTCTCCAGTTGTTGCAGTCTTTGAGGTCGCCCTTCTTGGGCAATTTGACAATTATTTCTTTACTCCACTCTGTTGGTGTTGTCTCAGTTTCCCAGACTTGTGCAAATAGTGGTTCTAATAGTTCTACTGCTAGTTCAGGGTCTGCCTTGAATAACTCAGCATTTAGATTGTCGTGACCAGGCGCTTTTCCATTTTTTAACCCTTTGATAGCTGTGATGATTTCTTCTTTTCGTGGAATGTCTGTATTTACATCTAAGTCACTTTCAGCCTCAGGAACATTCATCTGAGTCTCTGGTGGTTCCTTATTCAGTGTTTCTCTGAAGTGCTCTGCCCATCTTGTTTCTTGCCCCTGTGCTGTGGTGATGAGATTTCCTTACTTGTCTCTTACTAACGTTATGTTGTTTGCACCTCGTTTTCCACTGATAGTTTTAGTTATTTTATAAACTGTGCTTTGTTCATTTCTCAGTGCTGCCTCTTCTGCCTGTCTTGCAAGGTCATCCAGAAATGTCCTTTTGTTAGCACGGGTTTGTCATTTTACTTCCTTGTCCAGCTGACTGTACTGTTCACTATATATTGCCTTTAACCTGGGAGACTTAGCTTCTGTTTTCTTTCTTTTCATTTCCTTTCTCTTCGCTATGGTGTTTAGCGTTTCTGGTGTTATCCAGTCTTGGCTCTTTCTTTCCTGGAATCCCAAGCATGACTTGCTGCTTTCCTTGTATATTGTTGAGATGGTGTTGAATTTCTGGTCGACATCATCGGTCTCTGTTATTTTCCGGCTTTTGGTAATCTGATATCGTCTCTTTATGTTGACCACGAAAGCTTTTCTGGTGAGGGGGTCTTTAAGTTTCGTGATGTTATATCTTTTCTGTTTGACTGCAACTGGTGGAGCAGCTCTGAGTTTCACCTTCAGTCTTGCTACTACTAGGTGATGATCACTTCCCACATCTGCGCCTCTTCTTACTTTCACGTCTTGTAGTGCATGTCTCCATCTGCCATTGATCATTATGTGATCTATCTGGTTTCTGTCTCGTCCTTTTGGTGATTCCCATGTTAACTTGTGCACTTCTTTGTGTGAAAAAAGTGTTCCTCCAATGACCAGGTTGTTAATACTGCAGAAGCTTATTAATTTGTCCCCATTCTCATTTACTGTTCCACTGCCGCATTTCCCCATTACTCTTTCGTTATAATTATTGTGTGTTCCAACTTTCGCATTTAGGTCTCCCATTACTATAATAAGATCATAGCTGGGTGCAGTTTCCATTTCCTTTTGTACCTGTTGATAGAACTCGTCCTTGATCTCTTCATCGCTGTCGTTTGTTGGTGCATAGCATTGTATGATTGTGGTGTTGGTGAATCTCCATCTCAGTCTTGCTCTTATCAGCCTGTTGTTAATGGGTTTCCATTTCAGTAAAGACCTTTCCATTCCTTTCTTCAGGATAATGGCTACACCTTCGTTGTGCTGACCATCCTCTCTACCAGAATAAAGTACTGTTTCCCCTGTAGATGTTTTTATTCTCCCCATCCCTGTCCATCTGCTCTCGCTTATTCCCAGGATATGTAATTTGTAGTTCCTCATCTCTGCTGTGATTTGTCTCAGCTTTCCTGCCTCATTCATAGTTCTGACGTTCCAAAAACCAATTCTGGTTTCGTGTTTTGCGGTCAGGGCCTCCGTTTTCATGCCAATGGCTTCCTTTCGGCTTTCACCACTGACAGTCATACAAGCCTGAGACTCCGGATGTTCGTCCCGCATCAAAGTTTTTTCATCTGTTGCTGTTTCCGTAACATGTGCAATTTTTTACATAGACAGGGGTGTCGGCCCTGTGCTAAAATCCCCATCCTGGAGGACCAGGGTACCAGCTTTTGTCTGACCCCTACCCACACAGACCAGTCCAGCTTGGTTGAACCTGCTAGGAGTAAATCTCCCACTGGCATAGCTCTGGGGATTATCAGGGTACACAAGCTGCCATACCGCTACAAGGTATATGTACCATTGATGGCAGAACATCATGTGCGTGTTTTCCACCCTGAGATGATATGGTCTTAATACTGGTTGTGACAAGCAAGTCACAAAAGAAGACTAAGGAAGGTTGTACATACTACTGGCGTACATACAACCATGCCTTTTAACTCATTCCACCCTGTTGCGACATTGCCCATTCTGCCCTGATGCGACATAAAGCGACCCGCCTTTTTTGTAAGCGCCTAGCAACGGAACTCTCATATTGAGTGACATCCGGCGAGAACAGGAAAAAACTATAGCATTTCACTTTCGATTCATTGAAAACCGAATGTTTTTATGTAGTTTCGTTTGGATTATATAGACGTTTGAAGTCAGACCAGTGTGTGCGGTGTGTTGAGGCCTTTTTTTATCAACAATCCACGACAGGCACAAACGCGACCGGCAGTGGCGGTTCCAGGGGGTTGTCATTGGGGGTGCTGCACTGTTCATTCATTTCAAATACTATACATAATACTCACAAATTGTGACCACCATGTGAAATATCGACCCAGACACAAATGATTAGTGTCTTATCTCATCTAAAATCTGTCAAGAAGTTCTGAAAAGTTATTTTAAACGTTTACCGCAACTAGGAGTAATCATTGGCAGTCGTAGCAGCTTCCCGAGTCTCAAACCGGTTACACAGACTTGTATGCACTATTTCTCGTGTTTAAAATTTTCATTGTAACTTCCCTTTAATTAGAGATAATTTACACGAGCTGCGATCCGTTGCAGCTCATGATAAAAAATTCAAACCAATCGTAATTCGTCTCTAGCTGTGTGTATGACAAGCATTCGCTTATAAGAGGTCAAGGTCACTTGAGCTGAAATCGTTTGCAGCACATACGGTGTAAGATAATTTTTTTTATTTTTATTTAACCCCTCCGGTGTAACCTCAATTTTTTGGTTTGTCCGTATTATGTATTATAATGTTGTAGTAGAGACAGCAGTATGCAGTCCTTTTCTTTGGGAGTGCTGCAGCTCTACAGCTCATTAAAGAAAGCCGCCACTGGCGACCGGCCTTTTTAGTAAGCGTCTAACAATGGAACTCTCGTATCGAGCGATATCTGGCGAGAACAGGAAAAAACTAGAGTTTCAGTTCCGATTCTTTGAAAACCGGATGTTTTTATGTGGTTTCGTTTGGATTATGTAGACGTTTGAAGTCAGACCAGTGTGAGTGGTGTGTTGAGACCTATTTTATCAACAATCCACGGCAGAATGGTCTTTCAATTTATTCAGTCATTGATTGATAATGACGATCCCGACGATAACAACTAAGAGGACGAGTCCAATGTTGACTTAGATGATGAGGCAGTGGATTTATCTGATGATAACAATTAACAGTAAAACTAGTGACAGCACTGATGAAACAGAAGCAGACCTGAAGTGGTCTGACACGCTAAACACTGTCAGTGACAAAATGGGTGCATTAACTGAAACACAAGGCGCCCTTCATAATCAGGACCCAAATAGCTCACCATTTGACTATTCTAGCCTCTTCTTTCCAGTTACAATAATCAAACTATTTGTGGAACATACTAACAAATATGCTGAGCAGCGGCAGGAAACTAAAGGTGTGCAAGACTCCAACTGGAGTTTTTTATTTTTATTAAAAATAAAATACCATTAAAGTCATATAAATGTATACATTTCTTGAAAGTTTGTTCATTTTTCTTTCTAACATTTTTATTTAATTGAAATTGGTGAACATTTGCATGCTCAAATATGTTTTCAAAGATTACACGTTGTGTGGTAAAGAGAGTTACGTCCCCTTGGTTAGGGTTGGGGAACAAAAATGTGCCAGACCGGGTGGAAAGAGTTAAGAAAGCTTAGTGAGCATTGTAGGTGCAGAAATACTTACCAAAAATGTGTTTAAATTTCTGTTCGGGTCATGTGCCTTTTTCCCACTGCAGACTTCCAGAACAACCTGGAGGAAAACACATTTATAATGAAGTCACAAATTATATTTATTTCATGAAATATGATAATAAAAAAAAAAGGTAAAGCTAAAGGATCCCGTTACAAGCCCATTGGAAATATGGTGTTAGGCCCATATTTTCTTGACCATTGGCCCACTAGGAGTGATGTGGTCAGCATAATGCCTGCCGCCTTAACCTTCCCAGAGTTGCTCTGGTACCCAATTTACGAGGCTGGGTCTAAAAAATCCCACCTCAACTGGGGATCGAACCATGGACCACTGAGCTAGGAAGCCAGTGCACTAACCACTGCGCTAACGCGGCTCCTTAAAATGATAATAAAATTTATTGATAATTTTATTTTTTTTCTAAATGATAATAAAATTTTCAATAAATTTTATATTTCAATGAGGATATTTCTGCATATGATACTACATAGCAAGACATTTCTGCATATGATACATCTAGTTACGGTATCCAAGAGGGACTAAACAGAGAATAAAAATGTGCACATCATTTGCTTTCATTTACAATAAAGTCTCATCTAATTTACCCATTGTTACTATTCATTATTTTTACCACAAGGAACATATTTAACTACTATGAATGACCTATTTCTGCTTGTGACAGCCTTTTTTCAGCTCAGCCCATGAACTTCTTGCTATCTTGACCTTCTCTTTTATCTTTCTTCTCAAAGTTCTGTTTGGTTTCCCCTCTTTTCTTACCCTATAGGTTCCAATCAAGAGCGATCCTGGTTATACTGTTTGGTCGTTTCCTTTAGAGCATGGGTAGATAACCCAGGAGCTGTAGGAATCTACTTTAAAAACAATGAGCTCTCTAAAGACCTCCTTGATAAAATCATGTCTGTTTTCAGGTTAGGGAGTATCTGGAATTTCAAATAAATTCAACCTACATGTAACTTTAAATCTCTGCCGCACTGTTTTCTTCCTGCAATCTCATCATGAGAGCGGTGGAAAGCTAAATATTTCACCGAAAATTAACTTCACTTCAAAGAAATGATTGTTTTCTATCTTCTACAGTACCTGCAGAAGCAATTGCTACCACCAAACCCCTCCATCACCTACCCCCTGTATGGAGATCAATGCAATTTAAAAAGACATGTACCTTTCACTACCTGGCACAAGGAAAAAAAGAGTGAAAACTCGTAACCTAAGTAAAAAGATCTTCTACAGTTCATGAATAAAGTAAGCGTACCTGCAGGTTTTTCCACTGAGAATACAGCGAAAGTACCTTTAAGCCTGGGTACATCACATCGGCGAGAGAAAGCTAGTCCAAAATTTACCTAGGTTAACAATTCTTTTTCTACCCTCAATCCCTTAGAGATCTACCAAATGGCGCCTTGGGATCTACCGGTAGATAAAGATCGACCGGTTGTGAACCCTGCTCTACAGCGTGTCCTATCCATCTCCACTTTCTCTCATTAGTCTCCTGCTTCAGTGGTTTGTGTCTGGTTCTTTTCCACAGGTCAATATTTATTTCATTTACTACCATAAGCATTATTTATTTTGGCTCCTTGCAATATGACTATTACATCAGCTCACAGAGGTAACTTGTTTTGCTTCTATGGCAACTAAATCATCATCACTCCTTGCTATACTTGGAGACACAGCAAAAATAAAAAAACTTATCCTTCTCCTATTTTTTTATTCTGCACTTTGGCCTCACTTCCTAATCCATAATCCTCTGGGTCTACCCTTCTTCCTAAGCTCCTGTGGAGTCCAGTCAATTGCCTATCCTGGCCATTGCATCTTTCCAAGCAAAGCAGGCAACTTTTCAATCATTTTCATCTCCTTCATCTGAGTTCAAGAATGATGTCCCATATTCCTGTCTGTACTTGGTTTTCCATGCTTTTCTGTCCTCTCTTCCCATATTACTTGTAACATTCTTCTGAAAGCTTTCTCAATCCTCAATGCTACTAAACCTCCCCATTTAAAGTTAAAAATAAAAAAAATAGAAAAAGAACTTACCACACCCAATGCATACACATCTGACTTCGTCGACTGCCCGCAGCCACTTCTAAGTTCAGGAGCCAAGTAAGCTGTTGTGCCAAACAGTTTAGTTGTAGACTCAGCAACAGTAATGTGTGTAAAGCGAGTGGTCTCTGAACTCTGGCTTGTTGCATACTTGGCCTGACCCAAATCTCCTAACTTTGCCTCAAGGTACTGGTCAAGAAGGATATTTGCACTTGTAGAGAGAGCAAGAGGAGATGAGATTTAAAGGATACAGTTGCTATATATGCACAAACCTAACACCACCAACAACTTACTTGTGAATAACTACTGTGTGAAATAATATATATTGAAATAATTTGTAAAATTTCAGTTAAAAGAAGTGAGATTCAGTGGAGAGCTGAGTGAAATCCTAAATGAATAAATATCCCTACCTTTTGATATCCCCATGGATTAGAGGTGAATCTCCCATTGTGTGCAGAAAGTTAAGCCCCTTGCACGCACCAAGCAGAATATTCATGCGTCGCTCCCAATTAAGTGGTGGTGTGCTATTCTGTAACAAATAATAGAAAGGTTTAATTAAACTGAAGGCAGAATGGTTATATATGCAAGCTTCAGGTTAACCTATTTTCATCCAAGAAGTTATGGCCACACCAAGAATTGTTATAATTATCTGTATTTACATGATACTACATCAGCTAAAATGTCGTACACGGCAACTAATATGAGGTTATGCGTGAGACTGGCAACATCATCATGTTAAACAAACTGCCACAAAAACCACCACTGCAAGAGCATGTGACTGCTTGGTGTAAGCAAGGGGACCGGCTGCAGTTGTGGCTCCATGCTTCATTAGGAGCGTAAAAGAAAATAATGATGATAGCAGCTGAATCTCCCTGTAGTTACCAGGAAGGGGGGATGTCTCTAAAGAGACACAGAAAGAACAGGACTATTGTACCCTCAGGCATGTTGTACAAGACAACTAATCTGAGGTTGTGCCAGGGCTGGCAAACTCATCATGTAAAACAAACTTATAGAAACTACCACTGCAGGAGCATGTGAATACTTTGTGCAAAGGGGCCAGCTGCAGCGGTGGAGCCATGCTCCATTCGGTGTGAAAAAATATAATGATATCAGATAAAGTTATACAAATATTTTAATTTTTGAAGGATTGTCAAAAAGCTTTGTTTACAACTTCAAAAAAAAATTTTTTTGCACTTCCACTTATATTCTGCAAGTACGGTAAGAGGAAGCAAAAAAAATATTTAACAAAAAAAAAAAATTGGTGCTGAGTCAGTTTTTTGCAACAGAACGATACACTCAAAACATGGGGCATTTCAGGGTTTACCCTCCATCAGCTCCTGTAACAGACAGGAGACAAAGATAAGAATATAGACAAGAGAAATAGATAAAGGACACTGTAAATACGTGGGGGAAAAAATTGAAAAAGACAAAAAAAACAAGATAAGCAACATAGAATGATAAAAAGGAACAAACAACACAGGTAATGTCAAGAAAAAGCAACACTTTATAAGCAAGAAAAAATACATACAGGAAAGAAAAGAATAAACTCAAAGAATCTAACAAACAAAAAAGTGCAGCAGAAAAAACAAATTGAGAACTCAGTGAAATAATATAAAAGAATGGCCTGGTGTGAGATCTAAAATGGTAAAATTGCAAGTGAAGGAGGCTCAAGCAGTTTCTTTTTTTTTTTTTACTGTTTACAAATTTTTACAGATACAGCAGTATTCACTTCTAGTGTTCTCTGAGTTTATTTCAGTTCATATGTTATTTTTGACTTCCTATTTCCAAGTCAGAAAAAAAAAAAAAAACCAATCCATAATAAATACTAAACATTTTGAAATAACCTAGAAAAACAAAGAAATAATGACAACAGATAGGAACCTATCAAAACAAAGAGACTTACTTTTTAGAACCAGGAGATTCATTAAGACAGGCCAAAGAAATCTGATGACCATGACAAACATTCAAGAAGTAGTCGCTAAGGCTGTTGCTAGATTAGCAGAACTGAAAGAGGAAATTGTTCAGGGCTCCAAGAAGAACATGTCAGGTTTCTAAAGAATTCAAAACTCTTAGCAACGAGAAACTACTTAGACTGCTACTAGGAATGGGCTATTTTAGAATAGAAGAACCATACTGCACAGTGTGTCTACAAGAAAATAATATATAGCATTTCCTACTAAAATGTAGGAATTATTAACAACAGAGAAAACCAATATTCAATCATTTTTCAGAAACAAAATGAAAATAAAATCGACAGTAGCCATTAAATGGACTTCACACCTGACAGCAAAAATTACTGATTGCTGTTAAGTAATGTGTTGAACAGACTAGATCTTACGATCAGCTTATAATGTTGATGTGACATAGGATTTTATGTAATAAAATGACATTCAATTTTCTTGATCTTGTTTATATAAATTAGTAGGAAAGGAGTAAAGAAATATACACTGAAACATAAGGAATGACTTTTTAACGACCGTACAGAATTACTCAGTATTCACACTTAACTGAATGAACTTTATATATGATAAAAGAACTATGCGAAAAAGAGGGACAAAATGCAATGCTATGGACTTAATAGTAGAGGGATGTGATAAAAAACAGACAGAAAACGTAATTTAAAAAAAAAAAAAAAAAGCAGCAAAAAACTTCAAAGCCACACAGTAATAAAGGCACAATAACCTAGACTTACTTTCTGTAACAGTCTATCCTCGAGAGAGCCATTGACCAGGTACTGGTACACTAGGCACAGCTCAGAATTGTGTTGGGCATATCCATAGAGAGTGACAATATTTTCATGTCGATACCTGAAAAAAAAAAGATTAACTCCAAATTTATTACTGATACTGCAGACAAACACCCATACTTGTACGTAATGGTCATTTCCATAATATTTTCTGCATAAGCTAAAGGTAGTCCCATAGCTGATACTGCGTAGGGGAGTGAAGTGTTAGAGGCTTCACCATACTAGGTATCAGCTTTATAAGGAGGGGTGACTAATACCCTTCCTCACTGCCTTTGCCTTCTCTAACACAAGAGCAGAGTCAGGCACCCCGTTACAGGTGGGTAGAATAAAGTGTGACCTTACCAGTTTTCTATCCCAGATCCTGGTAACTGTGCTGCGAGAGGAAAGTGCTCTAACTACTAAGCCAATCAGAAGTTCTATTTCCTGCATACGAAAGCGTTAGCACAATGCATCATACAGTCTAAGCTTAGCTCTCGACTCTTTTTTTTTAACAATTACTTAAAACACATGCACACAAACTCCACTTGGTTCTAGTAGTTAAGAGTTAGAATTATCTTTCATAACTGACACCCATTTAGCAATGACTTCACTTACTTCAGAAGAACTGCCAGTTCATGCTTAACTTGGTCTGACTTCTTCTGAGTGTCAGGTGTTGACTGTGGAAACATTTTTGTTCAAATCATTCTTTAAGACAAGAGCTCATACTTCTACAAAATAAATATAAACATATGAAACAGTGTGAATGTAGTTTCTTCTTCCTCGTTCGCCCTGAGAAGGACGTTGGTTGCGTTGTGTCTGTTTACAGCGAAGCTGCGATATCTGCACCTTTCGGCCGACACATCCGACTTCAGCACAGCATTTTTTGGGACTGGGTTTGCCTTCCCACTTCGATCCCTACTCTCTCAGCCAGACTGCAGTGATGCAGCCTGTTTCCAGGACCACCACTTGGAGGTGGAGTAGGGTCTTGGTCAGCTCTGGTTCGCTGACCCTGACGCAAGCAGTCAAGCAATGGGTCGCTGACTGCATTCTCTATTGCTGCATCTTTGGGTCCCGAATGTAGCTTAAAAACAGAGAATAAGAATAATGCTTATCTAAAAATAAACACCCACTGAAGACAGATAAAAATGACTGATACTGCACCTGCCATCTATCAAACAAGCCACAGAATCTGAAGTGTTTCACTCAATATCTTAAACACTGTTTGTTCAGTTAGAAAAAAAAAGTAAAGGTAGTCCTGCAGCCGATACTGCCGTAAGAGAGTGAGGTGTTAGAGACTTCACAATACTAGAGGCATCTTTTTTTATGAGGTGGGGTGACCAGTTCCTGCTGCCTTTGCCTTCCCTAACTCAAGAGCAGAGTCAGGTACCCATTTACATACAGCTTGGGTAGACTGGAGCGTGATACTACCAAGTGTCAATACAGGAACCCAATAACTGTAACGTGTGAGGAAAGCGCTCTAACCAATTAGCCAATTGGATGCTCTCGTTAAATTATAGAACACTAAACTATTCAAAATGGCCCTAACCATTATGGAAAAAAGCATTTAAAATAAGAACAACTAACAAGCAATCTTACAGAATGCAGCTTTTTAATGGCGCAGTCCAAGTGGTGTATGGTGCCCAGATAAACTATGCCGAAGGCCCCTTCTCCTATGATTTTGCTTTTGCTAAAACTCTCAGTGGCACTGAGTAACTCTCTGTAACTGAAGCAAGCCCTGCATTCCAATGCATCATTCACAATGTTTTCAGGCAGTGATGAAGATGCAGCTGAGTCCACCTTCTGCATGGTGTTAAGGCTTAGTGGTTGTGGGTTTTTCTGAACTGCAGAGGTTGGGAATCTTGGGCTGTTGAGCATCTGTGGTTTATTCTCTGCTCCACAAGAACTAGACTGTTCAGCTAAAAACAGAAACTAAAATTAAATTTTGTAACAATGATAGATTGGCATCTTATGAAATAAGGAACAAATATCAATTTATAGTGAAAGTATGGAAAAAAGAGTTCTTATTGTTACTGTGGTTCAGAATTGACATCATTGTACTCCAGGTAAACCCTTAGGCTTAGTCTCCCTCAGTAAATGTCAAATGGTATGAATGCTGATTGTTCCTGTTGCGTGCCGGTTGTATAAATGCCTGACCCATCTTTCCTTATGTCTTTCCTTACTAGTTTTACCAAATTCCAGCAATCTGAGTAGTGTTGACTCATCAATTGCAGTGTCACTAAAAAAATGCAATCACTATAATTAAAAATAAAACTGCAACCACTGTATGGCACCTTACAGGTGATGTGTGTTTACATGAAGTACCGAAACTATAATTCTGAAGTTTGCAACATTCCAGTTTTAGAGACCAAAATGACACCATTACTTTTCACTCCCCATGGCAAATAAGGCTGCAACTATTGATCTCTGCTGATTTCTATTTGGGACCATCTGCTTCAGCTCAGCCAATGAGGTTCTGAGTGATTTTGTTTCTTCTACCACTGGCACAAACATAATTGTCAAAAAAAAAAACATATGGAAAGTTACCTACTGAGACAAGGAAGAGAGCCCATAAAGTGGGAGCAAATTGATGAAAACATGAATTGGACTGGCAAATGAAACAAATTATTGGAAAAGATAACACAAACAGAAATGAGAATATAAAATAACTGGAGTATTAAACGGATCAAAAGCATCATGTGGCTTCAAGAGGCAAAGTTACCTGGTTTTGCATCAGGTAGTGCCATGGTCTAGTCTACCCAGCAGTAAATGGGTACTGGACTCTGCTCTTGAGTTAGGGGAGGCAAGGGCAGCAAAGAAAAGAACTGGTCACCCCACCTATTATAGTCTAGACCTATTACAGGTCCGCCACCTTTTATGTAAAACCCTTGGAGCCAAATGCGTTTAGGAATTCAGTATTTTTCGGATTTCAAAACGGTAATATGGTCCATTTACTGTATATTACAGTAACACCTTAGGTATGGAAGAAAGCCTCACTTGCATAATAAGCCATGGGTCATCAATTAGTATGCTAGTGTTGCCCTAGACTTGTCTTTTCCAACTAAGGGCATATGTTGTTGGTAGGTGACCAGTGACTGTCACCTACATGACAGAAAATTGTCAGAGCAGCCTCCCTCCCTCCCTCCCTGCGCAACGGTTGTATAGTTCACTTTTGATGATGAGAGATGCTTTCTTTTCTTGTCACAGTTAACCTATATGGATATCTGCAGCTCTTTTTGACACTTTCACTTTTTACTTTACTTAGTCGCTCTCCTTCTACCGTGAGGTGTAGAGGTTTGGAAGAGAGAGCGCCAGACTATTTTATCGGCTGTCTTCCTCCTGGCCTGGTTCCATTCTAGTCCTCGGTCCTTCAAAGATTGTCTAATATTGTCCTCCCAGCGGACTCTGGGTCATCCTGGGGGTCTGGATCCCTGGCTCTTTGTTTCCCATGCTTGTCGTGGTAGCCGATCTTCTCCCATTCTGCAGGCATGGCCAAACCATCTTAGTTGGGACTGTTCTACTTGGGTCTGCAGGGGGTGGGATTTTAGGCCTTGACGTATCGTCTGGTTGCAGACCATGTCTCTTCTTGTTAC
Organism: Oreohelix idahoensis; assembly: GCA_024509875.1. Taxonomy (NCBI): domain Eukaryota; kingdom Metazoa; phylum Mollusca; class Gastropoda; order Stylommatophora; family Oreohelicidae; genus Oreohelix; species Oreohelix idahoensis. The sequence continues at coordinate 169,922 of JAMPIV010020638.1, forward strand.
TTCAACCACCTTCCTCAGATACCTCATTTCTGAGGTTTGGATCTGGCTTTTCTTGGTTGTAGTCATTGCCCATGACTCGCATCCATATGTCAAGACTGGGACATAGGTGGAGCGGTATACAGCTTCCTTTTCTTGTCACAGTTAACCTATATGGATATCTGCAGCTCTTTTTGACACTTTCACAATGAAATTAAACTCAAAATCACAACAAAAGTGCAATAATATTTGAGAACCTCAGATGCATTAGTGGCTGGCAGGAGCATGAAACACAAATGACCATGATACATTCTAAGCTCTGGTACCTACATCTTCTTGTCTAATGTATTGTGCATGCATTAGCATAGTATTATAAGGACATGAACAGGAAACATGACGGTAATGATGCCGCACACCTGCCTGAATTAGGTTTCGCAAATGGGTGATGCTTCATGAAAAAATACTTATGGTTTTCTGGAGTTTTTCAACTTTGAAATTTTGGATAAAAGGTCGCAGACTCATGCATTCCACCCCCCGGAGATGAAAACTTGTAGAAAAATCCGAAAACCTGTACAAAAATCTGAAAAACCTGTAGCCTACAAAAAAAAAAAAAAAAAAAAAAAAAAAGGGAGGAAAGGATCCCATTACATGCCCATCGAGGCATATTGGGGAAAATGGTGTTAAGCCCATATTTTCTTGACCATATGGTATACTAGGGGTGATGTGGTCAGCATTTTTTTTTTCACAGTAAGTTTTTAAAGTTATTGTTACTGTGTTTTCCTTGTTTGTACATTTGGTACAATTCTTCACGTTGAATATAATAGGAAACTCAATACAGAGTGTTACAACAGGAGTTGGTCTGATCGTCATAAGGGTTTCCCCTGTTGATCTAGTGTTTAGGCCCTTTAATAAGCTCCACTATGACTTTTGCTGTGAACCCGTCATATCTCAAGTCCGTGACCAGAATCCAGATTTAGAGTGTGTTTTGGCGTGGGTTTCCCCACAAGTCACAAATTTTAACAAAAGTATGCTATGTTGACTACCTCCTATGTTTGATCTGTCATCAATATTATTAGGCCTAAGTCTTTCCCTGGATTTATTTTCGTCATTGTCGGAGTCTAAATCAGGCCCGTATTCAATACCCACATCAATTTCAGCCATATCATTAACTTCCTGATCAAATACAAGTCAACACAGTTCCCAAAAACAAAAAGAAAGCCATAATGTAAAAAAAAAAAAAAATTGTGAAAATCAAACTATACATTGTCCAATTATTGTAAATAAAGCCAACCAAAATTACCAAATTGTGTGTGTGTGTGTCTATTCTAAAATAGTTGTTTCCTCATACTCATCATGGTGTGACACAACAACAGTAAATAATATAAACCAACTAAAATACAAACAAAACAAAACCAAACAAAAACTGGAGGAAGGGGTGTAAAGCCTGAGGTGTTTAGTTTGATATTTAACTAACTTCCATTTGTCATAAGTAATATGTTTTATAAGATACAGTTTTCAGTACAGGTGACAAATAATCACTATTATTGAATCATAATCTATCATTATCATCAATAAATCATTATCTATCTATCCTACTTTAATTACATAAAACAACCGGCGAAAATCTGTTTGTGTGTTTTATTCTAAAAGAAATTAAGGATAATAAATAAAGACGGTGCAGTACAAATGATATTTACGTACACTCTTGTCTAAGAATTGAAGATAATAAGTTCTGCAAGGGTGTACAGCTGGTATTTTTGAACTTCTCTGAAATCAAAAACTCAGATGGCAAGGGAATCTGGTGGTTGGCTGCAGACAAGCTCCTACCAATGTGATTTGCCTTTATATAAATAAATAAATAAAAATAAAAAATAAAATTTCAGCACATAATTTTAGATTAGATAACGAATAATGAATGCTATACACTGCTGTCAATGATGTTGGAGGTTAAGCGTGATTCTGGTTCAAGGACTGAGAAAATATGTTTTACATGTTGTGCTTAAAGTTTCACTACAGAAACTACATAAATTAATGTTCTTTTGAAATGTTGAGTTTATAAGTGTCCACCTTACAAGGTATAAGACCACAAGTGATAAGTTTCACAAGACAATAGTAAGCAATTTCAAAGTCACTAACAACAGTTTCATAGGCCATTAGAGTTTTAGTAGTCATTAACGAACTGCTTCTCGAGCAAATGATATAAAGCTTCAAATGCATTGAGTAATACATGAAATAAATAAATTAATTAAAAAATAAAATGGTATTGAATCAGTTTTACAAGTTAATGGTATTCAGGAAACAAGGGACGTTTCGGGTTTTACCCTTCGTCAGCCACAGTTACGAACAGGTGACAAGGATAAGAATTACATATAGGTACTACAAAAATATATGATGACGAGGAACACACCAAATGAGTGAACAAGCAGATGGAACAACGGTGCTGACCAAAACGAGAACAATAATAATGCAAGAAAATCGTAAAACCAGAAAGACATATCGAAACAAGAAAGTAAATAATCAATGAAACGAAGACAGGAATGAACAACAATATTAAAACAAGTAACCCCATCGAGGCCAGCTCCCTGACGTCGAGATGGGGCTCAAGTACAGCCATCAGCGGCGAAAAACCAAGACTGGCCAGGCCGTCCTACACTCGAGCAAGACCACAGTCTGCCCTAGCAAGTCAAGGTGCTGAAGACGGAGGCAACCAGCCAAGAGGCGCACCACAGCAATCAGGATGCCACGCACACGCGCAATTGAAATATGCCTGTATCTACAAAACGTTATGGTACTCACCCTGTGACGGACACCCAGGCAGGCAGTGCCGGGTCCTCTGCCTCAAAAGGGCCCAACCCCTACTACTGGGGTCCTTCTCAATTGCCCCGTGGAGCCAGGAGGCATGAGAATAGAGCTACTGGCCAAGCAAAGCAAAGATCACTTAAAATAATGCACTCAACAGTAAAAAAAGATGGCTACAGCAAAAAATTAGAGCTCGAAAATATCTTGAATGAAGAGCAAGTAAATGTATGCTGCTTGCAAGAAACCCTCCTCAACAAGGACATAGCCTTCAAAATCAGAGGCTACCAGTGCTACCGATCTGACCGAATAGACAGGCGAAAGGGTGGAATACTTACACTCGTGAGGAATAACATCAGTGCATGTCAGCTTGAAACATATATGGAGGGGGCGGAATACCAGATGCTTCATCTCAGGAAAGAAAGTACAGAATTCCACCTGCTCAACTACTACTGTCCGAGCGACCGCCCACTGGCACTATGATGATAGGAAACTCTTTACAGAGCGATACAACAGGAAGCAATCTGATCATCAGAAGAAGTCCCCCCCATCCGACAAGTGTTTCGGCCCAATTACTTCTTTACACTCTAAGGGGGGGCGGGCCCACTTGGGTCATGACTCCCAAGCGTCTCAGCTTCCTGTTGTCTTGTATCGAAAATGAACCCATTTCACTTATGGTAGCAACTTTTAAATCCACAACGCCAGCCGTGGAGGCAATTGTGAAAGTAACAACGAGAAGACAAATTATTCCGTTCGTTCCGTCACCCTTCACAAGTAAGGACACACACTGAGACATTAGCGCGCAGCCGACGAGCTGCGCGCCGCAAGCCACTGAAATTTTGTACCTGACACTCTCCCTATAGTATACATCGCCTGTTGCCCCAGAGTCGCATCTCTTTCACTAGTACACCAAAAAATCTCAGATCCGCAGCTAGATCGCTATACTTGGCTGCTTTGAATGAATGTTGCTCGTCTAATCTGGATTCAAATGGCACGGTCAGTTCAATCAGTATGACTTGAAGCGTTGCTGCAGAATGAAGCACTATATCCGGCCGTCTCCCCGATTTTCTGATACACTCTGGATATGCCCCCCGTCCAGGTAGGTCTACCGCCATCTCCCAGTCGTTTGCACAGTCAAGAAGAGATGGTAAACTGCTACCAGGTTTACTCGGTTTGGGGTGTGCTGACTTTCCTGCCCTCAGAAAGTATGTGTTTGCGGTGTCTGGCAGGACTTTGCTATTCGCTTTCATTCTTGCCTGATCTATTGTCGCAGCAAGCTCATTTAGCACTTTGTTATGGCGCCAAGTGTATCGCCCTTGCCCTAATGACACCTTACACGCTGAGAGCACGTGTTCAAGTGTCTGCCTTCCCTGGCACAGGGGGCACTGCTCATCATCCGACTTTCCCCATTTCACAAGGTTGGTGGCCGACGGCAGCAGGTCATACATTGATCTAACCACGAAGCTGAGCCTAAGAGGTGCCATATGCCATATATCATTCCATGTCAAGGACCTCTGCAGAGCTCCTTCCCATGTGGTCCATTGGCCTTGCTGGACCTGCTGCATTGCTTTTTGCAACCTCTTATCATTCTCAGCTCCTCATATCTCCTGAACTACCATGTCTCTGCGCTCCCTGCTTGACGCCTTGGACCACCAGCGGATGTCACCATGCCCAAATCCCCGTCTATTCGTTTGTGTGTATCCGATTACCTCTCTCAGTTTGAGTGACTCTTCAGCAGCATCAACAGCTTCTTCCACTCTCCACTTCCTTCCCGTTTTCAGTGTGGGCTGAATGGACTTAACCACGTCATCAGCTGACTCGCGTAGCATCATTGCAAGCCTTGCTTTTCCAACTTTGTATTCTTCAACAACTGACTTGAAGGGAAGCAGAAGTTTTGACTTTTTGCAGTACAGTGCTACATCTGACAGACCTGGTGGTACCCCTAGCCATTTTCTCATGAACTTGTTGATCTTCTGCTCTATAGCTTCCACTGTACTTGTGCTTATTTCATATATAAGCAGTGGCCACAGCAACTTCGGTATCAACATGAACTGGAGGCACCACAGTTTGAACTTTCCCAGGAGTCTGCTTTGGTCTATGATCTGTAGTCCTCTGTCTGCCATTTCTATTGTCTGTTGCACTGCCTTCGAGTCTTTTAAAGAGGCAACGTACACCCTGCCAAGACTTTTAACAGGTTCCTCAATGACAGTAGGGATTCTTTGGCTAGAAACCGTGAATATGACCTCTGCTATCTTCCCTTTCCTGACTGATAGGCTTCTCGACTTCTTGGGTTTGAAGCTCATTCTGCACCAGCTGACTAGTTCATCCAGGCGTGCTAACATCCTCCGGGCCTGATGTTCATCTGATGTCAGAATTGTTGTGTCATCCATGAATGCTTTGAGTGGTGGCATGTGACACATTCCACTGAGCTTTGGGCCTATAGCCACTCCTTCAACCGCATTGAGGATTACCTGCATAGCCATGACGAATAGTATCGGAGAGATGGTACATCCCATCGCAATTCCAACTTCAAGGCCAATCCACTTCATTGTGTACTCTCTGGTTGAAAATCTGACAGAAAACCCTGCGAAATACAGCTTCAGCATTGCTGCAATCTCTTGTGGAACATGATACATTTCTAGGGCATGCCACAACATCTGGTGTGGAACGGATCCATAAGCATTCGCTAGATCCAACCAGATTACATGGAGGTTTGTTCTGTCAGACTTTGCCTTTTGGATTGCTTCCCAGATCATTGCGGCATGCTCTAGACATCCTGGTGTACCTGGGATACCTCCTTTCTGAATGGTAGTGTCAATGTACCCATTTGCCAGGAGGTATGTAGTGAGTCTTTTCGCCATTACTGAGAAGAATATCTTCCCTTCCACATTGAGTAGTGAGATTGGCCTGAACTGACTGATGTCTGTGGAATTTTGTTCCTTCGGGATGTAGACTCCGTTTGCCTTTCTCCATTCCTTGCTTACGAGTTGGGTTTTCCACGCATTCTTCAGTAAACGGAGCAGTCGTTTGAGAACCTCAGGGCATCTTTTATACACCACATATGGAACACCATTAGGACCTGGAGCTGACTTGCACCGAGCTTTCTAGACAATGCTCTCTACCTCTTGCACTGTTGGGGGCTTAGTGTTAAATTCAGCTCCTGGCTTCCCCGGCTGCTGAGCAGCTCATCTTTGCGACCATCTGAATATGTCCTTCTAAGGTGTTCTTCCAGGTCTTTTTTCCTGATGTTTAGCGTACTCGACCGTGGCTGCTCAAACAGTTCTTTGGCAAACTTGAAGGGCTCCCTAAAGAATCTTTCCCTATCCCTTCGAGTCTTCCTTCTCTTCCTGCACAACCTTTCTGCTCTACAAAGGGCATTATGTTGGTCTTTCAGGTGTTCCCAAACTTGCCGTAACCCTTCCTTCTCTGTGGCAACTGCGTTCTTGAACAGTTTTCAGGCATGCTTCTTCTGTTTCCCGATTTCATCTATTTTAATTTGTCTTCTACTTTTCCGTGGTGGGTTACTTTCCCTTGCCTCCCTCACACCGAACTCTTTGCGACAGTGCAGATATACTATGTCGCTGAAGATTTCCAGCTTCTTCTCCAAAGTTAGCTGCTTCAGGTTGTTATCCAACTCTTTTGCCAAGGCTTTGTCCAGCTGTTCCCAAAGCCCTTTTGCACTGGCAGGTGGAAACTTTATTGCATCTCTTTTCCCGTCCAAGAAGTGTGTGAGATCATCATCTGGCAGATCAACTTGAATGTACTCAGCACTGTGGATTAGCTCCTGGCTGCGTTCTTCTAACGTCTTATCCGTCGAGACAGAGCGCTGTTGATCTCCCCCTGATGACCTCCCACACCCCTTTTTCATTCTGTGGATTTTCATTCCTCTCTGAAGACACAATCCCAGCAAAAGAAAGACTGATTGTATGCAGAGACTTCAACAGCCACTCACAGAGCTGGGGCTATAATCACATGGACAGGAGAGGTGAGGAGCTTGAAAACTGGCAGGATGACAATGGGCTTATCCCGATTAACCAGCCAATCGACCCACCAACCTTCTACTCGAGATCATGGCACACCACCTCTACACCAGACCTGGCATTCCACTCACCAGGCCTGGAGTGGAACACCACACGCGTTGTAGGGAAACAGCTTGGAGGCAGCGACCACCGGCCAGTCTTCCTAATTGTGGAAAATGAACTTGTCAAGGACAGCAGCACTCTCTCTAGGTGGAACTACAAGAAGGCAAACTGGACAATGTACCAGCATCGTACCAGTATACTGGCTAGAGATCTGACTGTAGACAAAGACATCAATAAGTTAGTTGATGAATTCAGCAGATGCATATTACAGGCTGCTCGTGAAACAATACCTAGAGGGGCTCGTAAGCACTACAAACCATATTGGAATAGTGAACTAGAGCAACTGCACAACGACGTGGAAACATCTCGAAAGCAGGCAGAGACCAGTCCATGCCAAGAACACCAAAATAACTACCAGCAAGCTAAGGCCAAATTTCAAAGGGCCAAGTTGCAGGCCAGGCGGAGAAGCTGGAAGGAGAAAACAGTCCTTGAACTTCGAAAGAGATACAAGGAAACTGTGGAAGCTGGTAAAACAACTTAACGATGAGGGTACAAGGAGAAACTCAAAGACTGCACTGTACAAAGATGGGAACATCTTCATGGGAAAACAGGCAGCCGATCACTTTGCAGACTCTTTTGCTAAAGACAACAACATCGAAGTTAGCCCAGAGAAGCAACAGGAGACTCGTGAGAAACAACAATACGCAGGACGAGATGGAACCATACCTGAAGTTTTGGAGGCACCAATCACATTCAGAGAACTGGAGCTTGCAATATCCAAATTGAAAATGAGAAAGTCACCAGGAGATGATGGAGTGTCCAATGAAATGATTAAGAACTTGGGAACCGCAGCAAAAACAAAGCTGCTGCAGATCTTCAATATCGGTTTCCACAGACCTGGAGGGAAGCAATTATGATACCACTCCTAAAACCAGGAAAAGACAGTTCCACGGCCTCCAGCTACAGACCAATCAGCATTACAAGCTGTCTCTGCAAAACAATGGAACGTATCATCAACCTCAGGATACAGTGGTACCTTGAAAGTGAAAACCTTCTTGTACCACAGCAGGCGGGCTTTAGGCAGTGTTACTCTACTGAAGATCAGGCAACTTACCTTTCCCAAGAGATTGAGGATGCGTTCCAAGATAAGAAAATGGTACTAGCAGCATGGATAGATCTAAGGAAATCATTTGACAAGGTTTGGAAAGAAGGGCTTCTGAAGAAACAGAAACTGTAGAGTGAATGGTAGGATGTACAAATGGGTGAAAGCATACTTGCATAACAGAAGAGCCCGAGTACAACTAGATGGCCTCAAGAGTAAGAAAATTCTACTGCGTCATGGCGTCCCTCAGGGAGGGGTTCTGTCCCCCACACTTTTCCTAGTCTACATCAACGGCCTGGTTGCTAAACTACCACATGGAATGAAAGTGGCAATGTACGCTGATGACCTGGTAATATGGTGCACAGATGAGCATGCAACAGTGGCCACCAAACTGCTACAAAGAGCTATAGATGCCTTAACCTTATGGGCAAATAGATGGTGTGTCAGCATTAACAAAGACAAGTGCAGCACTACGCTCTTCACCCTCTCTCCCAAACAAAATGCTGGTGTCATCAAGATAAATGAAGAGCTCCTGAGAGAAGATAAACAACCCACCTATCTCAGAGTTACATTCGATGATAGGCTGACATGGAAGCAGCACATCAACAAGGCAGCAACAAAGGCCAGGAGGAAGATAGCCATCCTGAGAAAACTAAGTGGAACCACATGGGGAGCCAGTGGGAAAATACTTCGTAAAGTTTACCAGCAGGGCAAACGACCACACCTGGAATATGGGTCAGCTGCGTGGTGTCCAGCATCAAACACCACATTACAAGAGCTAGATAAGGTGCAAAACCAGGCGCTTAGGGTCATCACGGGGGCAATGAAATCAACGCCTATAGTGGAGATGGAGAAAATGGGGAGGATACAAGCACTGAGAGAACGCAGAGACACGAAAGTGCTATCACAGGCAGAAAAGTTCCTCTGTATGCCGAGCCATCCAATGAAGGACAGATTCCAAAACTTAGCAATGGGGCGATTGAAAAGAAGCAGCTTTATCCACCAGGCCAAACGATTTCGTAGGCAAACCTCAGACCTGCCTGAAGTTGACAGCCCCCTAAAGTCTGTGCCAGAACAAACCCCTTGGAGAGAGGAGCCTGGACTACCAGTACACATCCAGACAAAAGTGAAAGGAATATTCAACAGGGATGAACAGAACAGCGTGCAACGAAGTACAGTCACTCTCAGTTTCCTGGATGATGAATACCCCACAGGACCTCTGGGTCCTAGTATACACGGATGGGTCAGCACAGAATGCAGTAAAGAATGGAGGAGCAGGAGTGTACATAGAATACCCAAACAACACAAGGGATACGGTCAGAGTACCAACGGGGAAATTCTGTAACAACTATGATGCAGAAATCCAGGTAATCAAGGTGGCAATTGAGAAACTGTTGAACACCAATCTCGGTCCACAGCCTGTAGTATTCCTGACAGATGCAAGATCAGCACTCCAAGCACTTCAGTCCAGAAAATTGCCAGGTATACAAGCCCTACTTTCTGAACTGTGCAACCAGCGCAGGGTCGCCATGCAGTGGATACCGTCTCATTATGGAATACCAGGAAACGAGAGAGCGGACCGACTGGCTAAAGAAGGTGCTGCAGATGAGCAACCAGATGTACCAGTTACGTACCATCAGAAGAAAAAGATGATCAAATCAATCAGAAAGCCCCCAACACCAGGATGACTACCAAGCTATGAACAGATCAGAACAAATTGTCATTCTGCGCCTCAGAACAGGACACAACCAACTCCGCAGTCACATGTATACAAAATTCAAGATTGGCAATTCAGCTATGTGTACAGGCACCCCAGACTGCGGAGCACGTACTTCAAGATTGCCCCGAATATGATATATTGAGGCAAACCCACTGGCCCAGAGAAACAACACTGGAAGCAAAACTACACGGACCTCTGTATGAACTACAAAAGACAGTGAAGTTTATACAAGAAACAACATTGCAGATGTAGACAATATATTTCAAGCGAACGAAAGAAGAAGAAGAAGAAAACAAGTAAAAAGTCACACTTAAGATGGCTGTGAAAATAAACGTCATGCGGAAGTGACATATGAGCTAGTGACGCCTAAAAGGATACAAAAGGATACGAAATGAACCAAAGCAAAAACAAAGATAGATTAGAAAAACGACAGAAGAAATAAAGAAGTATGAAACAGAGAGAGAAGCCACCAGAATTTATGCAAAAGGATGCTGAACATTAAGGCCCTCAGGAGATAAAACGCCCATTTGAAAAATGAGACGATTCTCCAATGAAAAGCGAGTTCGGTCATTACCGACACATGAAAGGAGGGCAGTGACATGAATATCAGAATTATCTGAATGGTCAGGCCTATTGAAATGAAGGGCCACCGGTAAAGGTTTGCCATGATAGATGTCATTTAAGTGCTCACGAAACCTGTCTACCAAACGTCTGCCAGTTTCACCAATATAGGTAATGCCACACCTCTTGCAGATTATAACATAAATCAGGTTTCTGGATTCACACGTGAAAGACTCTAATGACAAATTTACCGTTCGGAAAAGAAACTGACTGTACAAAAGGACAGGTCTTACATATGCGGCGGTGGCACGGTTTAGTACCAAACTGAGAAGGACTGGTTTGTCTCAAGCGACTGTGTACAAGAATTTCCCTAAAATTCTTATCCCTACGATATGCCACCAAAGTGGTATCACGAAACAACTCTCTGGTATCAGGACCAGCGTGGAGAATAGGCAGATGATGAAACATAATTTTTTTCACCGCCAAACAGTGGGGGTGGAAAGTTAAGACAAGTCTGAGTCTGTCAGATGTAGTAGTAGGTTTGGCAGTAAATGCCACCTGACGAGTTACGTGACTAATGCGATTAAGAGCATCAGATAATACTCTTTCAGAATAGTGATGTCGGTGAAAAAACTTGAGCATTTCTTGAGCTCGTTCACGGAAATCATTTTCATCTTGACATATCCGACATAAGCGTAGAAGCTGAGAAAAGGGAATGGAATTTTTACAGCTGAGAGGGTAAGAGGGGTGTAAAGAAGAAAACCATGAGCGTCAGTTGGTTTTTAAAAGACAGAAGTAGTAAGGCCAGTAGAGTAATAATGACAGTAAGGTCAAGAAAGTTAACTGAAGTGGTAGAAATCTGAGAAGTGAATTTGATGGCAGGATGGAAATTGCCAACATAGTCAATGAATCTATGGAGGTTAACTTCAAACATGTCTGTGGCTCCAATTCCATCGTCAATATAGTGACGGTATGAAATAACACCAAACTATTTTATTAAATAATTACTCTAGAACAGGGTTTCTTAACCTGTAGCCCATAGACCCCTGAGGGTTCAGGAGTGGATTCTAGTGGGTCGATGTACATAACCTAAAATTTAAAATGTAAGATTTTTAACTATGCTTTTACGTACATTTTTTTTTCCAAGAAGGGGTAGATAACCTTCATTGGACAATCAAAGGGGTCCATATCCTTCATCAGACAATCTAGAGGGGTCCATGGAACAAAACAGGTTAAGAAAATCTGCTCTAGAATGTGGCACTTCTAGAAGTACGTGACAGGTCATGTATCATCACTGTTACTCTCAAGCTCCTCGTCTTCCCTATCCCCTTCAACTTCGTCTTTTTTTTACGAATACAAAGTTTATTGCAAAAGCACTGAAATGAACATTCTAACAATTACATAAATGAACCTGAAGCTACATCATAAAGATACGTCCAGATGGTAGAAGAGATGAATACAGAATACTTGAATTGAAGCGTAATATCAACCCAATTATCCAAGCCTGGAAAGCCCAAAACACATGTTTATGTTTCTTTCCTGGCGAGGAGCGGATTTGTTTGGGTTATGTCCAAGCAAAGCTGGATCCGATTAACTTGTTCTGTATTTCTTGTGCTCAGATTAAAATATTGTAGACTTAAAATATTATAGACTCTATCGATGACATTTCTTTAACACTTTGGCAGCTTCTAGAATATAAAGTGGAATGTAACTAAACAAACTAGAGTTTCATTTTCATTTGTTTTTTTTTCCTCGTGCAGTTAAAGGAGGACAAGAAGGGAAAGGAGTGATACTGGAAAAGAAAATTTCAGAGTCATAGTGATGTCGGTGAAAAAACTTGAGCATTTCTTGAGCTCGTTCACGGAAATCATTTTCATCTTGACATATCCGACATAAGCGTAGAAGCTGAGAAAAGGGAATGGAATTTTTACAGCTGAGAGGGTAAGAGGGGTGTAAAGAAGAAAACCATGAGCGTCAGTTGGTTTTTAAAAGACAGAAGTAGTAAGGCCAGTAGAGTAATAATGACAGTAAGGTCAAGAAAGTTAACTGAAGTGGTAGAAATTTGAGAAGTGAATTTGATGGCAGGATGGAAATTGCCAACATAGTCAATGAATCTATGGAGGTTAACTTCAGACACATCTGTGACTCCAATTCCATCGTCAATATAGTGATGGTATGAAATAACACCAAACTATTTTATTAAATAATTACTCTAGAACAGGGTTTCTTAACCTGTAGCCCATAGACCCCTGAGGGTTCAGGAGTGGATTCTAGTGGGTTGATGTACATAACCTAAAATTTAAAATGTAAGATTTTTAACTATGCTTTTACGTACATTTTTTTTCTCCAAGAAGGGGTAGATAACCTTCATTGGACAATCAAAGGGGTCCATATCCTTCATCAGACAATCTAGAGGGGTCCATGGAACAAAACAGGTTAAGAAAATCTGCTCTAGAATGTGGCACTTCTAGAAGTATGTGACAGGTCATGTATCATCACTGTTACTCTCAAGCTCCTCGTCTTCCCTATCCCCTTCAACTTCGTCTTTTTTTTATCCTTAGCTACCAACTGTCAAAGTAGTCAGTGGCCATCATGCCTGGTGGCATCTTGTAGGGCAGCAACAAACTGCTTTCACTTTGTTCGGTCGGCGGCCATCCTTCGTGCAGTGCCCCAGCTCTGGTTCATTCTTTGCATCTCGGCCTCCACAGTTCTTCACAATTTGTTTTTTTTCGGCCTCTTTCACTTTCTCTCAGGGATCCATCACATAGTTGTTCTTGTGATGGCATCAGAGTCTCTTCTGAGGATCCCCTTCATGTCTGTCCTTAATTCCCTTCTTGTATGGTTTCTAGAACTCCGTCTATTTCTCCTACGCTGGGAATTCTAGAGGACTGCCCTGTAATGATATCAACTGTTTTTTTATTATTATTTAATGTGTGTCCTATCTAATGCCAGCAGCCTCTCCTCACCTCTTGTTCCAATCTGTCTGGTTCTTTCCATCAGCTTCTCACTACTGATCTTGTGTTAAATGTGCTTTAAGATAATCAGATCAATCTTACAGTCACTACGACAGCCTGACAAACCAGTTTACACATTATGCTTACTTCTTTTAATGGCTGCTCTGATTCATTATTGCAGGTACCAAATGACGACCATGGACTTGTGCCAGGCATAATCTTATCTTCATAATTCTTAGACCCATCAACTTTTGTTTTACTCCTGTCCACAAGTGATGGGTGGTTGAAGTTAATCTCACTTCCTGGCATACTAAAACCTGACTCTGCTCTTCCCTGAGACTTTTGATCTAGGGAGAAAGAAATTGTAACTTAGACATGACTGAAAATGCTAAAAATGTTCTGAACTGTTAACAGTTTTGTAAATCATATGAAAATGTATGAAACTACTTTGCACTCTTTATCATTATTTGCAGTCTACCAGCGGCAGTTCATTCAGACACCGCAGAGCTTTCAGTACTGTCTTATAAAATTATCCTGAAAAAAGTGTACTAATTCTACATAACTATTCATTATTTGTCACCTGTACTGAAAGCAGTATCTTTATCCCAAGGCCTTACATGCCTGCTCTTAATTGAAAACAGCACATTAAGCCATGTTAGCGCAACAAAATAACACTGCTCATACACAGTGTGGCATGAGAGAAAATGCATTTAGGTCACAACAGCCAATGCATATTTTTTTTTCATTTAAAAAAATCTGCACTACGACTAGTTATCATTTTTGTTGCACTTCTCAAATGTATTCTGCACTGTGTCAATTTAAATAAACAAATTTAATTTACTAGAATCCTCCCCCACCAAATAGTAAAAACTGACTATATATGTGGAGCCTTCTGATCTGGCATATCTAATTTTAAGAAAAGCTCAAAATACCTTTAGATCTGGCCAAAAATATCAAATTCGAGGTGGTGATAATTTATGAAACTACAGATTATTTGCTATTAAAAGTATTTTTTTGCCTTTAATATGCACTCGAAATGTAGGAAGTATGAAAAACAGAGAAAACCAATATTAGATTATTTACAGGCATGCAATTCATCCATAACTGTGGAACAGGTGTTGAGAATGGATAGACCTAGAGAACTGCACAATACAGTAAAACAGTATATAACAAGAACTAAAATTAATATATAAGGATCAATGATGGTGTGAGGATAAGGGGTAGTCTGGTGGGGTGCTCATATGGATGATGGCAGATAATTAGTGGTTTTGGTGTAATCTCAGACACCCTCAGGCTTTCTCACCCCTTTTCACCTTGTTAACAACAGGACGGTTGTGAGAGACTACTTTTTTCTTTCATTTTTTGTATTTGCTTGTTTTTTATTTTTATTGTTTGTTTGTTTCTTGGAAAGGGGAGGTCACATACACTTACATTCACACAATTTTGGGTTTTGATTTACTTTATTTGAACTTAGTAGTGGGGAGGGGGGAATGCTTTATTTGGATATTGAGAATCAGATTATATTGTCTTGAATTTATTACATTATATATCCTAATTATAACCCATCAAGGGATGAAAAAAAAAAAAATTGAATTCACTGATCCATTCAGAAAAATTCAATATCGTCAACCCCTAAATCAAACTGTCGTTGAATTTTACATCTTGGGCATACTGACTTCAAAAGCTCATAAATTTTCATGAAATTATCAGATTTTAATATACTTTTTCACAACTACAAAGATCTTTGAAAGATGTTTCTTGTGAATATAGCAATGTCTTAATCTCTCAAAATACCAGTATGTTTCAAATTTTCTGAGGTTTCCTCACATATTTGCTATTACCGCAGACATAACTGTTTTGAATCAACTAATTAGGTATAACACTCTTACTGACAACAAACACTTATACACACTGCAGCGCTCCCAGTGCCAAATCCAGTGAGCCACTACTACAGAACACCATTCATACGCAAGAGTACAAACACATAAACAAATGCCAAAAATAAATCTCCTAACCTTCACTTCTATCATCTGGGTTGGCATCATTTAGGATAAGATTGTGGTATCTCTAAATAAAAAACATAGTAGCTATCACACTAAGCCTTTATATACTAGCTAAGGTGGAGGGAGGAATGAGGTGCTAGCTACCTTCCCCTTCACCACTAAGGCTATACCACTGTTGTCCTAAATTAACTTATTTCAAAGAACTACACACAGGCTCGTTTTGCCATATGACTAATGCTCATGAACAGCTTATATCCCGTTTTTTCAATTAAACGCAAGGCCACACATGGCCTGGTGAAAAATTCAACATTACGACTATATATGTGCCACAACAGGGAATGCATGTACTAATATCAATCTACAGAACAGGTAATCTGACTACCACAATCCTAAAATGGACACTGCGCCATCACACGGGAAAAAACCTACATAGTAACAGTGAGTATGAAAATTCACGACAGAAACTTAGCATGTACTAAACTCAGCACTAAGTAAATAACCACTTCCCTAGAATCATTAATAGCAGAAATAGCTAACACTAGAAATAGGGCTCAAATGGCGGGCACCGCATCACTCTCCTAGATATCACAGACAGCCAAAGCTGGCATACCAAAGACTGTGTCTGCCATGGATGGCAGTCAATTCTGCACTGACTATATTTGTGCCAGACTTGTGCATTCCGTTTACATCCGCTGATCACATGACTCCACTGATCACCTGACTATAAGGACGGCTTTCGACCATCTAACAGTCTAGTAATACGGCCTAGAAATACGCCGTGACAGTAGCAAAGTAAAATAGAATTATTAATTAAACAGTAAATAAAGACATTGTTTTCTTATTAAGAAGAGACCTCCAAACACCAAAAGAAAAAAAAAAATGCCAAGGATGAGAGAAAACTAACCTGAAGCTTTGACTTGACTCAGAAGGCGTGGGAGAGAAACAAATAAAGATGACTCTGAAATTTTCTTTTCCAGTGTCACTCCTTTCCCTTCTTGTCCTCCTTTAACTGCACGAGGAAAAAAAAAAACAAATGAAAATGAAACTCTAGTTTGTTTAGTTACATTCCACTTTATATTCTAGAAGCTGCCAAAGTGTTAAAGAAATGTCATCGATAGAGTCTATAATATTTTAAGTCTACAATATTTTAATCTGAGCACAAGAAATACAGAACAAGTTAATCGGATCCAGCTTTGCTTGGACATAACCCAAACAAATCCGCTCCTCGCCAGGAAAGAAACATAAACATGTGTTATGGGCTTTCCAGGCTTGGATAATTGGGTTGATATTACGCTTCAATTCAAGTATTCTGTATTCATCTCTTCTACCATCTGGACGTATCTTTATGATGTAGCTTCAGGTTCATTTATGTAATTGTTAGAATGTTCATTTCAGTGCTTTTGCAATAAACTTTGTATTCGTATTATCTAGCAGCGTTTTATTTATTATTATTATTATCAGCCTGTATTTAAAGTGTTATGTTTTGAACTGACCTTGAAAGGTTAACTATTAACCGTCATTGAACTTGTAGAACATTCCAGGAAACAAGTCAGTTTTAGACGACTAAACATATTTAATACAGGTCCTCATTTTCATCATGAATACTTAACAAGTTATCACACATTAAAGACACTTCTTATCACTGTTCCAGGATATACTGGAGTTCAATATTTCTAGACATCGTACGTCTGTCATGTAACCATTTTTCATATAGCGTTAATGTCGGTTTTAGACGACTAAACATATTTAATACAGGTCCTCATTTTCATAATGAATACTTAAAAAGTTATCACACATTAAAGACACTTCTTATCACTGTTCCAGGATATACTAGAGTTCAATATTTCCAGACATCGTACGTCTGTCATGTAACCATTTTTCATATAGCGTTAATGTCTGCAACCAAATCGGTTTTACAGTTGACATTCACAAATCCGGCAACCTCCGGACCTGAGGAGTGCCGGATTGTTGAAAATGCCGGATTTTTTATGGTTATATATGCTGTATATATTTAACAGAAAATGACTACCTGTACAGTCCTTTAAAGAAAGAAAATTAAATGTTTACGTTTTACACCATTTCTTTTATTTGCTGAATCCATAATGGGGTTATACAGCAGCAAATAAATGATAAAATGAGAAGGAATGAGCAGGAATGCCTGTTAACACTGCAAGCAAGACCCAACAGCTGCATCAAAACATAAACGGCTCCAGAAAACAGTGGCGCGCCAATGCGGTAAATTAAAAAATGCGCTCCGAAATCCATGCCGGAAATCTGAAGGAACCGGATTATCGATGGCCGGATTTTTGAATGTCAACTGTATTTTGTATTTGGTATAACTATCCCCTTTCTGATTAATAGTGATATAAAAATAGTGATTCACACATCCAACTCTATGTCTATTATATTAATACACTTTTGGCATACATAGCCAGGCTCTATCAGCCTTACATATTCTCAATTGCGATCGTGTTCCACGATTTTCACGTTTATACTTCGGACTACATGGTCCTTACACGTTCTAACTTTATTGCTTTTCCAGCATTACATTTACGGTTATACACTATTATAATTTAAGTGGCCATGCCACATATATTAAACACTTTGGATAAGTGGCCATGCCACATATATTAAACACTTTGAATAAGTGGCCATGCCACATATGTTAAACACTGCCATTTGCACCAAGGCTACACATAGACTGTCGTTACTATGTCCAACGCGTCATGTATTGATATATGCGATCTATGTTATTTATTTATTCAACCAAGGTGTTCCATGGTGCAACCATCCGAATCGAGCTCAAACCCAGATGTTTGCAAACCAAGTAACAATCTCTTTCTTTATCTTTTTGAGCCATTTCTTTATCCTTTTGTTCTCTATCTTTATCTTTTTGTGCCAAATTTATTCGTTTCATTTCTAATTTTAAAGACATTTCTTTTTCTTTAAGTTCCTTTTCTTGGGCTAATTCAAACTTTCTAAGTTCATCTGCCCGTTTAACAGCCTCACGCTGTTCTATCTTCTCAGTATGAGCTAAGTCTCACAGTCCACTCTTGTGGGCGTGGGTTCAAATCCCACTTCTGACACCAGATATGTTATGGGCTTTCCAGGCTTGGATAATTGGGTTGATATTACGCTTCAATTCAAGTATTCTGTATTCATCTCTTCTACCATCTCGATGTATCTTTATGATGTAGCTTCAGGTTCATTTATGTAATTGTTAGAATGTTCATTTCAGTGCTTTTGCAATAAACTTTGTATTCTCTGGCAGTGTTTTATTTATTATTATTATTATCAGCCTGTATTTAAAGTGTTATGTTCTGAACTGACCTTGAAAGGTTAACTATTAACAGTCATAGAACGTCATTGAACTTGTAGAACATTCCAGGAAACAAGTCGGTTTTAGACGACTAAACATATTTAATACAGGTCCTCATTTTCATCATGAATACTTAACAAGTTATCACACATTAAAGACACTTCTTATCACTGTTCCAGGATATACTAGAGTTCAATATTTCCAGACATTGTACGTCTGTCATGTTCACCTGTGTGTTACCGGGGCCCGAAAGGGGAAGAATGAATAGTAACACTGTTCCCTTCCATGCATGTCGTAGAAAGCGACTAAGGAGGGTTGGGCATGGGGCTGGTTACCCCATCCTGTAAAAAATTTAAACCACAAAAAACTTCAACAAATATGGACAAGTCAAATAAGGAAAATAAAACACAGCCATCCAAGACAGGGGAAGGTCCTCTCGCAGGGAGGAGTATGATGCAACACAGAGAAAGCCGAAAGGAGTCTGTGTTGCTGACTAACCTTCTTTCTTCTAGGAGAACTTCCAGATTTGGCACCTGGAATGTTCGGACATTAAACGAACAAGGGAAAGTGGCACAAGTAGCAGCAGAAATGAGGGAATATAAAATCAAGGTTCTGGGAATGTGTGAAACAAAGTGGAAGGGGGTAGACAGGAAGAAACTCATCACAGGTGAATTGGTGCTGTCCTCAGGACATGAAGACGAAAGTTCACACCACAGTTAAGGGGTAGCTCTTATGTTATCTAAAGAAGCACAGAAAGCACTCATTGAATGGGAAGCTGTTGGACCTAGAATAATAACAGCCACTTTTAAAACAGCTAAAAAGAAAATACATGTAAATGTCATCCAATGTTATGCACCAACTAATGACAAAGAAGAGTCGGTGAAAGAAGCATTTTATACTAGACTACAGGAAATTATGGATAAAGTTAAAAGAAGAGACATCACAATTTTGATGGGTGACATGAATGCAAAGATAGGTACAGTCAATACCAGATTTGAAGAAGTCATGGGAAAACATGGGCTAGGAATAATGAATGAAAATGGGGAACTATTCTCAAACTTCTGTGCTTCAAATCAACTGGCTATAGGAGGAAGCATGTTTCCACATAAGAGAATACACAAGGCAACATGGATATCACCAGAACATAGAACAGAAAATCAGATTGATCATATATGCATAAACAAGAAGTTTAGATCATCATTGCAGGATGTAAAGGTATATAGAGGAGCAGATGTGGCATCAGATCACCACCTTCTGATAGCCAAATTAAAAATGAAACTCAACAGATATGCAACAATGCAAAATTATAGACAACAATTTAATGTAGGACATCTAAGAAATCAAGAAACAAGAGACAAATTTGCGGTCACAGTATCCAACAAATTCCAAGTGGTCCAACAGTGGAAGAAGTAGAGAATACAGAGGACTATTGGCAGCAGGTCAAAACGGTATGGAATGAGACATGTGAAGAAATACTGGGGAAAAGGGAAAGACAACAAAAAGCATGGATAACAACAGAAACCATCAATAAGATAAAAGACAGAAAAAACAAGAAAGCAGATTTAAACACAAGCAAAACCAGAAGTTCCAAAGCCAAGGCTCAAGAAGTGTACACAGAAGCAAACAAAGAAGTAAAAAGAAGTATCAAAAGAGACAAGAGGAAGTATATTGAGGAGTTGGCAAGAGAGGCAGAAGATGCTGCAGCCAAAGGAAATATGAGAGAACTGTATAGCAGCACAAAGAAGCTAACAGGGAAATACAAGCAAACAAGTTGCCTCATAAAAGACAAGAATGGGAAACTGCTCAGCAATATACAAGAGCAAATGAAGAGGTGGACAGAATATTTTGGTGACCTTCTCAATAGACCAGCTCCACAAAAACCCCCAGACATCCAGCCAGCAGAAGAAGAGCTACAAATTAATGGTGAAAGACCAACGAAGGAAGAAATAAAGAAAGCCATAAAGCTTCTAAGAGATGGAAAAGCGGCTGGACCTGATGGCATTCCAGCAGAGGCCATAAAAGCAGATATCGATACGGCTATAGAGATGTTATATAAATTACTTGGTAAAGTCTGGGAAAAGGAAGAGATACCAGTAGAATGGAAGGAAGGATATCTGGTTAAGTTGCCCAAGAAGGGAAATTTACAAGAGTGCACAAATTATAGAGGAATAATGTTACTATCAGTGCCAGGAAAAGTATTAAACAGGATTATCCTTGAGAGATTAAAAGAGTCCATAGACAAGAAACTGAGAGATGAACAAGCAGGTTTTCGACAAAACAGATCCTGTACAGACCAGATAGCCACTTTGAGAATAATAGTTGAATAAAGTCTGGAACGGAATTCACCACTATACATCAGATTTGTGGACTACGAAAAGGCATTTCACAGTGTAGACAGAGAATCACTTTGGAAATTAATGAGGCATTATGGAGTTCCCCTGAAGATCATTAATTTAATAAAGAAAACATATGAAGACATGACATGCAGAGTTCTTCACGAAGGACAGCTTACAGAACCGTTTGGGATAAGAACAGGAGTGCGACAGGGATGCCTCTTGTCTCCATTTCTTTTCTTACTAGCAATAGACTGGGTTATGAGATCATCGACAACACACAACAGAAATGGAATCCAGTGGACTCTGACTAAGCAGTTGGATGATCTGGATTTTGCTGATGACTTGGCTCTTCTGTCCCATAAACGTAATCAGATGCAGGACAAATTGAAAACACTCGATGAGAGGTCACAGCAATTGGGTCTGAAAATACACAGGGAAAAGACAAAAGTAATGAGAATAAATGCAGGTAATGATAACAGGGTTGAACTTGAAGAAACACCAATACAAGATGTAGAAACATACACATATCTTGGCAGTAATATAGACAAAGTTGGAGGGACAGACAGCGATATCAAAATAAGAATACAAAAGGCAAGAGGAGCTTTCATTGCATTGGGAAATATATGGAGATCAAGAGAGATCGGATCCAACATGAAAATAAGAATCTTCAACTCAAATGTGAAGTCAGTCCTATTGTATGGCTCTGAGACATGGAAAACAACAAAGTCAACAACAAAAAAGCTACAGACTTTCATAAATGGGTGCTTGCGTAGAATAGAGGGATTAAAATGGTATGACAAGGTTACCAACGTGGAACTGATGACAAGAACTAGACAAGTGGCAGTGGAACAAGAGATGAGAAGAAGACGATGGATAGGACACACACTGAGGAAACCTGTTGATAGCATTACGAGGCAGTCCTTGTTCTGGAACCCCCAGGGCAAGAGAGGCAGAGGTAGACCAAGAAGCACATGGAGAAGAGAGCTGGAAACAGAGGTGAAAATGATGAGGAGAACGTGGAGAGAACTTGAGATGATGGCACGTGACAGGAGGACTTGGCATGTGTTTGTTGAGGGCCTATGCTCCTTTGGGAGTGGAGGGTTATGATGATGATGATGACACATTAAAGACGCTTCTTATCACTGTTCCAGGATATACTAGAGTTCAATATTTCCAGACATCGTACATCTGTCATGTAACCATTTTTCATATAGCGTTAATGTCTGCAACCAAATCTGTTTTATTACGTATTTGGTATAACTATCACCTTTCTGATTAATAGTGATATAAAAATAGTGATTCACACATCCAACTCTATGTCTATTATATTAATACACTTTTGGCATACATAGCCAGGCTCTATCAGCCTTACATATTCTCAATTGCGATCGTGTTCCACGATTTTCACGTTTATACTTCGGACTCAATGGTCCTTACACATTCTAACTTTATTGCTTTTCCAGCGTTACATTTACGGTTATGCACTATTATAATTTAAGTGGCCATGCCACATATATTAAACACTTTGGATAAGTGGCCATGCCACATATATTAAACACTTTGAATAAGTGGCCATGCCACATATGTTAAACACTGCCATTCGGCACCAAGGCCACACATAGACTGTCGTTACTATGTCCAACGCGTCATGTATCGATATTTGTGATCTATGTCATTTATTTATTCAACCAAGGTGTTCCATGGTGCAACCATCCGAATCGAGCTCAAACCCAGATGTTTGCAAACCAAATAACAATCCTCAACAACATGTAACCCCTCTTCAACTAAACCCATCCTGTATTAACCCCTTAGCTGTTCTGGCTCCATTTGCAACATGAAAACCACACAAGAAATAATAAAATGAAAACAACAGAAGAAAAAGAATAATATCCTGTTTAAGTATGTCCTCATATAACAAGAGAAATGGTAGTCAGGTATACAGATGCACAAAAGAACCACACAGAAGTTTAATTAATTCAACCACACTCACTCCATCCACTCCTAAATGTGGCCACAGAAATTCACTGCTGATCAGTCAGTCAAATAACATATTATTTTGATACATTTCACTGTTTACAGCTGTTGTATATCCATCTCCTGATGTAACTGAAGTTGCTTTTGAATGTGAGAATAAATTACTGATAGCTAGAAAGAGATATTTTTACGTCATTTCTCGAACTATAAGCTTTTATAGAATTAATGAAGACACCTTGCTGAAGACCATAAGAGGATGGCAGCACTATAAGTGGGAATAACATCAAAAGATGGGCAGGGAAGAGTTTATCAGAGTGAACCATCAAGACAAGTGACATAAGACGGAGATCCATTGCAGCCAACCTTCACTGTGCAAATGGCAGCTGATGATGATAAACCTGGTGTAATGTATATGGCACAGTTTACAGAATAAACTATTGCTTACCGTAAGCCTCCAATATCTGCATTTCTCTTAGTCGTTTGGCATCCTTTAGTTTGTCATAGAGATCATTAACAGTGTAGCTGAGACAACCAAGCTCCCACAGAAGTGTGCGGGTGGGGCTTCCAGTAGACTGATTTTCCTTCAAGCGAAGATGCTGAATGCGATCAAATGTGAACCCTGCTGCTGCTGCTGAAACAAAAACAACAAAAAATTGTGTAAAGATGGAACAGGAATTAAAAGCATTAATGATATGTGTAAACATGTAATCAATCAACGTTACAAAACAGCAGTAAGGCAAATATGCAATAACAGTTCAAATACAAATACAGCATGGCTATGTCATCAATTAAAGCAAGGTTTCTCAACCATTTTCATGCTAAGGCCCACTTTAATTTTCCGATGAAGGTTATGGACCCCTTTGATTGTCTAATGAAGGCTACAGCCCCCTTTGATTGTCCAATGAAGGCTATGAACCCTATGATTGTCCAACAAAGGCTACGGACTGCTTCTTGGGAACAAAATGTACATAAAAGCTTAATAAGAAACTTTACATTTTGAATTTTAGGTTATGTACACGGGCCACCTAGAATCCGTTCATGAACCTCCAAGGGGTCCATAGACCACAGGTAAAGAAACCCTGGCTTAAAGACTTCAGTGAAAAAGACTTCAGCTGACTCTTACCTTTTGTGTGTGAATGTGACTGATGTCACACACATATTGTATAGGCTATTTGTTTCTGCACTGCTGGGGTAGCTTACACGTGAAAATGAGGACTGATGTGCATAACCCTCACCCTGTCAGTACGCAGCTTCTACATCACAAGTCCTCACTGGAATATTCACAGTGGTGACACATGTAAAATGGACATTGTGGATACAATGGCATAACCAATGCGATCTGGCCCTTTCACTGCATGTTGGTCCTTTGAAGTGTGAAATATGTCTCGGTACTCATAAACCAGTCTCTTAATTATATGTAAATTACCTTAATAAGATACCTCACAGCAGAAAATAGGAAAGGAGAATAAAACCTTCAAAAAATAAATGATACAGATTTTAGGTTGCAAAAACTAAAAAGGAACGCCACCAACAGAAGAAATGTAAATTTACTGTGTTTGCAGCAATGATGTGATTTCCCTTTGGCCACAGAGAAATCCTCAGCTATGGAGTTCAGTATCCTCGACTCCCAGTTTTAGTCCCAAATCTCTCGAGGATGGGAAAAAATTAATAACAATCTCTAATTTTCTAATTTTTTAAACAAACGATATATTTTGCAGACAAACGGCACCACTACGCTCATACCATGTGACAGACAACAAGCTGGAATTAAAACAATTTTCTCCTGACAAAAGGTAAAAGTAGTCCAATAGCAGAAGCTAGGGGAGTGAAGTGTTAGAAGCTTCACCATGCTAGATTCAGCTTTTTTATGAGGTGGTGTTATCAATTAACTTTCTTGCTGCCTTTGCCTTCTTGAGCCTGCTTTCCTCCTGGGGCACAGGTACACGGTTCCAGGATCAAAACCTGGTAGTGTCATGCTCCAGTCTACCCAGCTGTAAAATGGGCCTGCTCATGAGTTAGGAAGGATAAAGGCAGTGACCACTCCAACAGTTAGTGGACCAATCTTGGCTTCTCTGATTGTTAAGAGAGAGACAGGGTGTGTGAAATATGCAGTATCAGAAATAATTATCTTTGGCTTAAATGCACAAAAAGCAAAAGAATTTGACATTTATATATCACACCACGCACTGACAAAGGCAGAGGCCCTAATGATAAGCAGCACATTCCCTGCTTTGAGGAGAACAAGATTACTTAAGTTAACTGACAACATAAAATAAATGATGAAAAAAGGCAGTTAAATGGATTCAGACCAGAAGTATATAACTATGGAAAATATTAAAAATAGTTGTGTCTAAAAACTTCAAAATAGTTTGAAGAAAGCTGGGAGTGTATTGTCTCTTAGTGCTAGTGCTTGCTGTACAGCAGACTCTACCTTTACTCATACAGCTGTGTTACACTTAGAATCCGCTTTTTTAAATTAACTGCATTTTGATTATGCAACAATATTAAATATTAACTGATTCCGTACGCAAGATCTAATAATAGACGCAAAGGCCGAACGCTGTAGACGTAAGATCTTTTAAAAGACGCTGATTTATTTCATTGTTTCTTTCTATTCTGATATTTTATACTGCCCGGAATTTATCTCGAATGGAAGTAAACACAAAACTGGGTAAATTTCAACAAGCTTCAATGTCTTTTATTTGCGTTTGAATGGATTTTTTCACATTTAT
Source organism: Oreohelix idahoensis (assembly GCA_024509875.1). Lineage (NCBI taxonomy): Eukaryota > Metazoa > Mollusca > Gastropoda > Stylommatophora > Oreohelicidae > Oreohelix > Oreohelix idahoensis. Next base: position 195,477 of record JAMPIV010020638.1, read on the forward strand.
CTTCATCTTTAATCGTGTTTCGTCGTATCGCCATAATGGCCGAAAACACACAGGATATGTTACTAATATGTGAACAGTGAACAAACTGTGTGATCAACCATAACTTTCTTACTTTTTCTGTGTTTCTAAATGGATTACCTGCACAAAGAGAGCAGTGAAACTGTATTGTGATAACAATTTATGTTACAAGCCTTACGTAAGTCGAAAATTATTATTTAAAATTTCAAGTTATCTTTTTTTCCGTGTACATGTTATCTGTTATAACATAAACATAACATAAAATTAGCTAGAAAGGCATATGGATTTATATTGTTCATCCAATGTACTTTAATTTGATATATAATATGTTATACTCATGATTAGACACGCATTGTCAGTAAACGTAAATTATGTATGTGTAAATTTGTGGGGCTTAAAAATAATTCCGTCCAGAGCTGAAAATAATTACGTACGGAATCAGTTAATGCTGTTAAAAAACTCACATTTTTTTAGACAGTTATATAACTCAAAACTACTCACTTAAATGACTGTTAACTATACTGTAAAATAAAAGAAATTGTGGTTTATGTTGAGGATTGGTTCATGTTTACAGGCATTTGGATTTGACGTCGATCCGAATGGCTGTATCATGGAACACCTCAAATGAGTGAATATATTAATGATCGATGATGTCAGGAATTGTTGCATGCGTGCAGGCATTTGGATTTGAGCTCGATCCAAATGGGTGCACCATGGAACACCGCAAATAAATATTAACGACGTAGAATGCATATCTCTATGCATTACGCGTAGGACTTAGTAACGTCATTCGAATCGTGGGTTTTGACCCTAACGGCAGCGTGTTTTTACAAGTGTGGCCTAGCCACTATGATATGTGTGGTATAACCACTAGGATATGTGTGGCATTGTCCACTGAAGATATATGTGTGGCTGGAAAGCCTATTTAGCAGTGTGTTCTTGGATTAAACGTAAGTCGTCTCGTTATTAACGCAGTTTGTAATTATGGCAGATTAGCCTGGCAGTGTATGCCAAATGAACAGTCGTAACTAGCAGTAGGAGTAAGACTAGTGTAAAACGAATATTATATAGCTAGCGGCAGACGTAAGCCTAGTGTAACAAGGATATTAGACGACTAGCAGCAGATGTAAGTCTAGCGTAAGGAGGATATTTCAAAACTAGCAGTGGAAGTAAGTCTAGTGGAAAAAGGGCTATTATTAACTAGCAACAGGAGTAAGCCTAGTTAGCCTATGAATATTATGCCACGGGATGTTGGCCAAAAGGAACTGACCATGATACAGAACTATATATATATATATTAGTGAACATATGCTTTAATGAATAATAAGAACTCATTCGACACGTACATGGAACTATGTTTATAAACTATGTCTTTGAATAGTTGTGTCTACTCATGAAATGAGAGAGTTAATTAAACATGTTTAAGTCGTCAACTACTGGTCTTATTAAATGCCGTATTCTGAGTTGAATTCCATACTGTTTGATCCATTCATAATGACCAGTGACACTTAATTGCCTAAACACGCTGCATCTCACACTGCTGATATTAATAAGGCAAGAATAGACAGGTCAGTCAATAATCAGAAGTTTAATATGAAGCATGTTCCAGTATCAACGCATCACACGGGTTACTAGAGACAATAATCGATACCAACGTAGTGTCCAACGGAATCCTGTAAAATATATAAAATGAACCCGGCGGACTTTGACATTCTAAGATCAGAATACGCACACAACATCTTGGTCATCCTAAGCCTTTAGAGCCTGACTTTAAACTGGTGTCAAAGGTTGTCAAAAAGTCCGTAACAGTTTATAACAACATATATTCATCAGTGTTATTATGATCTGAATATTTCCCTTGAAGACAAACAATCTGCCTGGTTATGTATATTTTAGTCAACAGAGGCACCAATTTAGCAACTTCAAACCACACCATTAGATTTTTCGTAAAAACGTTACCCCTTTTAGAGCCCTCTACATAGTTCCCCCTTAATTTCTATAGGGAACGACTAACAGACAAACACACTTTCAAAAATATAAATTAGATATAAATGAAAGGTAAAGGTTGTCCCATAGGGTGACAAGTTCCCTTCCTCGCTGTCTTTGCCTTCTCTAATCCAATAGTCAGGTACCCATTTACGGCTGGGAAGACTGGGGCGTATGCTATCAGGTTTCGATCCCAGAGCCTGCTAACTTTGCAGGGAGAGACAAGCAATCTACCACTTAGCCAATGGGGCACTTATTAGTAATAGTAAAAGGGGTTCACTGAATGGGAGGATTCTGATGCTTAATTTTTAAAATTATTTAATTTCAAAACCTGTGAGCACCATGCTGCATTGTAATGCTGTCAACTAGTTTTCTCACTGCGTTCCCTTTGAAGGATAGCATCTTCAACTCACATCTTGTTCCACTGCTACTTGTTTGATTCTTTTCATCATTTTCATACTGGTGATTTTGCCACATCATTTATGTTATGTGGTTTTTGTATGTTTCAGGGTGATACAAAAGAAAAGCCTATGCATTAGCCAGAAGTATTCCTTTGCTGTATCGGATCTGCTGCATTTTCGTATGCTCTTATGAGCTTGAATTGCTAAATATAAGTCTGTTAAAACGTCTGTTTCTGGGAAGGTTTTTTAAGAGACAATAGTCTAATGCTTTTATTACTGTCACTATATTTGCTGTAAAAATATATTTATTTTCTGTGATACTATATTGTTTGCACATTTTCAATACAGGAATATATATCCCTATTCCTAAATATACACTTCTCCCTTGGACCAGTCTGTATATCATCATCTTCCCCTTAATTCCCCAACAACACAGCCAGCAAGTCTCCCTTACCCTCCTCCCCCAAAAACCTGCTCCAAAGCACAAACTCTTACAGCAGTGGTTTCTGCAGCAAATTGTTTTATATTTTGAGGTTGCCAGCCCCATTCACAGCCTCATATTAATCACCTTTTATGACATGCCTGAAGCAGCAGTTGCCCATCTCTTTCTTTGTCTCCTCAGAGATCCCCGGGAAACACATGACTGTGTATATCTCATCTCATCTCAACCCGTAACCCGTCATGGGTCGTAGGGGTGCCATGGTGGAAGCATCAGCAGACAGGGTCCTCCACTGCTCTCTATCCTCAGCAATGCGTACAAGTGTGGAAAAACCTTGCCCTGCCCATTCTTTGATGTTATCAGCCCAGGATTTTCTTTGCCTTCCTCTTCTCCGTTTACCTTCGACTGTTCCCTGGAGGATCATTTTCGAAAGGGAGTCATGGCGAGTTACATGCCCAAACCAGATAAACTTTCGACGTTTCACTACTGACAAAAGTGGTTCTTGGTGGCCTGCATAGGTGTTTATTTTCTCTCTAACATAGACATTTGTTTTGTGCCCATTCTGGACCTGGTATAGTTAAGTCCTTCACTTCCCTATGGCAGTATCTAGACTACCTTTAGCTGTTATATTTTTGGTAGTTTGTGAGCTTTTTTTATTTAGTATTTCTGCCAGGTGGTAGTCAATGTCCAGCTTCCTGAGCTCTCAGGGTGGTACCAACAGCCTTCACTAACTATATATATATATATATATCATTATTAAAGATTCAATTTAGGGTTTCCAGGTATATTCCATACACTTCAACCCCGTTGATTATCTACAAGTATTCCTGCACTTACCCCAACTACTAGCCAATAATGGACAAATTCTTAACTCTTTTAAGTCCCGATCAACGTTATATCGTATTTCGTATCTTTTGCTCTTTCCTAGAGCTGTTTTCCAATTTTAACAACCCAAAACATCATTTCCGACAGGAAGTCCTTTCTAGTAAATATCTCGTGTGTTTAAGAGAGAACATGTTTTTGTGGTTTAATATTAATTGAAGATTTTTTAAGAGCGTATTTTATAAGATCAAATGCTACGCCCACTTCTTCTGGTAGACCTCTGAATTAGCTTCAGAGCAAACTAAAAAGTTATTTGAAGAAATTCTAGATAGTGATAAGTGATAATAATTCAGATTGTAGTATTTATTCACAGGATATTGAAGCAAGAACCTGATATCGAGTCCTCGGAAACTGAGGATGATAATGGAAGGTCTGATGTAGATAATGAAGTTATGGATACAGGAGCATAATCAGACTGTAATAAATTCATATAATATGTCATGATAAAGTAATGTTTATACATAGGCCTAATGTAAATATGAAATGGTATGACAAAATCACAAATGTGGAATTGATGACAAGAACCAGACAAGTGCCAGTGGAACAAGAGATGAGAAGAAGATGCTGGCGATGGATAGGACACACATTGAGGAAACCTGTTGATAGCATTACAAGGCAGTCCTTGTTCTGGAATCCACAGGGAAAGAGAGGCAGAGGTAGACAAAAAAACACATGGAGAAGAGAACTGGAAACAGAGGTGAAAGTGATGAGGAAAACATGGAAAGATCTTGAGCGGATGGCACAGGACAGGAAGATTTGGCATGTGTTTGTTGAAGGCCTATGCTCCTTGGGGAGCTTAAGGGTATTGTTAGTGTAAATATATTTGTGAGTGACCTTATGTGATTTCCTATGGATTACACATAATCTTGAGAAGAGGAGCAGCTCAGCAAGGTAAGAATATATACTTCCTCTTTTTTACAACCATAAAACCTGTTGTTGTAATATGTGAAATTAACAATTTCCTGAGTGTTTATTGACTAAAAACTGATTGTACTTTGTTAGAATAGATCTGTTTGTGACATTTTGAAACTTTACCCTTGGATATTCTCCTGGGGAACAATTCTAGAAGAATTTTATTGAATACTTTTGCTCTAATTTTTCACCGGCTTATTCTTTCAGCATCCATTTTACCTTTGGATAACTAATAATTTTTCAATGAATGCTTTTATACTTGTAGCACTAGAGTAAAGTACATCCATTTACCTTCAGTTTCATATTCAACAACAAAGTTATTTATGCATATGAACATTTTTAAAAATTATTTCCAAACAACAACAATAAAAACACACTGGGGTGGCCATTTTTGTTTGGGCCAAACCCACTTTTTTGCTTGGGACTGAAAAAAATATGCTGAGTCTTGTCTAGGCTAGCATCACTTTGATCATGTAATTTAGTCTCAGTTCCTGTCTCCAGAGTTGCAAAGAAAGGACTCCTAACGTCACTTTAAAAAAAAAAATGTTTTAATAGGAGGATTTCCTCTTCTGGCGACATGCCCCCCCCCCCCCCCCTTTAACCTAGACAAAGGTCTGACGGTTATATTAGGGCGCATGTACAAATATAACAGACCTTGTGGTTTAGTTTTACTTTGGCCTAAAGTTACTTCTAATGCTCCCGTCGATGTCGATCTCGATGTCCATGCTATGTAGGCCTACACATTACAGGTGATGAATTAGGGCCTACTTTCTCCTTATTGTTTTTGCTAGGATAGGCTACAAAAGATGCAAGCATTTTTTTTTTTACATCACTGCATGTGGTAAATGCTTCAATGAACACGCCACTTCTTTTTTAAACTGTTACGGTGCTTTCTCTTTTATTTTTAGAATAGGATTGACACAATACTCTCACGTTAGGCCTACTCAATTAAGGATGTTAAATTTGTAGATTCAACATGTATTTTGTTTTAAAACTGGAGTTTTGTCACTCACCTACGGTCTCCCAACCTCTGTCAGTGTCCAATGACATTAGGTCCAATGTAACGCTGTATGGAATTTCATAAAGGGACTTGTTAGCTCTATCGTTTTCTGCCATGGTAGCAGACGATTCATCAAGGCTGTGGGACCTGTGGACATAACAGGAAGTAAAGTGTTAGGGGATCAGGCCTGTATGACGTAAGATGTCTATTAATAGTTCATCTTCCGAGAAAGGTAGGTTTGAAAGACTCGTTTACATTGGTTAATGAACATTGTGAAATAGGTGGAATTAAAAAAAAAAATTTTTTTTAAATCATCTGACAATACTTTTTTTAAGCCAAGATTTTTTTTATAGCACGTTCAACCTATGGTGGATTATAATTACGATATATGTTGTCCCTAATTCCAGACAATGTTATCAGCTGCCGATACCAGATCGTGTTCTCCTTTCCAATTAATGTACACAGAGAAAATTAAAAGTGTCAAACGGTATGGATATGCGTGTTTTTTCCCCTTTGTCCCAAAGTGGTAGTCTCCCCATATATGTTATGGTATTCAAAAATGGAAGGATGATGGGAACGTCTGGACTGTTTAAGATTATATCTACGTCACTATTTAGTTGTCATCATCAGTATATATTAACTTTCAACCACAGCAATATACATCCAGAGAACCGGACTTATTGTGTAGACATTACTAAACAACAGTGAACGAGAAGAAGAAGATCAGTATATATTACGAGAATGTCTCTGGAGCGACACCATACATCCTAATTATAACTCATGACAGGTTGAACAAGATATTTTTCTTCATTAAAAAAAAAAAAACCTGCACTTGCCCTCCATTCCCCCACTACACTAATTATATATTAATTTTGTTTCTTGTTATGTACTGTTTAACTTTATTGTGCAGGTCTCTAGGCATCTCCATTCTCATAACTTGTTAGACAGTTAGGCGCAGGGGTTGGCAAACGGTCGCTCTTGATCTACATGCATAGTCTGTAACTGTAAAATGGTCTGTAACTGCTGATAAACTTATATTTAACCTGGTTTTTCTTTTTGGCTGGTTACTTCCTATATGGGTGAAGAATAAAATGGGGTACTCTTCTGTCAAAAAAGTCCTAAATGCAAATGATATAATTTAGAACAGCGGTTCCCAACATGTGGTACGCGTACCCCTGGGGGTACGCGACAGGACGTTCGGGGGTACGCGAAAAAAATTGAGTAATGGCGGAAAAAAGATACATATGTCAACAGTGTATAAGACAAGTCAAAAGTTGTGAAATTAATTCAACGCTATACTATACAACATGAACTGTGTGAGACAATCTCCGCCGTTTTTCTTGCGCGCCACTGTCGTGCTGTCTGCTTGGACTGGCGTGTGTGAAAATCTATGGCATTTCGTGTGACCACAATTCAATATTTTTACACAATAGTCTTCATTATGATGACTATGGGATTATAGTTGTGCCGTTGAATATTTCATCAAAAATGTGACTTTTTTGATATTCCACACTATCTATGAACGTCTAATGTCCCGGAAGTAATAGTGTCAATTCTTGACCCAAATTTTACAAACGTGAGACAGTGTTTCTATATACAGTAGTTTTTGTCAGCCTTACCCGGCTGTTCGAACGTAGACATGAAGCCCAACTTTTTTTGGAAGACCATCCTTTCCAACTTACTTCAAAGTTACACGACTGTGATTGGCTTCAGAGTCTTGCATACTTATCGGATATTTTCCTACAAATAAACAAACTAAATTTGGCACTTCAGAATAGCTCGGTAACGATCTTCAATGTTTCAGACAAAATTGAATCTATGATTAAAAAATTAGATTTTTGGAGGTCGTGTATTGAAAAAGGCCAGCCTGAGGTATTTGAAACTCTGCACAATTTCCTTTCTGAGAACGAGCTGCACCTCTCCCAGGAAATGAACGAGAAAATAATTGAACACTTGAAAGGGCTAAAATCATCTTTCGAGAAGTACTTTCCAAAACCTGGAAAAGAGAACTACTGGATTGTAAATCCCTTTGAAGAAGAATATTTCCAAGCAGCCACATTATCAATCAACGAAAAAGAGAAGTTGATTGAACTTTCGACTGATACTACTTTAATAGCTGAATTCAAAGGAAAATTCCTTATTAACTTTTGGGGAGACATCAGCAGAGAATATGAACAGCTGACAGACAAGGCGCTTAAGTTTCTGTTGCCATTTACAAATACTGAGCTGGCGGAGAGGGCTTTCTCTTCTTATACCTTTATAAAAAATAAATACCGTAGTAAACTGAATGCAGGTCCATGTAGTAAAGTAACTCCGTGTAACACCCCGCTCAAATTTCCCCGATTCAAAAATCTAGTAACGTAAATTCACAACCTATAAACCACTACTACTATATTTGAAAAATTGTCAAGGGCAAGGTCAAACTTACCGCTAAAAAAATTGGACAAAATAATTTGAATTTTCCACTATTACAGTTAAAAATCTATTAATAAATTCCATGTTTGACCTTGGTCTCAAGGCCATCGTCAAATCAAACCGCTAACATTTAAAATAAAGAATTTGAATTTTCTAACGCCAAGCGTAAAAATACCACCCCCCCCCCCTTTTCCCCCAAACACACACGCACACGCTCGACCCTTCCCAATATTTATAACGACAGCCATAAAGCTTGGCCACGAACCAACTTGTTACCTCGTTTTATAGGGGAGAGAAAAGGTGGATTACAATGGAAATCAAGCCTAACTTGTGCGTTTGAAAAGAAACTTAGATAATTTATTTCTTTATAAATAACAGGGATGTCTTGAAGGGTAGCGCTAATATTGGTTAATATACAGTACTTTGCAAAAAAAATGGCAGTCATATTTTCGTAACGCAGCACACTCATAGAAGCAAATAATAATAAAAACTGTATGTCCAGAGGAAGATTGTTATCTCCCCTATCTATTAACAGTGGTTTCAGTACAATATAATGTTGCCTTCTCCAGCAAGGCAAGCCTGGATGCGGCGAGGCATACTTCCCACAAATGTTTGTAGGTAAATGAGAGTCAGACTGTCCCAGTATTTTTCAGCTACCTTCTTCAATTGTTCAACGTCTCTGAGTCCACTCTTTTTAAAATGATTCTTGAGTAGTGCCCAAACGTTTTCAATTGGGTTTAGATCGGGACTGTTGCTGGGCCACTTCAGCACTATCACATTCTTCTCTTGCAGCCATGCTTTGGGGGTATGAGCTGTATGATTTGGGTCATTGTCATGTTGAAATGTGCACCCATCGGGGTACATGACCTGCATAAATGGCAGAAGGTGTCCCTCTAGTATGTTGATGTACCTTTCTTTCGTGAGAATTCCTGTGAAAACACACAGTGGGGTGGCCCCTCTTGCTGACACCCCTCCCCAAAGATGGAATTTCTAGGTATGTTTCGGTCGCTGGTACAAAGGCGTTACAGAGCCTTTCGTCCAAATATTTATTTGAGCAGGATAAGACGAAACAGAACATTCATCTGAAAAAATCACATTGTCTCATGACAAATTTTGGTGTTCGTGGCACCAGTTCAAGCGCATCTGTTTGTGAGTCTCTGTGAGCAATGGTGACGAAATTACCCGCTTTTTTGTGTAATTCATCCTGTGTAGCTCCCGGTTGACAGTAGCATTAGATACCTCTGGGCTTTCCAACTCGATCATGCGCTGCCGTATGTTTTCTACACTCTTCATTGGCTCAGCCCGAACGATTTGGGCGAGACGCCGATGGTCCTTTGTGTCCAAAATTCTTGGCCTCCCACTACCTTCTTTTCACTCGATTCCATTACCTGCTTTTAATTTACTCACAACTCTGTAGACAGTCTGCTCAGGAATGTTCAAGGTTTTAGAAATGTTGGAACATGTTTGATTTCCTTCATTCCAAAGCTGTGAAATTAACATACACTTTGACTTTGTATCCATTTTCTGCCACTAGCATTAGAAATTGTCGTCTGCTCTATTATCAAGGGACGTTACTCTAAGCTAATTTTTTTTTTTACTTTTGGTAGTGTTTGCTCACTTCAGTGGAGTGCACCTTTTGGGCAGAACATGCATATTTAATTAGATTTCAGCTTATTTAGCTGAGCAATATGACTGCCATTTTTTTTGCAAACTACTGTATATCATAAAATTTTCCCTTATAATAAATTATCTGGCCTTAGAAAATTATTTTATTAATATTTTAGTTCAGTGAAGAGAGCACTATAAATTAGAAAAAAATTACCAAAAAAAAAGGGGGATAAATGGGTAAAGGAAACCTATATAGGAAGATAGAGGACAGTTGTCCTTTTAATAATCACTTTTAATATTAAAAATTGACCCATTAATAACAAAGATATTGTATAAATAAAAATGGAGACAGACGAACAAACACACTTATCAACTGCTCAATTTGGTTGCGTGAGAAAAGTTAGAAATTTCTTGACACGCGCTCTGATTGGTTAAGGCGTAGGGTAGCTTGGGGCAATAAAATTAACATTTCGCTGGCAAAAACCGCCATTTGAAATTAAAACTATCTAAAGCTGACATCAGCGGGAGAGCCTGTGTGACCAAAGCTTTCACCGTCTGGACACTTAAAGCAGTGGTAGAACCCATTAACTGCCAAAGTCAAGCTTATGATATGTGATATTCTTGTTTGAGGGTAAGGCACAAAGCATTCAAGTTGTAGCTAGCCCCACACCTTCGACCAGGAGCACCACATTTGTTGATTCTGAGGACCTATGGGCCAACTGTTTTCTTCAATCCATGCCAGTTAAGTCCTTTAGAAAAGGCACTGACAAATTATTGATATCATAAAGTTCCACCATAATAACCATAACCATAATAATAATATAATCACCTTGAAGTGATGAACCCAACAGTCTTTTCAACGTATTAACAGTGATCAGTACAAGCAGATAGACAGATCAGTGGGTGGAATTCTTACAGTGATCTTTATTCATAGAAACCAGATACTTGGACAGAGTTCCAGTTATTTATTTTAAATAGTGTATATAAACAAATTTATTGAGTTTGACAATCCCTGTCCCAGAAAATTGAGGTACAGGGAAATTAAATTGTAAGATAATTACCTAAACTTTAACAAAAGTCTTACTCACTTTAATATTATTGAGTTACAGTTCTGTTTACATTTTATTTCGTCCTTATATTAAATACATTACCCTAGACACACTCAGCCACACAACATCACAGAGCCTATTTTACACAGATTGAGATCTGAGAGGTGGCGGATAGGGACTCTGAGAATCATCATCATCAACAATTAGACTCAGGGAACTTACACAGCTTGACCTCACTCTGTTTACCCTTAATTAATAACACCAGTAACCTCTTTTACCACAGTCCAGAATTGAGACTGTATCTTACATGACTTGAACCTGATTTAAAAAAAAAACTATGTGCCTCAAAACAAGCTCAAGGATCGCACTGAACATTTGTCATGGTTACGTGACATGTGTGTTATAAAATACTTTTAACAATAACAACGTTTTTATTATTTTTATATTAAATTGTTAATTTTTATTGTAACTTCTGATTTTTTTAATGTAAAAATATATGCACTGTTTGTTCACCTTTTTATTACATTGTTTTTTAATCTCGTGGTTGGCCCCTTTATTTCTGGTTATAATCTATAAATTTTGAATAAAGCAACTATATTAATTTCAAATATTTTGCTAATATTAGGGGTATAATTTATAGAAATGGGCTGCAAAGGGGTACGCAAGTAAAAAGGTTGGGAACCGCTGATTTAGAACATGAAAATCAGTTTCATTTTGTTCAAAGTAGCTCCAGTTTACGGTAATAGAAGTACAGGTGGACTGAAGAATACATAGAGAAAAGAATCGGAGACAGACATGAAAATGCCTAGAAAGACCTTGCGTTGGTGACATGTGACAGGAGGAGCTGGCATGTACTTGTTGAAGGCATGTGCTCCTCGAGGAGCTGCATGGTATTTATAGACTGATAATTTGTGTCGCTAATTTCAAAACAGACTAACTAACAGTCAGTATATAATCAAATTATAACCCACAAATGATTTAACCGGTTATTCCGGGTATTCCATACACAAGAAACACATCGTAGTTCTTGTGCACGGGTGAAACAGCCGACTAAAAAGCAAAACTACAACGTGAATGATGAAAACATTAATAACAATCAACTTGCTGAAATAAGTTACAGCTTTATGGCAGCATAAATTAATGAAAAACTTAAATGTTTACAAACAAACAAACAAGCATACAAAACTAAAGAAAAAAAAAACTACACTAACACTGCCGATTATAATGACAATTGAAAATGATGATGATTGTGAGCTAAATTCCTGGTGATTACTTACTCGTTTTTGTATGTGTCGTCCATATTATCGTTGTTTATTTCACAAAACGCACGTTCATTATTTCCATCGTTCTCATCCACGTCATATACTTCTTTCACTGTTGTCTTGAAAATGGATTGCATGTCGACAAGCATCACGTTATACTTTTCTCAGTCAGTTAAGTTGAAACACATAAATCCAGCACTTGACTGAGATCTAGAGGAGAATAAATTTCCAATGTTTTATAAGTGAGCCGTTTCACTAACTGGCAAAAATCATCCACAAATTCAACTAACGCTTAAAATAACCGACTAAAAAAAAAACTACAACGTGAATGATGAATACATTAATAACAATCAACTTGCTGAAATAAGTTACAGCTTTATGCCATCATAAATTAATGAAAAACGTAAATGTTTAGAGTTCGTTTGTGTGCATACAATATTGAATTAAAATCCGAGTTTAGCAATATAATTCACAGTTTCTCTGTAGTACAAATAATGCTTCACAAGCTCTTTTTGTGTCTTTACTTCAGTCGGTGGCATGTAAAGTCATCGAACTTATAAAGCAGACAGTAATGGTTAGTGGTACATGAATGCACTAGTGTTACAGTTTAGTGATATATTTAAATCCGGGACTACGTCTTTTTTCCCCACGGGTAAAAAGTCCATATATTTAGCTAAATCTTCGTCACTTAATTCCAGGGCCGGATTAAGCTAGTACGGGGCCTGTAGCTTATGTTAAGAAAGGGGCCCTATATTTTAAAAAAAAGCAATAAAACAACACAAATATATTTGAACACATACATTTTTAATTTGCATAGTAATTATCATTATCAAAAGTAACAACACTGTCAACATTATTGTTTAAATATTAATGTTTTTACATTTAGCATGAGCAAATTTGTTGATGTAGGATGTATCAATTTCACGCAGAAGTTTATGTTCAATGCTCATTAGTGTGAGATTGTTCAATCTCTTTTGACCCATGGTGCTCCTTAGTTCATTTTTAATAAGTTTCAGTTTTGAAAATGATCGTTTTTCACTGCAGTTGGTTACCATTAGTGACAAATAGATGCGCAAGGCGATTTCTACATTTGGAAAACAAGACTCCAAAGAATTGTCAATTATCAAACGGTAAATCTGTAACTCTACAAGGTCTAGAGTAATGCCAATATGAGAAGCAAGATCAGTTTTTAACAGTTCTGTAAACTGCACAAGTTCTTCAGAAATACTTTCTTCCAGATCTTCCGGATATGATTTAATAAGATTCGATGATCTCGTTACCACCTCTTCAGGTGTAAAAGACTGTAACTGACGAAGGAATCCAAATACATCATTTAACTTTTGATAAGCTTTCTGGCGTTTTAACAAGGCAGAGAGCAAGCTATCAATAAGGACAAGAAATGTTCGGCTTTAAAACTGCTGAGAAGGCGTTCGAGATTCATCAAGTGTGCTGGAACCATTGAAATCATCATACTCTCGATTTCGTTTGTATTTTCTTCGAGTTTGTTCTTGATAATGTTCACACTCAGTCAGATCCTTGGCCTTTTGCTCACACTCAGATCAGTATGATCATTATTCCTGTTTCTAACTTCATCATTGTTATCTGAAATATCATCCAAGACTTGTTTTATTGCAGAAAAGCTGTGTAAAAGTGCTTTTGTTGCATCTGCCCGAGCGGACCACCTGGTATCTGACAGTCTTTCCACAAAGGGCAAATGGGACTTTATGAGTACCGCCAGCACATAATGCAGTAGAAAGGAGACCCCACCGGTAGGTAGAAGCAGAAAAGAAGGTGTACAGGCTTTCAACAAATCCAAAGAAAATGACTGCTTCTTGACAACCTTCAGCAGCACATTTTCCAACCAAATTTAGTGAATGTGCAAAACACGGAATGTAATGCGCAAACTTATTCATATGCTCTGCCAGAAAAGGGTCAAACTTGGCCAGTAATTCTAACAACCCTAAGTAATTCCCGTTATAAGGGGACCCAACAATTTCATCACTGCCACGAAATGAAAGGCCTCGTTCTGCTAAAAACTTCACAACTTCAATTATTCGCTCTAGAAGTTTGTGCCAAGACTTTTCTTGAATGTCCATTTGTTTCACAAGTTGGGAATCGACACGTTCACCTTTGTTTTTACGGATCAACAGTGAAATTAAAGCTTGTCTATGTGAGGAGCTTTCTTCATGTCGACGCAATAGATTGCTTGCATTTTTCCAGTCATTAAACCCTTCCACAGTAAACTTTGATGAACATTCTGAACTCATAAGCTTGCATGGGAAACAGAATAGGCGCCCTTTACTTTCTGAATAGCATAACCATTTTCTTGCATGTTGCTTGTTTGCAAGTTTATGAATATGTGTAAAATAAGACTTCTGACAGTATCGAGTTTTCTTTTCAGTGTCATACAATCGCACGGATGAAGAGAAGGCACTATCAACATGTTGACATTTTTCACTTCCCTTGGATATCCAATATTCACGCTCACAGTCATCTATATTGTTCGGCCAGTCACCAATATCATTAGAGTACTTCTTCGTTTCACTTATTCTTTCACATTCAGACTCAATGTATACTGGGTTTTGCTGTATGTTTTCTGCTGCACAGCATGCACTAGTACTAGTTGTTCCTGTACTTCCAGCTTCAGCGGTTAGAGTACCACCACCATGAACATCAAAATATTCTGTCAGCTTACGTGTTTTTATATCACAAGTTGATCTCTTCTTTCTTTTTCTTCCTTCGCTTTACGTTATCCACTTCCAGAAGCATAATTACGTCCAATATCTCTGTGTCTACTGCTCATTTTTTGAGTTTTCTAACCTTACAAATCAAGAAATTGTAATCAAGATCAAAAGAGAGTGCGAGCACGCCGTATACCTCAATTAAAACAGGAAGTTTCCGTTTCCTAAATTCTAGTTTTTATTGTTAATGCAAATTCATTTCACAAAGAACGAAACAAAATTAGAGGGGCAGTCGCCTAGAGCAAAAAAAGTGGCTTCCGTCCAAACATGACCAAATTTTCAACGCCACTTAAATGGCGTCCGTCCGCAAACAGTTAAGATAAAAATAATGAAGAGTCACACTAAGTCACCCTCTTATGCTCTTTCTCTCACAATTTCGTGACACCAAATGAAAAGGCGCTAAAGATGGCGTAAAACACAAGATCATTGGTTTAACGCTCGTATTAGAAGATGACCAAAAAATTATGTACATATTTATTGGCGCGGGGCCCCTAAAAGCGCGGGGCCCGTAGCATATGCTACTTTTGCTACTACGTTAATCCGGCTCTGCTTAATTCTATAAAGTAGGTCAAGAAAAACGCTAAATCTAAGATTTGCTGTACTGTGAATTAGCATTTTAAAACTGAGAATCATAAAGTGTTATATATATTCTGCATTTCTGTATGGTGCTGAAACATGGACGATGAATAAGCATTTGGAAGAAAGAATTGAGGCTCTTGAAATGTGGATATATAGAAGAATGGGGCGTATCTCATGGAAAGAGATGAAAACAAATAAAGAGGTCCTAGAAAATCTAGGTATGAAAAGAGAACTAATGAGGGAAATCAAGGTTCGGCAGCTAAAATACTTTGGCCACATAAAAAGGCATAACACCTTGCAGAAAACCATAACAGAGGGGAGAGCTGAAGGCAAACGTGCAAGGGGAAGACAGCGCTATAAGTGGGAAGATAACATCAAGAGATGGACAGGAAAAAGTCTATCAGAGTGCACCACAAGACAAGAGACAGAAGACGTTGGAGATCCATTACAGCCAACATTCGTTGTGGAGATGGCAACTGATGATGATGATGATGAATTAGCATTGGTTGTTTTAAGTAAAATACAGAAGCTTCATTTAGGATCCGGCCGAACACGGAAAAAACGCAGGAAGGATAATGAGAAAGTCATCCTCTTTGACGTCATCATAATTTATTAAATTCCCCACCGGGCCCCACCCTCACATATGCATAATGATCATCACTGTAATTCAGTTTTACTGTCACTTTTTAAGTGTAAGAAGCGCCAGGACTCGTGACCGTTTCTCAGGGTTTACTAGATAGTTAGGTCAGAACTTCACTTTCGAACGCACAGTGGAAATCATTATATAGTGTATATAATACTGAGGCACGCTATGACGTTTAACATACGAACAAAGGAAGCTAAAAGCTATTGTTCCTTCCGAAGTTCCGATCACTGCTTTCCAGGACTTACTAGGCGCTGAGGCCTTAGAGACAAGCCCGGTCCACCAGGGCAGTAGTTACGCGACTGAATAGAAGGAAGGTGGCATGTCAGTCACTTTGGCCTACTTTTGACTTTCAGACGTGCGATTCAGTAAAGAAGTGGTTCTCTGAGCATTACATAACTGAAAGAAAATAAAATTGAAGCTACCTTACAGTAAAAAAAAAATATATACAACATCTAAAAAAAAAACGAAGGCCCATTGGAATGAATTAAAGGGTATCTGCATCGGGGCCTTATATAAGGTTGTGCACGTAACTGGCAACCTAGTCTTGTAAAACACATTGCTATAGAAACAACCCATGCAAGAGCACAAATATGCTTTCTGTAAGGGGGGCAAACGTTGATAATGACCGCGTGATACTCAAGATGCGTAAAAACGAATGATGATGATGAATGATACAACTTCGAACAACAACTACAACCCTATGCTCCACATGGAACATAACGGACTGATGATGATGATAACACAACTGGTCCACTATCGAACCCAGAAAGAAGATGCAGTTAATGTCCTTTGCTCCACTCGGAGGGAACAGATGTATGTAAATAATGGATGTTGAAAAATAGGGGGGTGGGGTGTAGCTTAGGTGCATAGACGTCTAATGTTTGAGAAGGTTATTACCAGTATCATTAAGAGATTGTATTGGTCATTCGAGCGTTCGATTGGCAGAGTGGTTAGAGCGCTGGTCTAATGTTTGAGAAGGTTATTACCAGTATCATTAAGAGATTGTATTGGTCATTCGAGCGTTCGATTGGCAGAGTGGTTAGAGCGCTGGTCTAATGTTTGAGAAGGTTATTACCAGTATCATTAAGAGATTGTATTGGTCATTCAAGCGTTCGATTGGCAGAGTGGTTAGAGCGCTGGTCTAATGTTTGATAAGGTTATTACCAGTATCATTAAGAGATTGTATTGGTCATTCAAGCGTTCGATTGACAGAGTGGTTAGAGCGCTGGTCTAATGTTTGATAAGGTTATTACCAGTATCATTAAGAGATTGTATCGGTCATTCAAGCGTTCGATTGACAGAGTGGTTAGAGCGCTGGTCTAATGTTTGAGAAGGTTATTACCAGTATCATTAAGAGATTGTCTTGGTCATTCGAGCGTTCGATTGGCAGAGTGGTTAGAGCGCTGGTCTAATGTTTGAGAAGGTTATTACCAGTATCATTAAGAGATTGTATTTGTCATTCAAGCGTTCGATTGGCAGAGTGGTTAGAGCGCTGGCCTCTTGCGGCAAAGGTACCGGGTTCGAATCACGGTACCGACACGCTCCCGTCTACACAGCTGAAAATTGGTACCTGACTTTGAGTTAGGGAAGGAAAAGGCAGCGAAGGAGGTAACTGGTCACCCCACCTCTCGATGCTGGATCTAGTATGGTGAAGTCTCTAACACTTCACTTCCCTCCGAAGTCAGGGTTTCTGCATTTACAACTATACTGTAACCCTCGGCTCGGAGTCGTCACATCAACCGGAGGATTCAATAAAGTTAAAACGCTTCGGCTCGGCATATTGTCCTCTGGGGCAGAAACCCTAATCCCCAACTGTAAATCGTACGAAACTACCTGCGGAGCCGTCGGCGTACGTCATTGCGATATTACCCCTTTGCTTTTTTACTGATCATTCAGAGCATGAATGCACGACTTTGATATTTATTAAAGTCTGTTGGCGCAGGTAATCATGTCTCTCCAGATCTTATATGCCCAGTGCTGTTTGCCAATGTTGTTGTTGACATCTTTCCATGCCAAGATGGTGACATATTTCCGTGCCAAGATGTCGAACTGTCCAATGTCTTCTGTAGACTTGTTTCGAAACTAACATGTACTTTCATGGTGCTTTCTGGGGGAGTCATTGTCTTCCGGAGGGGAGTGGCTGTTTCAGTAATCCTTTTCTTAGTGCCAAGTAAACTAATTCTCACCTTTTTAACAACTTTACGAACATGCTGGAATTTAAAAAAACAAAAACACACACACAAAAACTCAGACCCACGAATATTTCTCATAAGATTCTGGTAACAGTTCTATTTGGACATTTGTAAGAAGCGCCAGGGCTCGTGACCGTTTCTCAGGGTTAACTAGATACTGTAGTTAGGTCAGAACTTAACTTTCGAACGCACAGTGGAAATATACCCCATAATTCTCCAGACCTAACGGTCTTTTATATTTGGACATGCGCCCTAATATAACCGGCTAGGTTGAACGGGACGCACCTCGCCAAAATTTTATTTAACAAAAATAAAAAAAAATATACCCCACTACAGTGACCTCCCCTTGAAATGAAAGAGAACCTTTGCCTATTCGAACATGACCAAGACAACAATTACAAGGGGAGATCACTATACTGTACTGTGTTTCTGTCGTTTGAAGACATTTGTGAGGTTGTTATAACAATCAGTGCAGTTAACGCGAAGATAAAGGTTCAAATGTCCAAGATCATTATAAGTCCAAAAACAGCACACCATAACATCAAGATGAAGCCGAGGACCGCTGTACAGATCAAACATTTAATTGGGTGCTCCATCTCACAAGTATGGCATAATAATAGAATGCATAGTATGTAGTTCGTTGTCTGTCCAGTCTCAAAAGCATAAACTGCATACAAATGACTTTGACCGTTTCAACTAGAGGTCAGTACACGTGCGACTTCACCGAAGTCCTACGGCATATTAAAATTGAAGGCATTTTCATAACATTTCATGATAATCGGTTGCAAGACTTATCTCAGAAGCTGCGAACCATAGTGGCTTGACAATAATATCGTGGCGGCCGATCTCCAATAAAATAGCCACGGAATAATATCTTGAAAGTCTCGACCGCATATGTAACAAACGTCCTCTCACTTCGACGGACAAACGAGAAAGGCCTAGAAGATTAACGGTAAATCTACACAAGCAGACGATGCTTACGTCACTTGGCTACCAGTACGTTATATCGTTAGCAAATGTTGCGTCGTTCAATAATAGTGCTTTATTGTACAAAATAGCTAATGCATACAGCTGTATCTCCGAAAATAATGGGCATACGCCTGTGTGCAAAAGAATCATGCAACAGTACTATTACGCACATGTCTCAAGAGAACTTTTACCAAACTATCTTGCTGGACGGACCAGACACGCGTTTAATTTTTACATACAATTAAGCAGCATATACATCACGTGTACAGAGATCATGGCCTCCTTCTCCCCCCAACATTCCCCCATCTAATTATATTCCTAAATCATTATATACCATTTTATGTAAGTTTTGATGATGATTTTTGACCAGTTCAACATACTTTATTTCTTGATTATAATTACAAACTGTAAATGTGAGTATACTGTTATTTTACTTTTACAACGTTGTATTAAATTACAATAAAACCCTATTGTTTCAATACTACGCTTATACGCAGACAAATAAGCACTTACACATATGTTAAGTCTTAAAGCAATGTATGGATGCGACTGAAAAGGAAAAAAAAAATGTGTGTGTTAGTTAGTATGTAGATACTTCTGTGTATCAATTATGCACAACGTTTTGTTTTCCTTCCCACATTTTTCAGGAATAGATGTATACTACGTGGATGAAAGCAAATGTTTAATTTGATCAACTATAAACCAATATTACTTTTCTTCATCTTCAAAATTTAATTTACGTTATTTATTCCTTTTTACTTTATTATTTTATGTAAAATTGTATCCCTTATTTTGTATTTTACTTTTTTAGGTGTGCAAATGATAGTGTGAGAACGCGCGAGTGTTTATGCTTATAATACAGTGTACTGTCCTTGTATTCCATTTTGTAAAATGCACATGGTTTTGTACATTTAAAAGAAATGTAAATAAAAGTTAAAAAAAAATGTATTACTTGACACTAATATTTAAAATGGACTTGAGAATTAAATAGATTCAGTATGAAAGAGGCCGAGATACAAGGAATGAACCACAGCTGGGGGCACTGTACGAAGGATGGCCGCCGACCGAACAAAGTGGTAGCAGTTTGTTGCTGCACTACAAGATGCCACCAGGCGTGATGGCCACTGACTGCTTTGACAGTCGGCGCGCGGCTAATGATAAAAGAGAAGTATGAAAGATGAAAGAAAGGAAGGCCAGTGTAGTGGTTTTGATGGTATTGTATGATGGTGATATTACTAAGTGTGATGTATGAGGTCAGCTGTGAAGGCTCCTGAGATAAAATGTAGCTGTGAATTTTCAGAAGGCCTTTCTTGCCACCACTACGACCTCACACCTATCTTTTTTTCTAATGAATGTGGCTACGTTAAAATCTAGGGTACTGAATGTAATGTGTTGTATTGACATATACAAACACACACACACAGATATTAAATAATATAATATTATCAATAAAATTTAGAACACAATGAACTAAATTCAGCTGGTGAAATTTTAGAAAGTAAATCTTTTTTAAATTTATTTGTTCTGAACCAAGGTGTTATTTTGGCCAGAACATATGAAAGATTTTGGAATTTATGAGTGAATGGCATGAATAAATGGCATGATAAATAAAAGGTGTGTACGTATACAATTTTCACGATTAGTTAATATTTCTACAGTTCATAATTTTATTTTCCCTGGGAGAACGATGAATAGATGTGCTGTTGGGGTGGCTTCATCCCTCCCTGTCTATGCCTACCAAACATTGTCCATTAATGATGGAAGGAAATGGGATGTTTTAGTAGTAATTCACTTTGGGTGCTATGTCTATGAAGTTGGTGTAAATCCAGCAGACCAGCCTGCTTACGTAACTTTGAAAGAGTAGTTCTGGTGCTGGAATCTGGTGGCCCCACCTCTCCGTGCTTGGGGGCAATATATCGGGTGGCCCCACCTCTCCGTGCTTGGGGGCAATACAAGGCTGTTCTGCCGAGATGCGACACTGCACGGGTCCTCACTGTCAATTATTTACCCAGCATTTGACACCACCTTTTGGTGTCAACATAAAAAACTCACAGCTCTGAAATAAAGTATTGGTTTAGGTTCAGAACCTTACCTAAGGAGCCACTTCTACACGTAACAATTTACAATAACACCACTTAGACAGGGTCAGATCTCTCTGACCATACAACACATCTTACCAAGTTGGTTTCACATAGGATAAGTTCTCCCAGACTACATATTCCGAAATATGTTTATTAACTTCCTGCCATAGAATAGGATAGGTGATATGTTCCACTGATCTCAACACTTGATCTGTCCTTCCTAATCCTTGCTGGAGTTTATATATATTGTTTGTCCCTAGACCCTGAACTAGGGCGGGGGGTCTAGAGCAAATCCTTACTTGTTGTAAGGCTAGATTTCGATATGGCAGTATCAAATCACTCGAAACATTAAACAATATTTAAAATATACAAAGAAATAATTTCAATCTTACCAGATTATGAATAAAGAACACAGAAATGCTAGCAAAACTCAGCTGAGCTGCTGGCTATAGTATGGCGTCCCTGAACTTATTTCAATTTACTTCATTGGAAATCACCACACTTAAAATTTACTGTGTCTATCACTGGACAACTATTGAGGAATGGCAAAAAAGCGCGTCTGAGCGCTGATAATATGATTGTCTGTGGCCAATCAATGCCTTGTGTTTTTTCAAATTCAAATTTCCTACACTAAAGTCATTTCAGTCATGCTTCAGTCAAGTATGGATTTTTTATCTGTTAGTCCGTCCGTCTCTACTTGCGTTTTCACAAAAAACGTACTTGGTTTTTGAACCAACCTATCCGTCCCCTCTACAAATTTTGTCTTTAAAGTTATTTTTAGCCACAGCTCCCACCAATGTCCCTCTCTTTCATTCTAACTAGATTTGGACACTTGAGTCTCAAGGTCGCGGTTTTTGTGCAAATTAGTGACATGTTTGATTCAATGCAGTCTTTCGCTGATGTGAACAACAAAGTCTTTTGTCAAAATCTTCATTATTATCTATCCGTCTGTATAAATAAAAGCATATTATTTCACTGCTCAAAATGGGCCATCCGGCCAGCTAGGTTTTATATTCCTAACATCATTATTAAGAAAAAGTTACTTTTCAAGGTTAGTTGTTTTTTTCGAAATATTTTCTAGAATCTTCTGTGAAACGTTTGCCGCTGCATTCAAATAAAGGACAAAATATCGCAAAAAACGTCCAAAAAATGACTGTTGCGTATAATACTATGGTCCCTTTTGTCGATTTCGTTACCTTGTGTCAACTTGGGGACGTGACTTTTCCTCCGTCCCCCCCCCAATTGCATCTTCTAAGCCTTGCTAGTCTCACGCAATTTTTCAGTCATATTTTTTTCCTTTTGATCCGCCGTTCTCATCCCGTTCAAATGGTAACCGTTTCAGCAATTTAATTTCCATGGCGGGTGATGACCCGCGGCGTGGGCGATCATGCCTTCTAGTAACTTACGCATTCTTTTTATCCCTGCATTTTATCCTTTGGAGATATTTTTACGTTGTATCACTGTTAATTTTATGACACATCTCCCCACTTGAAAACATGCCTACGGCAAGTTCTAAAACCAGTGATACACATAGATAAAATCTCTCCTCACGTCTGCCATTACTCTAATTTTGATCACAGGGGTGCCGACTGAGGAAATCTGCACCGACATTCAATTTGCCTGGGATATATTGGATACTAAACTGATAAGGTTGAAGCAATAAAGACCACCTCAGCAATCTTGCGTTTTCATGCTTAGCCTGAGATAAGAATACGAGAGGCTGATGATCCGTCTCGACCACAAAAGTCCTACCATACAGATAGATTTGAAACTTCTTTATTGCCCAGATTAACGCTAAACATTCTTTTTCGCTTGTGGAGTATCCTTGTTCCGCCTTATTCAATTTGCGGCTTGCATAAGCGACTGGTTTCAGTTCCCCATCAGGTGAAGATGATCTTTGCAACAAAGCCCCTCCGAGTCCTACATTACTTGCATCGGTTCTTAAGACAAAGTCCTGTGTCAAATCAGGCAGTTTGAGAATAGGCTTGCTAGTGAGTTTTTCCTTTAAGTCTTGGAACGCTAATTCACTTTGCGCAGTCCAAATAATTTTATCTGGAAGTCCCTTGCGAGTCAGATCAGTCAGAGGAGCACAAATAGAGTTAAAATCTTTGATATATTTTTGATAAAATCCGCATAACGACACGAATGATCGCACGTCCTTTTTTGTTTGTGGTCTAGGTGCTCTCTGCAGTTTTTCCAAGTTCTTGGGGTCAGGGGTCATGTTACCCTGATATACAGTGTGTCCCAAGAATTCCAACTCATTGCATCCAATACAACATTATGTTGGCCTAGCAGTTAAGTTCGCCTCCCTAAGTCTATTAAATAACATCTCTAGAGCTTCAATGTGTTCTTCAAATGTCTCTGTGGCAGCGAGAATATCATCCATGAAATTCGTGATACATGGGTTATTCAGGGGATCCAACAATTTGCGCATCATCCTTGAAAATACACTCGGAGCATTTTTCAGTCCGAATGGTAGCATATTGAATTCATAATGTCCATCCGAAGTGCTAAAAGCCAAATAAGGTCTCACTTCAGGCTTCACTGGGATCTGGTAATAGCCTTTACTAAGATCCACCTTTGAAAAGTATTTTGCCTTGTTCAGTCTGGCAAATAACTGTTTTGTGTCTGGTAATGGATCCACTTGTCCTTCTGTGACAGCATTCAGTTTCCTGTAATCTATGCACAGTCTGTGTTCCCCAGACGGTTTTCTCAACAAAACGACACTGGAACTAAAAGATGATTCACTGTGCGAAATAATCCCCTCCTTCAACAAATACTCTATTTCTTCCTTCAATGCCTTCTCCTTCGCGAACGGAATAGAATAGGCTCTCATACAGATTGGGTTTGAGTCTACCAGTTTCATGTCATACTGTAGCAAATTTGTATGGCCTGGTTTATCTGTTAATACATCTGTATGTTCCTCCAGAACCTGTTGAACTCTCTCCCTCTGGTTTTTAGTCAGGTGCTTACTGACTTTTACCTGTGCTGCTGTTTCACAAGGATGTAATGGGTATTCATGTGAGGTGAGTGGTTCCTTTTGCATCTGAGTTGCAATAGCTAAGGTCAATAAGGGGGTGCTTTCCTGGAGTGGTCTGTCCAGATACTTCTTTAATAAGTTTACATGATAAACTTTCTCCTTCCCCTTTTTGTCAATTTTATAGTTTGTTCTAGACACCTTCTCTAGAACCGTATATGGACCTTGCCAACCAATTTGTAATTTATTCTGGCTGCCGGGTAGTAGAAGAAGCACCTTCTCTCCCACAGCTAGTTCTCGGTCCTTTGCCTTCCTATTAAAATATGCGGCATGTTTCTTCCTGGCTTGTTTCAAATTATCATTTGCCAGTTTCCATCCAGCTTTCAGACGAGTGGTCAGTTCGTTCACGTATTGATAAGATGAGGTAACAGGTTCTTCCGCCTTCTCATCCGTCCAGGTCCTTAATAAAGTTACATCTGGATCTTTAATTTATCATACTTATTTTTCATGGAACCCATCGGGTCCCGTCCATTAGAAGTTTTATAATGACGACTTTTCTTCCTAGAATCATCACTCACAAATCGACCACTACCAATTTTTTTCTGGGGTTTGTCTCCCCACTTGAGATTGCTTATGAGAGATCTTCGCTCTCTTTTCTGTTCTTCCAGTTTATATAAGTCTGACCGAGGGATTGTCATCTCATCCTGGGTAAAATTTACTCTTTGTACTCGTCGCATAGTGGCCATGTTAATCCATTCAAGTGAAGACTGGGTGTGAAAAGGGGGCTCCCATTCCACTTTGTCTACCCGAGTATAATTAGTTTTCCTTTCAGGCCTAAAGTTGCCCCGTGGCGTTTCTAGGTCCTGCACATATTTTCCCTTTGTGGGTGTTCCCTCATGAAATACGCCACATGCTTCTACAAAGTTTTCAACATCGACATTTACGTCGGGCCAATAGTATTTTCGAGCAATCTTTTGGCAGATGGTACCGACTTTTTCATGGTCACCATCTTTTCCAACATGTAAGCTCCTTATTAAGTTTGCCCTATATATCTTGGGAAGAACTAACTGTCCGTGACCAGTGGATCTAGTTCCTGTCTTCCTGTATAATAATCTGTTCTTCACAAAGTACTCTCCCTTGCTTGGAGGTGTGTGGCCTTTGGGCAATTTTTTGAAACATGGCTTAAGGGTCTTATCCTCAGCCTGCGCCTTCCTCATCTCCTCTGGATGAGCATTTATAGGTTCACCTTCTTCCTCCTTCTTCTGTGACCTGGTCTGCACTGTCGCCATGATCACCGGCCTCTCGGGATTCCCCAAGAAGACGTATCTACACCCCAATATCAGAGGGTAGATTGGTTCATCTATCACTGCTGCTCTGATTTCTCCTTCCACATAGCGAATTTTCACCGTTATCCTTGCGATGGGAAGTGTCATGAGTGGTATGTCCTTAGTCGCCCCTTGTATTTCCACTGTTTCTGTGGTATACTGACTTGGGTCCACTAGGCTAGACTTCACAACTGAATCATAATCCAAACCTGTATCATAAAGGCACCTTATGGTGACCCCATTACAAATAACATCCTCACAAACTGGGGGTGATAAGGTTCCTGTTGTCCATTAGGATTAACCTTTAATCGTTGAGTCCCTGACTTCATTGCAGCAATGTTTGAAGGTTTCCTTCTACAAAATTCGGTGTTATGGTTATCTTTCTTGCACCATTTACACCATCTTTTTCCTTGGTTAAACGGTTTCCTTTCATTATTTTTTTGGTCATTGAACTGTGAGTTTCTGTCGCGATAGTAATTTCTTGGCCGCTCAAAGTTTGTCCTACCTCTATTACCCTGTTCTCTATTGTCAAATTTATTAAATGGCTGTGGAGTTTTAAAATGATCTATGTGCTTCTTTTTAGCACCACTTACCTCTGCCTGGGCTGCCTGATACCTCTCAGCGACATTTAAAACCTCTCCCAATTTCTCTGCACCTTGTTCCATGAGGAATTTTCTCATGTCTGGAGCCATGGACTCTCTCAATTGCTCAATCATGATCATTTCTTTAAGATCTTGGGTCTTCCCCAGAGCAGTCCATTTCTCCAAATAGGTTTCCAGTCTAGCAGAGAATTGGTGGTATGTCTCCCCAGACAACAGTTTGGCATTTCTAAATTTCTTACGATAAAATTCACCATTCTTCTCGTACCTTAATAACAGAGCCTGCTTTAACATGTCATAATTGTCTTGGTCTTCCCTGTTCATTTTAGCAAAGACTTCATAAGAAGTACCTCTCAGTCCTTGTGATAACTTTAAACTCCACCTCTCTCTCTCTAACCCATATGTAGTAGCTAATAACTCAAAACGTCCTAGGTACCCCTCTATGTCATCGTCTTTCTCAACAAAATGGTCTAAATGAAACCCCATAGCTGAGTTTGAGGCTCCCAGACTGGGCGTAGCATCTGAGGCAAAAGGGCTGGCACCATTTTCAGGAGCCTGGCCTTGTAACTCCAGCTCCCTTAGTCGTAATTCATGCTCCCTTTGCAACCTTTTATCTTCTGCCTACCTTTCGGCCTTTCTATCTGCTGCCTCCCTTTCGGCAGTCAATCTTTTTTCTTCTGCTTCCCTTTCGGCCGTCAATCTTTTTTCTGCGGCCTCTAGTGCTTTAGCCTCTTTGTCCGCCTCAATCTGCAGCCTCTTAATTTCTCTATCCGCCTCAATTTGTAACCTCTAATTTTCTTTCAGCCTCTTTTTTCTAATCTTCTTTCTTCCCGTTCAATATACTTATCACATTCAGCCGTTACGTATTGAATTAAAATCTGACCATCCATTCCCATCTCCTTTGCCGTCAGCACAGCAGCTGATCTAAATTTTGCCAGCTCCGCCATACTTTTTAAACAAAACTAGCAATAAGCAAAGTAAAATTTCCAACCACTAAAGTACTTATAATTACTCTAGACTAAAATAATTCTAATTAATTAATTAACTAACACTGGCTGTGAAGATTCACCAACTTCTAATTGCCCTTTTAATTTAAAGGGACACTTTTAATTTTAAGGGAATTTTACAATTTTGTTCCCCTAATTTTATTTCTCCCACCAGGAGATCCTTATATTACTGTTTATGCTAATTATCCCTGGACAAGACCCCAATATATGTAGTGGTTTTGATGGTATTGTATGATGGTGATATTACTAAGTGTGATGTATGAGGTCAGCTGTGAAGGCTCCTGAGATAAAATGTAGCTGTGAATTTTCAGAAGGCCTTTCTTGCTACCACTACGACCTCACACCTATCTTTTTTTCTAATGAATGTGGCTACGTTAAAATCTAGGGTACTGAATGTAATGTGTTGTATTGACATATACAAACACACACACACACAGATATTAAATAATATAATATTATCAATAAAATTTAGAACACAATGAACTAAATTCAGCTGGTGAAATTTTAGAAAGTAAATCTTTTTTAAATTTATTTGTTCTGAACCAAGGTTTTATTTTGGCCAGAACATATGAAAGATTTTGGAATTTATGAGTGAATGGCATGAATAAATGGCATGATAAATAAAAGGTGTGTACGTATACAATTTTCACGATTAGTTAATATTTCTACAGTTCATAATTTTATTTTCCCTGGGAGAACGATGAATAGATGTGCTGTTGGGGTGGCTTCATCCCTCCCTGTCTATGCCTACCAAACATTGTCCATTAATGATGGAAGGAAATGGGATGTTTTAGTAGTAATTCACTTTGGGTGCTATGTCTATGAAGTTGGTGTAAATCCAGCAGACCAGCCTGCTTACGTAACTTTGAAAGAGTAGTTCTGGTGCTGGAATCTGGTGGCCCCACCTCTCCGTGCTTGGGGGCAATATATCGGGTGGCCCCACCTCTCCGTGCTTGGGGGCAATACAAGGCTGTTCTGCCGAGATGCGACACTGCACGGGTCCTCACTGTCAATTATTTACCCAGCATTTGACACCACCTTTTGGTGTCAACATAAAAAAACTCACAGCTCTGAAATAAAGTATTGGTTTAGGTTCAGAACCTTACCTAAGGAGCCACTTCTACACGTAACAATTTACAATAACACCACTTAGACAGGGTCAGATCTCTCTGACCATACAACACATCTTACCAAGTTGGTTTCACATAGGATAAGTTCTCCCAGACTACATATTCCGAAATATGTTTATTAACTTCCTGCCATAGAATAGGATAGGTGATATGTTCCACTGATCTCAACACTTGATCTGTCCTTCCTAATCCTTGCTGGAGTCTATATATATTGTTTGTCCCTAGACCCTGAACTAGGGCGGGGGGTCTAGAGCAAATCCTTACTTGTTGTAAGGCTAGATTTCGATATGGCAGTATCAAATCACTCGAAACATTAAACAATATTTAAAATATACAAAGAAATAATTTCAATCTTACCAGATTATGAATAAAGAACACAGAAATGCTAGCAAAACTCAGCTGAGCTGCTGGCTATAGTATGGCGTCCCTGAACTTATTTCAATTTACTTCATTGGAAATCACCACACTTAAAATTTACTGTGTCTATCACTGGACAACTATTGAGGAATGGCAAAAAAGCGCGTCTGAGCGCTGATAATATGATTGTCTGTGGCCAATCAATGCCTTGTGTTTTTTCAAATTCAAATTTCCTACACTAAAGTCATTTCAGTCATGCTTCAGTCAAGTATGGATTTTTATCTGTTAGTCTCTACTTGCGTTTTCACAAAAAACGTACTTGGTTTTTGAACCAACCTATCCGTCCCCTCTACAAATTTTGTCTTTAAAGTTATTTTTAGCCACAGCTTCCACCAATGTCCCTCTCTTTCATTCTAACTAGATTTGGACACTTGAGTCTCAAGGTCGCGGTTTTTGTGCAAATTAGTGACATGTTTGATTCAATGCAGTCTTTCGCTGATGTGAACAACAAAGTCTTTTGTCAATGTCTTCATTATTATCTATCCGTCTGTATAAATAAAAGCATATTATTTCACTGCTCAAAATGGGCCATCCGGCCAGCTAGGTTTTATATTCCTAACATCATTATTAAGAAAAAGTTACTTTTCAAGGTTAGTTGTTTTTTTCGAAATATTTTCTAGAATCTTCTGTGAAACGTTTGCCGCTGCATTCAAATAAAGGACAAAATATCGCAAAAACGTCCAAAAAATGACTGTTGCGTATAATACTATGGTCCCTTTTGTCGATTTCGTTACCTTGTGTCAAGTTGGGGACGTGACTTTTCCTCCGTTCCCCCCCCCCCCCCCCCCCCCCCCCCAATTGCATCTTCTAAGCCTTGCTAGTCTCACGCAATTTTTCAGTCATATTTTTTTCCTTTTGATCCGCCGTTCTCATCCCGTTCAAATGGTAACCGTTTCAGCAATTTAATTTCCATGGCGGGTGATGACCCGCGGCGTGGGCGATCATGCCTTCTAGTAACTTACGCATTCTTTTTATCCCTGCATTTTATCCTTTGGAGATATTTTTACGTTGTATCACTGTTAATTTTATGACAGCCAGAACGGTCGACAGATGCTCAATTCTCAACCTTTTGAAAATAAAGTTCGTTTGTTCATGTACTATTTCCTGCTATTCTGTAATTTAAGCAAAACCAGAAGTTTCTAGTATTAAGCAAAACGCATTCTTTTAAGCAAAAATCCCTGCATTTTATCCACTGTTGCCTGTTAATTTTTCCAGATATTTAATACCAATATTCTACTACAGATTCTGTAACTTCAAATGCAAAACAGAATCACAAATACACTGGCCTTAAAATGAATATTCTAACATGTAAAAGGTGATATCCACGAAGTAGAAAGAGATACAAATTGCAGTTATACACGCTAACTGTGTAATCTGCCATTAAAAGGTAAAGGTAATGCCACTGCCACATTAGAGATTCAACTATACTAGATCCAGCTTTAAGAGGTGGATGACCATTTCCGTTTTCCGCTGGCGTTGCCTTCCCTAACACAAGAGCAGTCATGTGCCCATTTACAGCTGGGTAGACTGGATAGGACACACATCGAGAAAACCTGCAGATAGTATTACCAGACAGTTCTTGTTCTGGAAACCCCCAGAGTAAGAGAAGTAGAGGAAGATCAAAGAACATATGGAGAAGAAAACTGGTGTTAGGCATGTAGGGGGCGGAGAAGACATGGAAATACTTTGAGCAGATGGCACGTGACAGGAAGACTTGGCATACGTTTGTTGAAGGCATATGTTCCTTTTGGGGAGTTGAAAGGTGAAGAGGCTGGAGCGTGACGTTACCAGGATTAGAACCTGGAACCCAGTAACTTTGCCGCGAGAGGGAGGCGCTACTCTACCTAAATATCTATTTCACTACTTACTCATACGCCATATCCTGCTATACTCAAATATACACATATTACAAACAACAGTCACAACACAGTCATATATGAGATTAGGAGTACAACCACACCCATTCTTTTCCTCTTTTCGCTGCTTACAGAGCATGGAGACACCACTGCAGTTGATCCCCTTAATGATGGCTTACACCAAAGCTCCAGTACCATTGTAGCGGTAGTTTCTGTACCAATTTGTTCTACACGAGGAGGCTGCGGGTCTCATATACTCATATTCGTCGGCGTTTAAGGCGTACCTAAGGGACCAGTAGCTAAAGTCTTTCCTTGTTTCATAGATTCCCAGAAACGGTAAGGGGTACAACTACACGGACGTTTCAATGTTACTTGAACAGGATCTAACAGGAATATAATAGACCTGCAAAAATAATAATCCTTTAGACGAGGAGATAGAAAGCAATATACAACTGTGTAAGTGTCACGTGTAAGGAAGTAGATTATGTCTTAGTTTAGACAGAGTATGAATGAGTAGTGTGAAAATAGATACATATAGTCACTAATGTAAAAATAAGGAGGGATGTGTGACTTCTGGAGAGAAGAGATATGTAATTAGGTACCCTATCTATTGTCTTCTTCCAGCCACACTCGAGACAATGTTTAGAATATCATACACTTCCTCCGGCATCTCTGCTAAATAGATTAATCTATTACAGTAAGGACTGCACAAGTTAACATCAAGTGACAGGTAGAACGTGAATTCTGACCGCTGAGAACATATAAATATATTTATTAATGAAAATGAACAAATAATTAAAATAATAACCTCACTAGCTCTGATTGGCTAGTGATTGTCTGTCACAGCAAAATACAACCAAGAACACCAGCGAATCATATTGATTTTACACAGTCATAGCCAAGTGAATACATGTGTCTAATTAACTATCTGGGGTCAGACCTCAGTCCTCTAAAGCGAAGACGGCCAATCCTGTGTTGTTAATAATCCTGGAAGGTAAACACCTGTCTGGCAAGGAAATCACTGTACAACTATACCTAAATCTTTCTGATATTAGATATAATCTCCCGCGTTAATTACTCATCAATTAGGAAATAACTATACCTCTCCCACACTAGATGAGGTGTCCTAAGGCGATGGAGATCAGCTCTCTCTGTAGGGACTACGTACGAAACCAATACGCTGCTAACCGCCTTTGGCTTGCGGCGATAATATTAGGTGAAGGAGATTTAGCGTGTGCTAGTGTCGTAACTTCGAGAAGATAGGACTGAGGTAATTATGGTCCCTTTTTTGTAGAGGTGATGATGACAGCTAAGTGAAAGGAAGGTGTAAGAAGTAGTTTCTGTTTCACGAGGAGGGTGATAGTGTAGAGAGAAAAAGCAGTCTTGGATTGAGTAATTGCTCTAATCCAGCCTATCTTTTACGACCCTATTTAACTTTCAGACGCCCTTACTCTCCTTGTACAACGTACAAGTTACACAACACTTAATTACACAAAATTCTGTGACATATAACACTGCGTACAGACGTGAAAACAAACTATGAATAACATATAAAAAGGACAGGGGTTTGACCAACACTACAGCTTAAGGTTTATTATGTTTATTATTGCTAGAAATATCACAACATCAAGAAAAGCATTATCATTACATCCATGAATTATAGTTTACAGACACGAAATGAAAATATAATCTAATAGACTTCCCTCTTGTATAGGGAAACTAGGAAAGTTCCCAACAGAGGTAATTAACCCAAAGAAAAAGATCAAATTAATTAACCATGGGAGTAGGGAATAGTCAGAACGGGTAAGACTAAGTCCTTAATTTAACCTATCCCGAGAAAAAAATACTCAGATTAGTGACAGATAAATAAAAGAAGGTTGGTAGGTTAGTAGTAACATAAAATATTAGTATCTTTCTATCCGTTCACTCACACAGACAATACAGTGGCACACTCTCAGATATGCTTACCAAATGTTGACGCTGCATACATTCCTCGGAATTTAAAACACTAGCAGTTATTAGAACTAATCAGTCATATTCAGGGTCAAGTGCAGCCCCAGACTATCCGATGAGCTGACTGCTATTTTTCGGGGAGTCGCTGCAATTGATGCGTTAGTATTTGTGCCAGGATATTATTCATTTTTACTGCAGGTATTTGCTTTGGCTAAGTGTTTCTATTGTGGTGGCACTGTCCTGGAAATTAATATGGTAAAATATTGTTCCAGTGGGGTCTAGTCTCAG
This sequence comes from Oreohelix idahoensis, assembly GCA_024509875.1. Classification (NCBI taxonomy): domain Eukaryota; kingdom Metazoa; phylum Mollusca; class Gastropoda; order Stylommatophora; family Oreohelicidae; genus Oreohelix; species Oreohelix idahoensis. The sequence goes on from JAMPIV010020638.1 coordinate 228,209, forward strand.
GTGGCTATAACACTCGGTGACGTGATGGGAAAAAAATGTTAAATGATAATAATCTGCTGTTCGTTGAGGTGGGAGCCGAGTATGAACAGTGAGTTCTCTTGAATAAATCCGATGAAAAAAACTCCTGTCAAGGGTCAGATGAAAAGTACTGACTTTCTGCTTCAGCAGACTGATAATATATTATGATATGAAAAAAGTTGTATTCTGGGAATGTTCCGTACCAGTTAAAATTTATCTATTATTGTTTGTTTTCTTGATTTTGCTTCTCGTCATAATCAGAGAAGGTGGACCGCGCAGGGGTCACAACATGAAGATGGTCATAAAAATAATTATTTGGATGCCGATAGGAACATCAGATCATAAAAAAACGCTGGATCGCAAGGTTTGATCAGCCTGGATTATATAGGAAGAAAAATATAAACGCTTTAACAATATTATCAATATCCTAATCTAACATACATTTAGGTATGACTTGTTAAGCACTCCGTTATTAAATTAAATTTAAACTCCACAAGTGTCTAGCTAATCTCGTCGCTCCTAACATGAGATATGAACACTAGTCACTTAAAATTTTACACCAGATGAAAATAGAAAATAAATCGCGTTCCATAAATTATCCACCGCCTAGCGTCTATTAATTAATTTAAAGTATCTCTTACTGAGGAAATAGCGGGTAATTAATTTTACGTTTTTAGCTGGTAAACTTTGCTATACGTTATTTAATAAACACAGATAAAAAAAAACCCCAGTGAAATATAATGGAAACACTTTAACAATTAAACCACTAAAACTCTAATATATTATTACCGCAGCACAGAAAAAAGAATTAATCTCCACGTATATAAGTAAGTCCGAAATGGTAGTATGGCTCTCATATGCGAGCTAGGTACTTTCTTCAAAATCTCTGGCGCTACTGATAACTTAGTTTTAAGAGATTGCTATATATATTAAATGGATGAAAATCGTTAGCTACATGTGAGATTTTTCACCTCTGCCCGTTTCTGGTGGATTTCTGCGATCGAATAGCGAATGAAGGCTATTTCTCGCGCCTTCGCCGACCGCAGATTCCGTTCTCGGACGAACGGCGCCTTTAGATCCCGTCTTCTCGGTGAGCATTTACGTCCCCTGGAACACGAACAAAAAGAAATAAAGTCGGTAAAATGGTTAACGCCCTTTCTGCATTCTGTGCTTACGACCCGTTCTATCTTAGTGACTACAAATCCTGTTGCCTCGCCCCCCCCCCTCCCGTTTTCAGGGACAAGTCGTTGACGAAATTACGTACCTGACAGCCACCAAACCCCCTTGCCCTTCCCCTTTTTTGAAAGGAAGACAGTTAGAAATATAAATAGCTGTATCAATAGCGCTTGAAACAAAGACAGGTAGGCGTGGCTAAACTAGAAAATAAGACAGATGGCGAAATGCATGGCTGTATGCGCGAGAACCCTTGCACGCTAATTAGAAAGTCTGTGAGAAGCCACGTTGAACAAGAGTGAGGGGTGCCGGTGCGATTAAAGTGGATCGATCAAGGTTGCTCAATTTTCATGTCACAGCTAGTACAATGACTCTCGCAGTTTGATCTAACAATGACGCCTGGAAGGAAACGAGTAACCATCAGGGGTTTCAAAGATGCATCTCCGGTAATGGTTAGTAATGTAGTTGAATCAACCAGATGTGTATACCATACAGCCGACTAACAAGGATCTATGGTGCCTAGTCAGTATATGCAGTAATACTGGAGTGTCAATGGATCTGGCAGTATGTGCCTAGGTAAGTGTATGGCGATGGAAGCAGCCCGTATATGCAATAGATTCTGTGGTAAGATGTAAAGCTGGAAGCTGTCGTATATGCTGAAAGCAGGTACAGCGAATGTCCAATTTGTCCCTAAAAATAAACAAGTTATCAATATCCTATTCATAACACGTATCGAAAATGTAGATATTATAATTTGAATGTACATAGTTTTTTTCATCTTTCCCTCCCTGCTCCATATGGAACTTGGGACTACCTATGCTTTTAGTTCTCTGTAAGAAATTAGCAATAAAGCAGTCACCAGCTCTTGCAGTGGTGGTTCATGAAATCATCATTCTATATGATAAGGTTGCCAGCCTCAAATGACTTGGACATCCACTAGCACTTTTCACATATTAATATTCACATGGCAATATATACATTTAGTTCACATGTTAGTAATGAAAAATATAAAATGTAAAAAGTACAACTTATGCCAATCTTGGCTCACAGACTGTTTGCTCAGAGAAATAAAGGCACTGGAATAGGCCTCTTACACGTGTTCTTTGGGGTCGTTATTTTAACACTGAATTCCCACTTTGACTCCGTGTGTTTTAGATTCCTCAGATTCCCGATGTCCTTGTTAAAATGGTTTTCCTAGGCTCCTTAAGTCCTTCAAGAGGTTCCACAAAGTCCGGTCTGATACATGTGAAATCTTGATTCTAGTCTTAGCTCTGGCAGTCTGGTGGTCGTCTGGGCAAGCGATTTCTCACAGTGTCTTAAAACTGCGAAAAGGTCAGGTTATATAGCCCTTCTTCCCCAACATTTGTTTTGTTACGATGCTAAGAAAGCTCCAATCGTTTCAAACATGCGTGTGTAGTGGAGTAATTTCAAAATTATTTCCGCCTGAAATAATATGAGTGATGCAAAAGGTCATGCCTCCAATATGTTGAATGACAACATCCGATCCTCTCTCGGCAATGTTTACAAATAACTTATTATTACTTTAATCTAAAGTAATGTCTTTGTAACAAGGTGTGCCGGAAACGATGATGTCATGCATATCTGTCCGAAATGTGTCGCACAGACGAGTAATCTCGTTATCTGTCGCTTGAGCACACACAATCCGTCTCTTTACCATCTTAGCAACGAACGCACCATGACCTTATCAGCGATTAAACAAATGCGCTGGGCGATTTTAATGTTAATCTGTAGTCTGATGTCGGCCACACCCGAGATTAACCAACTTGGTTGTCGATTAATATTATCTCATCTGTTCCTTCCCCAGCAGGGAGAAACGGGTAACCAAACAGACATGACAATTAACACTGAGAGGAGTGTAAGAATGTTTGAAAATACAAAATATCTGCTACATAGCAGAAAAAAAGATGTGGAAAAGCACGTAAATAGTCAGTACAACAAATGTCCAGGATACGGCCGTAGTGAAGTAGAGAGCGACCCAACAAATTATTATGTGACACATACACAGATCAAGTGAAAAATAGTACTAATATTTACTGCCTCGGCAGTCACTAAAGTATTATTATACACAGACTCACACCTTCGCGTCCTAAGAAAAACTTACTTACTTACTTAGTCGTTCCCCTTCTACCGTGAGGTGTAGAGGTTTGGAAGAGAGAGCGCCAGACTATCCTATCGGCTGTCTTCCTCCTGGCCTGGTTCCATTCTAGTCCTCGGTCCTTCAAAGATTGTCTAATGTTGTCCTCCCAGCGGACTCTGAGTCGACCTCGGGGTCTGAATCCTTGGCTCTTTGTTTTCCATGCTTGTCGTGGTAGCCGATCTTCTCCCATTCTGCAGACATGGCCAAACCATCTTAATTGGGACTGTTCTACTTGGGTCTGCAGGGGGTAGGATTTAAGGCCTTGACGTATCGACTGGTTGCGTACCATGTCTCTTCTTGTTACTTCAACCACCTTCCTCAGATACCTCATTTCTGAGGTTTGGATCTGGCTTTTATGGGTTGTAGTCATTGCCCATGACTCGCATCCATATGTCAAGACTGGGACATAGGTGGAGCGGTATACAGCCATCTTCGTTTTCTTACCAACCTCTCTCTTGCTGAGGAATCCTCGATTTATGGCCTGAAAAAGTCTCCCAGCTGCTGCTTTTCGAGTGGCCAACTCTTCTTTGATGCCACCCTTTCGGTCTATAATAGCTCCGAGGTATTTAAAGTGGTCGACCTGCTCCAGGACCTGTTCTCCCAGCTTAATCTGATGTCTTCTTTCTTCTCGTGATATCACCATGGATGTTGTTTTAGAGCTGCTTATGACCATCCCTCTCTTCTCCAGCTCTTCCTTCCAGACTTGCAGGTTGGATTGGAGATGTGCCTCTGATTTAGCAATCAGGGCAACATCATCAGCAAATGCCAGCTCTGAAATATAGACCTGTCTCATCTTCCAGTACCCCACTGAATACTTTCTTGATGACATCGTCCATAAGGAGTATGAAGAGGTAAGGTGATAGGATATCACCTTGTCTTACACCAGTGGTGGTCCTGAACTCTTCTGACTTATGGTTTGCTGTCCTCACATAATTTCTGCAAGACTTGTAGAAGCTCTGTATAGCATGAATCAGAGGTGCTGGAATATTCTTCCTTGTCAAACAGTCCCAAAGTTTGCTCCAGGGGACCCTGTCAAACGCCTTTTCCAGATCTATGAAACAAAGATGGATCTCACTCTTATACTCAAGGGCCTTTTCACTCAGCTGTCTGAGTGTGAAGATTAGGTCTTGAGTACTTCGGTTTGCTCGGAATCCGCACTGGACCTCATCCAATTGTGGCTCAGCTAGGCGTCGGAGTCTCTGCTCTAGGATTCTAGAGTAGATTTTACCAGGGACATTGAGAAGGGATATGCCTCTATGGTTTCCACACTGTCGATTGTCACCCTTTTTGAAAATTGGTGTTATGATGGCAATCTTCCAATCCTTTGGTATGGTCTTGTTGTACCACGCTGCCTGTAAAACCCTTAAGAGTAATAGGTCGCCTGATGCTCCCATGAACTTAACCATTTCTGGTGTTATACCATCATGCCCTGCTGCTTTGCCCATCTTGATTTTCTCCAGTGCTGCCTTCAGTTCTTCCATCTTTATGTCATCTTCACCATCATTGGTTTTCTCTTCTGTGTTAGTGGTTATCATTTCTGATGCTTCACCATGCTCACCATCCAGGAGTTCTGAGAAATATTATTTCCATCTTTCCATTACTTCCTTCGGGGCAGTAAGCAATCTGCCTTGCTTGTCCTTTATAAATTTGAGAGGGCATTGTTTTTCCTTCCTCATGTTCTTTAGGGTCTTATAGAACAATTTCTGGTTTTCTTGTGCATCTTTTCTAGCTTTTCTCCAAATTCTTCCCAGGACTTCTGTTTTGCTGCTAGCACTTTGTTCTTTGCTTCTGTTCTGAGTGTCACATATTCTCTATATTTTTCCATTTGTCCTGTTGTGTTTTTAGCTCTTAAGTATTGTTTCCATGCCATTTTCTTCTCTCTTATTTTCTCTTTGACTTCCTCTGTCCACCAAGGTGTCCTCTTTCTCTTGTTCCCAAGTCGGACTTCACCACATGCTTCTGCAGCAGCTGTCTTTATGATATCCTTGAATTTAATCCAGAGGGTTTCCAAGTCATCAGGTCGTTCTTCTGTGTTGCTCACCGCTGCAGCAATAAGCCCCTGATATCTGGCCTTAATTTCTGGCTCTCTCAGCTTGTAGGTCCTAATGCTCATTTCTCCTGCTCGTTTACTTGGTTTCTTGCGTGATGTTGGGCAGTTCCTAGGCTGAGCAACTCTTTCAGTTGTTCTTTTGATTGTTAGCAGGTAGTGATCACTTCCAATCTCTGGTCCCCTCCAGACTCTAGCATCTCGGACATATTTGAATGAGCTTCTCAGAACAATGGCATAGTCGATCACTGATTTCTCATTCTTTGTTGGTTCACATCTAGTGTATGCATGTATGCGCTTATGGGGGAACTTTGTGTTTGTAATGATCAGATTCTGCTCACTGCAGAATCTAAGGAGTCGCTTTCCATTGTCATTGAGAGTATCTTCTCCATATCTTCCGATAACTCCATCCCATCTAGCATGGTCATTTCCAACTCTGGCATTAAAATCTCCGAGCATGATAACTTCATCTAGGCAGTCATCCACTGTCCTTTGAAGCAGCTCGAAGAATTCCTCCTTGACCTCTGCTCTCTCATCCTCATTTGGCCCAAACACTATGACCAGGTTGACTATGGTTCCTCCTTCTTTTAGTTTTACAACCATAATGCGCTCCGAGACAAAGTTCCATCCCTTGATACTACCTTTTTGATTTTGGGCCACAATGCAACCCACGCCCCCTTTAGCTTTTTTCAGATATGGGTACACCACTGAAGAGCAACGTGTTGCCATCGAGATCCATGACTCCTTGTCCTTTTTTCTTTGTTTCCGTTATAGCCAGGATTTCTAGTTTTGCTTTCCTCATCTCTTCCACCAGCTCCTCTTCCTTCTCATTTATACTTCTTGTGTTCCAAGTTCCATAAGTCGTAGTCCGTAGTCCGTTCCAGTTCGTCGCCTTTAGAATCAGTCCAGTTTTCTCTCTTGTATTGCTCGTAATCGTGATTTAAAGCAAACAGGTGATTTGCCCGTTGTGCCTTTGCATGGCGGAGGGGCTCCCTCCTTACGGCCTCCATGCAGGCCGCCCTCCTCCTTTTTCATCCGGGCTTGGGACCGGCATAGGCGGAGTTCGTAAGAAAAACATTCTTACATTAACACCTTAGTGATTTTGAATTGTGGCGCACTTAATAAAACTCAGAGTTTCCCTGTCACGGAAAAATGTATCTTAAGGAAATATGTATAACTATATTTAAGATGAAACAAAGAAACGAGGGATCTCTGTTCTATTTAATTAGGTTTAAACACCTATGGCATATACTACTGCATTAAATAAGTAAGTGTGCTTACCGAATGAAAGAATATTCCTAAACATAATCCAGCTGTTATTTGCTCTAGCGCAGAATATCACTTTGTAAGGTAGCAGAACTCTCTGGAGACAATGGCAAGGAGGGTAAGAGACGCCTAGCTTATAAAGTTAGATAAGGTCTGCAGCTTTTCAAGTGTGGGGTTTGCACGTGCATTGAGGGCAGCGCAACCATGGCGTAAGGACCTGGGGAGTTGTCTCCCTTGCGTATCGTGATAAAGGAAAGTTGCATAAGCTATACAAACACTCTGGCGGTCTTTCGAATACTTGCGATTCTAGACGCGCTCGGACACATGAAAGGCGAAGGTCGCTGCTGCTGTGTGTTCTTCTTCTCTCTGAATCAAAGAATCAGGGAACTTTGCCGTCACCCACAAGAAAGGAGACTAAAAAGATCTTTAGCTGAGTGCCGATGCATACGTGCAAAAGGGTGGAATTTAGCCTGTCCAACGTAAGAGTGACATGACGAAGTCCAGAAATAGATGTAGAAGCTATTACAAAGAAAAATGAGAGTAGATAACAAAGAGAATAAGACAGAGGCGGACCAGTCAGCTAAAAGTGACAGCAATTCACATTCAATTTACGACAGTAGCCTGCCTTTTTAATTAACCATTGCGTGTCCATACATACCTACATGTAACAGGAATATACGGACCTGTTAAATATAACATCCTAGTAGGCGAGGAGATTGAAAGCGATATATGATTGCGTAATCCGTCTTTTTAATTAACCATTGCGTGTCCATCCATACCTGGATATAACAGGAATAAACGGACTTGTAACATATAACATCCTGGTGCACGAGGAGATAGAAAGCGAGACATGTGTTATGTGTAATCCGTCTTTTTAATTAACCAATGTGTGTCTATACATACCCGGATCTAATAGGAATATAACGGACCTGTTAAAAAAAAGGACACTCTCTAGACGAGGATATAGAAAGCGATAGATAAGTGTATAATCCGTCTTTTTAATTAACCATTGCGTGTACATGTGATTCGCTTCCGCAGCTAGGGATGGTGCCGCTCTGGAGGCCCTGGGTTCGATTCTCCGGTAAGCCACTTACTTCTGTTGTTTTTCTGTTGTCTAGTTTTCTACTTCTTTATTTCTCACGAGTGCCTGATACATACCTTTATGTGTGTAATATTTATTTACTTAATGTTTACAGGCCTTGGGTTTCCCCTCTTTATTTGTTTAAGTGTCCATACATGCCCACATCTAACAGAAATATACGGACCTGTAACATATAACATCCTAGTACACGAGGAGATCGAACGCGACATATAACCGTGTAATCCGTCAATTTAATTACCTACTCATACGCCTTATCCGGATCTTCCGATTGGCTAAGCTGTTCCAACACTTTCTTCTCGCGGCAAGATTACCTAGTTCCGGGATCAAAACATGGTATTATCACGCTCTAGTTTATGGTTTTTTTTTTTTTTTGACAACGCAATTGAAAACCAACAACCTTTGCTAGTCTCAACAACATTTGGAAGTCTTCCCAGTATAGCACAAACACCAAATTAAGACTGTATGAGAGCTGTGTACTTTCTGTGCTTCTCTATGGTACGGAATGCTGGAGAGTAACAGAGAAGGAAATGTCGAAACTGTCCTCCTTCCACACAATCTGCCTAAGGAAAATTCTCCGAATCTTTTGACCAAACACCACCAGCAACCAAGAACTACTTATTCGGAATAACCAGGAGGACATGCCCACCATCATAGCTGGCAGACGCTGGAGTTAGGTTGGCCACGGCCTCAGATGGGACCCTGATACCATCACAAGAACAGCTATGCTATGGACCCCCGATGGAAAGCGAAAGAGAGGCCGACCAAAAACAACTTGGCGGAGAACTGTGGAAGCTGAGATGCAAAGAATGAACCAGAGTTGGGGCACTGTATACGAAGGATGGCCGCCGACCGAGCAAAGTGGAATCAATTTGTTGCTGCCCTACAAGACGCCACCAGGCGTGATGGCCACTGACTGCTTTGGCAGTTATGGATCAAAGAAGAAGAAGAATTGAAAACCGGTGTTTGTCGTATGCAAAGGATACCCGGTTCAACCCAAATGATTCTGCTCTTGAGTTAGGGAAGACACAGACAGCGAGGAGGGGAACGGGTTACCACCACTTCATAGTATACAATGTATACTTGTAAATAGGTATATGTGTATTTCTACAGTACATCATCCTGATATATTACATTTTAACGAGTTTTTTTTTTCTGCATCTAAAAAACTATGATACAGTAAAAAAGGGGAAAAAAAATATGCCGTGTATCCTTTGTACCCTTTCACGTACATTAGGACGTACGCGTGCCACACTTTGAAGAACACTGACTATATGAAACATAGCTTATTAAGCAGATGCAACCTCAATGAGTTGCTCAGCTTACGCACGCCAGCAGCAGAAGCAACGAACTATTTATCAAGTGGTTCGGCGTCATCCGGCTCGGCCGTATCCTGAAAGGACGAGGAACGAACCAGAAAATTTTTCACTATCTTCTGAGGAAGTGACAGCGATATCGGCAAAGCCGGTGATGTAGATGACAGGGCTAGGATTGCTGTTGTCACTAATGTGACAGCTTTATTTCTGGCAGTTTAATCATAAACAAATTGAGATATGCTGATAAAGCAGTTTTAGTAAGGAAAAGTGTAGACGAACTTGAGGAAATTATTGTTATGATATGAAAGGTCAAGGTAGTAGTACCACAGCATTTAGTTCCGGATGCGAGTGAAGTTTTCAAGACTTCACTATACTAAGTCGCAGCTTCATGTAAATAGAGTACATACTCGCTCCACGTAAGAGCAGAGCCAAGTACCTATTTACAGCTGGGTGGACTAGAGTGCGACGCTACTAGGGTGTCGTACCGTCGTAACTTACTTCAAGAACGTAGCGCCCTAACCACTCCGCTACTCGAAGCTCAACTGTTATTATATGTGTGACAAGAAGTAAAAATACAGGTCTTAGCCTTAATGGAAAGAAAAAAAAAAAACACCGAAGTATTGAAAAAGTGAAATTCTTCAGAAAGCAACGTAAAAAGAAACGGGACACTTATGGAACGAGACCATACATTGATAATGTCAGATGTAGATGAAAGATGAACTCCGAAATACAGAACAGAACTGTCCAAAGAAAGCAGCATTCTAGAAAGTCAGAAACATGTGCAACCAAACATCCTATGTGCAACCAATCTTTTTCAATAGCGTAATAAAGAAAAAATGTTCAGTGCTATACACAGCCGATTCTGTCTTTTAGAAACGAATTATGGGCCATCGATAACTAAAGTAATGGAGTTGTTAACAGTCCCGAGTTTGACGTAAGAGACCGGTATTGACTCCTCTGTGAGAAACCCAATTGCGACAGACCTGGCAGGCCAGAAGTGTTCTCTTATATTCTCTTTCGTCTTTTACAATTTGCTTCTTATGGCGCATGAGGCCATAGATTTCACGGAGTACCGTACACTTAATGTTGCTAATGTAAAATGAGGCATACCACCCAAAATACGGTTAACGAAAAATGTGGAATAGGCCACAAAGATGAAGGAAAAAAAAGTTACAAATTCCATGTATATAGAAATACAAGGATTGTATAATCAGTGGAAAACAGTTAATGTGCAAAAGAGGCTTATTACAACAGAAAGACGCAGCCCTCTTTTATTGGGCTAGTTTTGTGAAGAGGAAAACCTTTTCTTTGTTATTTTAATTGTTGGAGAAATCCTGTTGAACCCTTGATGGGGTATAATTAGGACATACAATGTCTATAATTTTAGATAGTATATTCAATTGTAGCTATTTGCTTAAGGGGTCGACCACATATGACGTCACGCAGTGAGGGGGTCAAAATTTTGTGACGTTGTGTGACGATGGGGGCGGAGAGGTTGGGGGGTGGGGGGGGGGTGGGGGTGGGGGGGGGGTGACACAACGCTTCTTTCATAAATGATTTTCCTACTTTTACCCACAATAGTTAATTTTTATCCGCAAAAGATAACTTTTATCCGCAATAGTTAACCATTATTCGCAATAGTTTACTTTCATCCGCAATAGTTAACTTTTATCCACATAAGTTAACCTTTATCTGCAATAGTTAATCATTTTCCGCAAGTCAACTTTAATGCGCAATAGTTAACTTTTATCCACATAGGTTAAAATTTATTCGCAATAGTTAACTTTTATCAGTAATAGTTAACAGCTCCCTCGTGGACGATTGATATTAATATTATGATCTCAGCTATCGGTTAATTATTATAATCTTTAACTGGTTTAAATTATTTTTAATTATATATATATATATATATATATATATATATATATATATATATATATATATATATATATATATATATATATATATATATATATATATATATATATATATATATATATATATATATATATATATATATATATATATATATATATATATATATATATATATATATATATATATATATATATATATATATATATATATATATATATATATATATATATATATATATATATATATAAATATATAAATATATAAATATATAAATATATATATATATATATATATATATATATTTATATATTTATATATTTATATATTTATATATATACGAGGGGCGTTCAGAAAGTAATGCACCACATTGTTTTTCTCAGGAGCTGTTTATTCAAAAAGCATGAAATTTATACACAATATACATGGATATGTCATGTAAACATCGGTATTATTCAACATAATCCCCATCAACTTGTACGGCTTTATGCCAGCGCGAAACAAGTGCATGTATTCCTAGCCCGTACCAGATTTTGTTTTGATCATGTAGCTATTTCTTCGCTGCATGAATCACTCCTTCATCATCTTCAAACCTTGTCCCACGGAGTGCATCTTTAAGTGGACCAAATAGATGAAAATCAGAGGGTGCCAAATCGGGACTATAGGGTGGATGGAGTAGTACAGTCCAACCCAATTTGGTGATTGCTTCTCGTGTTGCCAGACTTGTGTGAGGTCGCGCATTGTCGTGAAGGAGAAGCAGGTCTGCTGGATTCTTGTGCGGCCGAACTCTGCGAAAACATTGATTGAGTTTTTTCAATGTCTTAATGTAAGCTTGCGAATTGATTGTCTCTCCTCTTGGCATAACGTCCACAAGAATCACACCTTCAATGTCCCAAAAGAGAGTGATCATGACCTTTCCAGCTGAAGGAATTGTCTTGAATTTCTTTCTTCGTGGTGATTGCGGATGATGCCACTCCATTGACTGTCTTTTTGTCTCAGGTTCAAAATGATGTGCCCAGGTTTCGTCACCTGTAACGATCTTAGCCAAAAAGTTCTCTCCATCAGCATTGAAACGCTCCAACAATTCAGAAGAAATTGCTTTCCTTTGCAATCGGTGGTCATTTGTGAGACTTCGAGGAACCCATCTTGCGCAAACCTTAGAAAATCCGAGAGTTTTTATAACTGCATTTGCGCTACCAATGCTGACTGACAGCTGTAAGGCCAATTGTTGAGTAGTGATTCGCCTATCAGTAAGAATAATGCCATCAGCGCATTTCAACATTTCTGCGTTGGTGGCTGTTGCAGGACGTCCACAGCGCGGCCGATCAAGGAGCTCCGTATCTCCACTTCCTGATTCTTTGATTCTCTGAACCCATCGACTGACTGTACTCCTGTCGACTGCAAAACTTCCATACACATCACATAGACGCTTGTGAATGTTCACAACAGTTTCCTTCTCTGCAACGAGAAATTCTATCACAATTCGCTGCTGTAGTAAAATCTGTGAGATAATCGCTAATTTCAGTAAGATTTTAGTCCTATGCTAATAAATAACCCAGCCCATAGGTGTCTGACTATAAGCGTCTCACACGCCAGCCTCGCGCTGAATTTTGTGCCATGGTAATGCTTAGAAACGATCCCGCCGTATAAACCTACTCGCTTTCCTTGTGACGTACAATAAATATTTTTAACATTTTGCCCGATCTGATAGAGACTGCGGCAAGACTTATAATTAACGATCTTCCAGAAATGTGCCGCCAAGTTACTGTCTGAATTAACGTAATACTTTAACTTTAACGCCTTTAATTGTAGTGATTCGGACATTTTTTGGTAGTGTAACACGAGACAACAGTAATAATTAACGCCAATTCTAACACCCGCCGCGCAAAACCCCGCTTCGCTTGACACGCTGTGGGATTGGCCCGATGATATATACACACAGACAGTTTAAATTCTCGCCGAGTAATGTATTTCTGACGTCACTCAAACAAGTTAGTTATTTGAATAAAAATGCTAGAGAGAGATGAGAGGGGGAAGATGGCCGACTTGTGTAAAATTTATATTTGACGATTGACAGTGACAAAATTGAAAATCTAAACCATAATGAAACTGACCATAAAAAGCATATATTATTATAGCTTAGTCTCTCCTGAGCCCAAATATGTTTAAAAAAAATATGGTAGTCCAATTATTAGCCAAGTTATTGAGATAATACTAGCTGTCTAAGAACACTAGAACGGACAGACTGTGGTTCCTGCTTGTTTTTTTCATAACGTTAGTAGGGACGCCAGCGTAGAAAGAGGCATTGGAGTAAATTCAAATCCGATTGGGTAATAAGAGTATAGGAGTAAAAGGGAAGCGGTAGGAAAATGTTAACCAAAACTAAACATCTTTTTGTATTGGCATAACTAACGCAGACTGACCAATCGACTAACAGACACAGAGTTTGTTTGGAATTTTTTGTTTGTTTTTAAAAAACTACATTTGAATTCTGGTAGTCGCAAGCTTTCCATTGGCCAGTACTAATAGATATTAGCAAAAAGCTTTCAATGCTCATCGCCAGTTGACAAAAACTTTTTCTATCAAATACGCTGAGATCAGCTGTGTTAATTTGTAAAATAAATAATTAATTCGCAGTCTGGGCAGGGCAGAGAAAAACTGAGGCCATTCTTTGCAAGTCAGCGTTATTTGTTACATATTTCTTTGAAATTGTGGTAAGAATGCTTTATGTATTAATATGTTTATTACAACTGCCAAAGTTAGATACTGCTATTGGGAAAAGTGAAGGACATGCCGGGAGCAGACATTACTGAGTCCTCACATTGAACTGTATCTAACTGTTATATATTGTCATGATTTTGTTTTAATATTATTGTATTAGAATATGTTAGTAAGCCTCCGTGTTCCATGCACACTGTTCAACATGTATGGAGCGTTTATAATTTAAAAAAAGAAGAGCAAATCATACAAAAGGAGATGTGGTTACTCCACGTTATTGTATTGAGGAAAACTATGTAAAAGTACAGTGGCGTATCTGCCATAGGGACCTGAGGTGTGAGTCATATAAAATTAGGGGCGAGTGCACTTGTATGCACCCGAGGCTGACCCCATACCACCGTATGTAAATAATAATAATAAAGTGTGATCAGATATAAAAAGGCCAGGGTGTCTTTTTATTGCAGAGGTTTTATTTCCTGTTACCAGCCGGTGACAGGAAACCTGATGAGTGAGTGTAACGCCAACAAGTCTCCGGTAAAACGTTTATGCTGTCAGCAGATAGCTGGAGGAGCTTGTGTGTGCTGATATATCTATATTTTCTGCAACTACATACTGAATTATCCTCCTACAAAGAATCCCAGGTGATGTGTTAGCATCTGGGTATATCTGACACTTCAATTATAATAAACTTTGGTATTTCCAATCATACCCAGAACTTTATGGGGCGTGATGAAACTACAGCCCCTCCTAACAAATGACAAACACTATTAGATAATAAAGTTGTAATCTGTGAATACACCAACAGGAGAGATAGAGTGACATTATACTTATCGGACAAAGTGTCCAAACATTTTAGTTAATCCTTTTATGTAAACTATCTTTTCCTCATTTTCAAAGACCTGTCCAAAAGAGATGGCGGGACAGGCAGATTAAATTGTAAAAAGAAAATATTCAATTTTAAAGAGAAAACTTTAACCACTGCCTTATTTATTTATTTATAGTGAGTTAAAGAGTATTGTGTTGATGCACCATCATTTTCATTTCTCCCCTAGACACTAGGCACATCATACACCAGACACTAGAGCCAAAATAGTGACCGTGTGAGATCTAGAGAGGTAGCGTTAGGTTCCCTGCAAATACTTCATCATCATCTATTATAGTCAGGGGCCTACATGTGCTTGACCTCACACGGTTAACACAGACACAGATTTCTTTCCTTTTAGGTATAACATCATAACCTCCCCAGCAAATTAAACTTGCTACAGCTGCTTATAACGCAAGTTGCTAACACGCTCCATTTCAATGGTTTAGGGCAGCCGTATAATTAGGCCGGTTGCGGTGCAATTTGGTGCACACAATTGGCACATGCCATATTTCTTCTTCTTCTTCTTCCTCGTTCGCCCTGAAAAGGACGACATGCCATATTTGAAGTGTGCAAATTTTCATGTTTCTATCTTCATTATTAGCTGAGAAAAACGATGTGGTGCATTAATTTCTTAACGCCTCTCGTATACTGTACTTGTATATATATATATATATATATATATATATATATATATATATATATATATATATATATATATATATATATATATATATATATATATATATATATATATATATATATATATATATATATATATATGTAATGTAATACACACCTTAAAAAACAAAAAGCAGACTAAATAAACTCTACTGTGTAAAATTAGGTTAAAAAAAAACAACAGTGACAAGTCACCATCATCGCGACAAGTTTGATGAGATCAAAGACACACACGTTTAGCTAGTTTAATCAACTGTGTTTGTGAGTGTGCGTGCGCGTGTGTGTGTGGGGGAGGGGGGGAGGGGGATAAAACGTGGAACGGAACATCTTTGTAAAAGCTGGACTAATGAAACACTATTTTACTTAGAAGATTATTTTGTCTACATTAGTTAACGCACAAATAACAATTTTGTCAACCAGCTGGCGCTTCTGTACATAACCGTAATCAGATGCAACACAAAATGCAAATAAATATTAGACAAACATAAAGGTATGTTTTCAGGCACTCGTAAAAAATAAAGAAGTAGAACACTAGACAACAGAAAAACAACAGACGTGAGTGGCTTACCCAGGACCTTCCGTGCGACAACCCCGCCTAGCTATGCAGGCGAATCACACTAACCTCCCTGCCATCTAGGCATCACCAAAAAATGATACTTCGATGACGGGTCATTAGTGCGACCCGCCATACATAACACCGGAAATTTACCATGGGCAGACCAGCCTATTAATGACTCAATCACTTCTGTTGTTCCCCTATTATACAGCATAGGTCAGACTTGTAGCAAGTTTAATTTGCTGGAGAGGTTAAGATGTTATAAAGAAAAGAAAGATTGCTATGTATGTGTCAACCGTGTGAGGTCAAGCTATGTAAGACCCTGAATCTAATAGTTGATGATGATGGTGATGAATTCTCAGGGCACCTAACGCTACCTCTCTAGATCTCACACGGGCTGTATTTTATTTCTAGTGTCTGGTGTTTGATGTGGCTAGTGTCTAGGGATGAAATGAAAATGATGATACATCAAAACAACACACTATAACTCGCTATAATTAAAGGAATAAGTCTGTGGTTAAAATGTGTTTTACATTAATTCTTTTTTTTTACAATTTTATTCTGCCTGTCCTGCAAACTCTTTTGGACAGGTCTTTGAAACTGAGGAAAATATATCTTACAACTAATAATTAACTAAAGGGACTCTTTGTCCTATAACGATAACTTATAATGTTCTTATAGGTGTATTCACAACTGTTCAGTGATATATATATATATATATATATATATATATATATATATATATATATATATATATATATATATATATATATATATATATATATATATATATATATATATATATATATATATATATATATATTAGTGTGAGTCATTTATTTGAGAAGCTGTTGTTGTCATCATGCCCCGATCATTATAGTTAATTTTAGGGAAATCGATTTATTCACAGATGAACTGTCAGAGTGCCCAGATTATGGCACATCACCTTATATTCTGTCGGTAGATTCACTCGTATAACACTGCTCTGCATAGAACGTCAGCACACAGAGACTTCTTCTCGCTAACAGCATACAGTAAACACTTTCCTGGAGACTTTCTGTCTTCGTATTTATTTCATCAGGTTTCCTGTCACCGGCTGGTAACAGGAAATAAAACCCTGCAAACAAAAGACACCCTGGCCTTTTCACATCTGGAATATACTTCAATTAACTATTTATGCATGATATGGTGGGGTCAGCCTCGTGTGCATACAAGTGCACCAGCCCCTAATTCATATGACTTCACATCCTACTGTGACCACACCTCAGGTCCATATGGCGGATACGCCACTGTCATTTTACATAGTTTTCTTCAATACAATTAACTTGTGTAAACACATCTCCTTCTGTATGATTTTCTCTTCTTTTCATAATTATAAACGCTCTAGACATGTTGATGCGTGTTCAAGGAACACAGAGGCTTCCTCGTATGTTCTGATCTTATAATAATAATATTCATAACAATATGCAATATTCAAACATAATACAATTTGAGGACTCAATAATTTTTGCTCCCGGCATGTCCTTCACTTTTCCCAATAGCAGTATCTAGCTTTTTGCAGTTTTATTAGTACATAATAATAAATCAATCTTCTTACCACAATTCAATGAAATATAAACACACAAGTAACGATGACTGGCAGATATGGCACAAGTTTTTCTCTGCCGCTGTCCAGACTGTTAGAATTTTATTTAAAATCAACACTTCTGTTCTCATCGTCCCTTGTCAAGGAAAATTTTCTTTCAAATGGCCAAGAGCCTTGTAAGCTTTTGCTAATATCATTTGGGCTGGCCGATGAAATCAAGCGACTACCAATTTTGAACTGAATTTGAAAAACCAAACCCCAAATATACTATGTGTTTCTTAGTCTGTTGGTCAGTCTGCCCATGCTATTACACTGCAAAATATGTATCGTTTTGGGCTAACAATTTCTACCTCTCCCTTCCTCCTAGCGTTAACCAATCAAATTTGAATCACGCCAATGCCTCTTTTCAAAATTGCGTCCCAAATATGTTACCATTAGAATGAGCAAGAACGAGAGTCTGTCTGTTTCACTGTCCGAAAATATATAGTATTTTTACAATATCTTGGTTATTACTCGTGCGATTTTTTATATTGAAACATATTATTTATCAGAAGACTATACCCTACCAGTCTATATAATTTTTATGCTAATCTTTATTGCCGTTGGCATTTCTGTATTTTTCCCTGCATTTTTGGTTTTCTTTTTCTGAACCACAATATTAATTAACTCTATCTTCACAGATTCATAAAGGTTATCATAAGGACTATAGAGGATTTGTTATAAATAATAATATTAATTTTATCACCCCAACCATCCTTTTATATATATATATATGTGTATATCGAAAGTCATTTTGAGTTCCACTTTCAATATAGTTCTACCCCATTTTCCCCTTCTCTCAAGGTTTATTTGAATCGTAGTTAACTTACAGCGTGTCTAGCCTAACGAAGTGGCGGGACCAAGCAGTCGTGATTTCTCACGCAATAGCATAAAATTCAAACCTCGGTTACCATGCGACTTGGATACAATACAATGCATTAGTTTATTTTTAGATTCATAAAAATCATTAGTTTTATTCTTCTCTCACTCTCTTTCGCCCCCACCCCCCTTCTATCGCTCCAACGCGAACGAAACCAGTATTTGCCGCACGCAAACTGTTTCATGTTAGTTTCAATTTCTCAAGGCGGAGTGACGAACACGCCAGCGGGTTTTTGGTATGGGCTATCATTTTGCTTAGCGCGAACCTTGTTAAAATACAGCTCGACCCGAGGCATCGGTGACGATGACGGGCAATAAACACGGGCGTTGTAATAGTTTTTACTACTTGTTACTTATTTAATTAATGATTAATGTACTTTTGATCAAGGGTATCACTGATCTCACCACATATCCCCCCTCTTAAGAACATGCACCCATGTGCAAGTTTAAAATCTGTGATACACATTAGATCAACTAAACTCAACTAAGCTTTATGATTATTCCGAGTTTCTTCCGGGGGGTGTCTACTTAAAAAGTCTGCACCAACATTTTGTGAACCCGGAATGTATTCAATGGTGAACGAGTATGGTTGAATAAGTAAAGACCACCTTAGCAAACGGGTATTTCCATGTTTTGCCTGTGCCAAGAACAATAAAGGCTGATGATCTGATTGGACCATCGAATGTTCTACCATATAAATAGATCTGGAACTTCTTAATCGCCCAGACTAAAGCAAGACATTCTTTTTTCAATTGTTGAGTAGTTTTGTTCCGCTCGGTTTAATTTGCGACTGGCATAAGCGACTGGGTTTAATTCCCCATTTGGTGAAGAGGACCTTTGTTATAATGGGGCCCCTAATCCCACATTATTAGCGTCCGTTCTTACCACAAATTCCTGACTCAAATCAGGTAATGTCAATATAGGTTTTACTCTGCTTTTGTATGATCGTGGATTTCTGCAGTGGGGTCATTCAAAGTAGGCACTACTAACGAAGGTTGCCTCAAACCTCTGCAATCCAAGAATCTATTTCCGTTATGTTACTGAACAGCTGCAAGTGTTACTGCTTGTCTTAATGCTGCTTATCAATCAGTATTCACCATTTCTCTTCTCTGAGTCTGTTCATTGACATGTCCAGAGGTTCTTAGAATTTCCTCAAGGTTGCAATAGTTATGAGGAATGAATCTATAACATGGTGATAGCAGAGTTATGCAGAGGATCCAATAATTCTCTTATCAGCTTGGATAAAACACTCGGAGTAATTTCCAATCCAAAAAGCAACATTTGAATTCAATGTGCTCCTCTCCGATGTGCACACAGCCATCTAGTGGTCTGCGTTCTGGTTTGACTTGAATTTGGAAACACCCTTTAATAATATTCATATATGATTCCATAAGGTGCCACTCAAATGGAGGCCATATTCACCAACTGTATTCTCCGCCTAACGACAATTTGGTGAAATAATAAATAATGTGGGGAAATGAATTTCTGCATCAGAAATCAATTCGCCCTTTTAGCATTGCTATACTATGTGGGTGATCTACATCCAATGTCCATACAATATTTCCAATTGGACTGGGTGGGGCCGGTTAACTACCACTGTCACCGGTGCCCTCATGTTGCTAAGTTAATAGCCATATTGTGAAGCGATTGGATCAGTCTCCCAATTCCTCAATCGTCAACTCCCCACTTTTCTTACGTTAACCTTTTGTTTCGGTTTCAAATTTGGCGGATTATCTTCAATGCTAATCTTTGCCAGTTCCCGGAATGCTGCTTCAAATTTAGCAGGGGATGACTGGTCTTTGTTTATATTGTCTCTGGGTGCCATACGCAGAGTTGCCATTCTGGCTATTTTAGGGGAAGACTGTTTGTGGAAAAGTGCATACCTATCCACTGTGTCTACCTTATTATTTTTGTTTTCCTTTTTATTTTTAGGTCCAAATTTTTCAGAATGCTTGGCTGGCATCTGATTATTATTTTCTTTCCCTCTTGGGGAATAAACCTTGCTGCACTGGTCGCAGGCCTCAACAAATTTTTCAATGTCTTCCGCTACGCCTAGCCAGAAATATGTGACAGATGTCCTTTGACGTGTAGTACCCATCTTCTGGTGTCCACCGTCTGGTACATTATGTGCTTGTGCCATCACATTTTCCCTGTATGAAGTTGGAAGTACCAACTGTCCATATCTTTTGGAACCTGCTCCAGCTGTCCTGTATAGCAGTCCCTCCTTCAAGTAAAATTGTCCTTTCTTAGGGTGTGCATGGCTGTTTTGCACTTTGCCAAAGCAAGGTTTTAATGATTTGTCTTTTGCTTGGGCCTTTCTCAACTGTTTATAAGGAATTATTAGTGGTGGATCATTCTCCTCCTCTTCCATAGGGGTCGACCTGACTTGGAGCGTGGCCATTACCACAGGTTTTATAGGGCTCCCTAGGAACACATATTTACTTCCTAATACCAGCGGGTAATTAGGTTCGTCGCACACTGCAGCTCTAATCACTCCTTCCACCTACCTTGTCTTTACATTTATCTCGGCTACTGGAAGTGTCATGGTTGCTACTTCCTTTAGTGCCCCTTGGATCTCCACTGTTTCCGTGGTATACTGATCTGGATGCACAAGGTGAGAACTCACGACTGAGTCATATTCCAAACCTGAATCGTAAAGGCACTTAACTCTGGCACCATTACATGTCACTTCTTCACAGATGGGGGGATGATGAGGTTCTTGCCGTTCTGTAAGCAGGTCCTTCTTTCTTCCCTTGTCCACTGTTATCATGCATGCAGCGCGATATGGAGGAACTTTCCTACCACATTCAATTGTATTATGATTATTCATCCTACAGATTTTACACCATTTTCCTTCTGGTCTGTAGGGTTTTCTGTCATTGAACTGCGGGTTTCTATCTCTATGGTCGAATCTTGGCCTATCAAAGTTGGGCTTACCTCGGTTTCCCTGATCTCTATTATCAAAGTTATTTGAGTTTTGTGGGGCTTTATTGTTATCTATATGTTTCTTTCTTGCGCCCGCTACTTCTGCCTGGGCCGCCTGATACCTCTTAGCGACATTAAGTACCTCACCCAACCTCTCTGCACCTTGTTCCATGAGAAACTTTCTCAGGTCTGGAGCCATGGACTCTCTCAATTGCTCTATCATGATCATCTCTTTAAGATCTTGGGTTTTCCCCAGAGCAGTCCATTTCTCCAAATAGGTTTCCAATCTGGCAGAGAATTGGTGGTATGTCTCCCCAGACAAAAGCTTGGCATTTCTAAACCTCTTTCTATAAAACTCACCATTTTTCTCGTACCTAATCAAAAGAGCTTGTTTTAACAAGTCATATAGAAATATCAGCGCTGAAACAACCAGATATAAAACAGAAATATTTAATCGACGTCAAAAATAAATATCAACAGTTATTGACAGAAAGCATGGAGCAGTATAGAAGAGAAAACCCAGAAGAAAAAGCAACCGCAAAATGGGAATGCTTAAAAACAAGCATACAATCAGCAAATGCAAATTTACCTAAAAAGGAGTCTAAGAAAAATCAAATTTGGATGACAGATGACATCTTGAATAAAATGACCGAAAGAAAAAAAGCAAAAAACACTCCAGAATATAAAACAATAGACAATGACATACGTACTATGTGTAGAGAAGCAAAAGAACGGTGGATAGAAACAAAATGCAAGGAAATAGAAGACTTGGAAGCAAAGCACAGGACAAGAGATATGCATGAAGAAATAAAGAAATTATCAAATCGGTCACGGTTTGCACAAGGAGGAAGCTGTATCAAGAACAAAAATGGTGTAATATTACTTGATGAGAAAGACATATCAAACAGATGGGCAGAATACGTAAAAGAATTATTCGAGGACAACAGAGGTAAAAAAACCATCACCAGATTCTAATGAAGGCCCAAACATTCTCAGATCAGAAGTAGAGAATGCCATTCATATGATACAAAAAGGAAAATCAGCAGGCATGGATAACATAAAAATTGAAATGATAGAAGCTCTGGAGAGCTTTGGTATAGATACAATCACAGAAATATGCAACGATGTATACAATACAGGATATATACCACACGACATGAAGACATCAGTTTTTTATAACATTGCCCAAAAAACCAAATGCAACAGAATGTTCAGACTTCAGAACAATCAGCCTGATGAGTCATGCAATTAAGATACTGCTCAAAATCATACAGGAAAGAATAAAAAGTAAAGTAGACAGCGAAATCCAGGAAGAACAGTTTGGTTTTAGACGGAACAGTGGAACAAGAGAGGCAATATTTTGCCTAAGAATATTAGCAGAAAAATATACAGAGGTCCAAAAAAGTATGTATATGTGCTTCATTGACTATAAGAAGGCTTTTGACAGAGTCCATCATGAGAAAATAATTGAATGCCTTGAAGACATAGGTATTGATGGAAAAGATATAAGAATACCCAGTAACCTTTATTGGGAGCAAACTGCCACAGTAAGAACTGGAAGGAATTATTCACCATACATAGACATAAAAAGAGGTGTCAGACAAGGTTGTGTGCTGTCCCCCTGCCTATTTAATTTATATACCGAAAAAATATTCAAACAGATGCAGGAAATACCAGGACTGAACATCAGTGGAAGGTCAATAAACAACCTTAGATATGCAGATGATACCGTGTTGTTAGCTGAAAGCGAACAGGAGTTACAGGAACTAGTGAAGCAAGTGAACAGTATAAGTCATGAATATGGACTCGACATTAATATTGAGAAAACAAAAACTATGATAATTAGCAAAACAGACGATAAACCCACATTAAAGATAAGCGTAAATGGGGAAATCCTGGAACAAGTCAAGAGCTACGTATATCTCGGTCATATAATAACAGAAGATGGCAGATGTGAAACAGAAATCAAGAAGAGAATAGGAATGGCCAAAGCTACATTCAACAACATGAAACATATACAGTACTGACATCCAAACAGTTATCTCACAAATTAAAACTGAGAATCATAAAGTGTTATATATATTCTGCATTTCTGTATGGTGCAGAAACATGGACGATGAATAAGCAGTTGGAAGAAAGAATTGAGGCTCTTGAAATGTGGATATATAGAAGAATGGGGCGTATCTCATGGAAAGAGATGAAAACAAATAAGGAGGTCCTAGAAAATCTAGGTATGAAAAGAGAACTAATGAGGGAGGTCAAAGTTCGACAGCTAAAATACTTTGGCCACATAAAAAGGCATAACACCTTGCAGAAGACCATAACAGAAGGGAGAGTTGAAGGCAAACGTGCAAGGGGAAGACAGCGCTATAAGTGGGAAGACAACATCAAGAGATGGACAGGAAAGAGTCTATCAGAGTGCACCATCAAGACAAGAGACAGAAGGCGTTGGAGATCCATTACAGCCAACCTTCGTTGTGGAGATGGCAACTGATGATGATGAGTTGTCTTGGTCATCCCTGCTCATTTTTGCAAAAACTTCATAAGCTGTTCCCCTAAGACCCTGGGATAACTTCAGACTCCACCTTTCTTTTTCCAACCCATAAGTTATAGCTAACACCTCGAATCTACTTAAATATGACTCTATGTCATCATCCTTTTCAACAAAATGATCTAAATGAAATCCCATGGCTGAGTTTGAGGCCCCCTGACGTGGAGCAGAGTCGGAGGTGGATGGGTTGTTACCATTTTCAGGAGCATGGCTTTGCAATTCCAACTCCCTTAGTCGTAGCTCGTGCTCCCTCTGTAATCTCTTATCTTCTGCTTCCCTTTCTAATCTTTTATCTTCTGCTTCCCTTTCTGCAATCTGTCTTCTTTCCTCTTTTCTTCTCTTTCTGCCTCCCGTTTCTTAGCCTCAGCCTCTAATGCCCTTGCCTCTTTATCAGCCTCAATTTGTAATCTTTTAATTTTTTTCTGCTTCTAATTTTCTTTCTGCTTCTAACTTCCTATCTTCCCTATCTCGTTCAATAAATTTGTCACACTCTGAGGTTATATACTGGACCAGCTCTGGCCCATCCATGCCAACCTCTCTGGCAGTCTGCACTGCAGCAGATCGAAATTTGGCCAAGTCTGCCATCTGATCAATTCTAAAATGTTCTAAATCTATTACTATCTAAGTACAACTAAGTACTAAGTACAACTCTAATTAAATTATTCCAGGCTCTGACAATTCATCAATTTCCCAAATCTTCGGTAATATTAATAATGGGGATTTCCTGTGTTAAATAGAAATGATGTTAATAATGCTAAATCCCAGAACAGGACCCCAATTTATGTAGTAATGTTATGAGAATTTCAAATCTCGAGCGAGCGTCCCAATTTATGTAGCAAGTTTAATTTGCTGGAGAGGTTAAGATGTTATAAAGAAAAGAAAGATTGCTATGTATGTGCCAACCGTGTGAGGTTAAGCTATGTAAGACCCTGAGTCTAATAGTTGATGATGATGAATTCTCAGGGTACCTAATGCTACCTCTCTAGATCTCACACGGGCTGTATTTTATTTCTAGTGTCTGGTGTTTAATGTGGCTAGTGTCTAGGGATGAAATGAAAATGATGGTACATCAAAACAACACACTATAACTCGCTATAATTAAAGGAATAAGTCTGTGGTTAAAATGTGTTTTACATTAATTCTTTTTTTACAACTTTATTCTGCCTGTCCTGCAAACTCTTTTGGACAGGTCTTTGAAACTGAGGAAAATATATCTTACAACTAATAATTAACTAAAGGGACTCTTTATTCTATAACGATAACTTATAATGTTCATATAGGTGTATTCACAACTGTTCAGTGATATATATATATATATATATATATATATATATATATATATATATATATATATATATATATATATATATATATATATATATATATATATATATATATAGTAGTGTGAGTCATTTATTTGAGAAGCTGTTGTTGTCATCACGTCCCGATCATTATAGTTAATTTTAGGGAAATCGATTTATTCACAGATGAACTGTCAGAGTGCCCAGATTATGGCACATCACCTTATATTCTGTCGGTAGATTCACTCGTATAACACTGCTCTGCATAGAACGTCAGCTCACAAAGACTTCTTCTGGCTAACAGCATACAGTAAACACTTTCCTGGAGACTTTCTGTCTTCGTATTTATTTCATCAGGTTTCCTGTCACCGGCTGGTAACAGGAAATAAAACCCTGCAAACAAAAGACACCCTGGCCTTTTCACATCTGGAATATACTTCAATTAACTATTTATGCATGATATGGTGGGGTCAGCCTCGTGTGCATACAAGTGCACCAGCCCCTAATTCATATGACTTCACATCCTACTGTGACCACACCTCAGGTCCATATGGCGGATACGCCACTGTCATTTTACATAGTTTTCTTCAATACAATTAACTTGAGTAAACACATCTCCTTCTGTATGATTTTCTCTTCTTTTCATAATTATAAACGCTCTAGGCATGTTGATGCGTGTTCAAGGAACACAGAGGCTTCCTAGTATGTTCTGATCTTATAATAATAATATTCATAACAATATGCAATATTCAAACATAATACAATTTGAGGACTCAATAATTTTTGCTCCCGGCATGTCCTTCACTTTTCCCAATAGCAGTATCTAGCTTTTTGCAGTTTTATTAGTACATAATAATAAATCAATCTTCTTACCACAATTCAATGAAATATAAACACACAAGTAACGATGACTGGCAGATATGGCACAAGTTTTTCTCTGCCGCTGTCCAGACTGTTAGAATTTTATTTAAAATCAACACTTCTGTTCTCATCGTCCCTTGTCAAGGAAAATTTTTTTTCAAATGGCCAAGAGCCTTGTAAGCTTTTGCTAATATCATTTGGGCTGGCCAATGAAATCAAGCGACTACCAATTTTGAACTGAATTTGAAAAACCAAACCCCAAATATACTATGTGTTTCTTAGTCTGTTGGTCAGTCTGCCCATGCAATTACCCCGCAAAATATGTATCGTTTTGGGCTAACAATTTCTACCTCTCCCTTCCTCCTACCGTTAACCAATCAAATTTGAATCACGCCAATGCCTCTTTTCAAAATTGCGTCCCAAATATGTTACCATTAGAATGAGCAAGAACGAGAGTCTGTCTGTTTCACTGTCCAAAAATATATAGTATTTTTTACAATATCTTGGTTATTACTCGTGCGATTTTTTATATTGAAACATATTATTTATCAGAAGACTATACCCTACCAGTCTATATAATTTTTATGCTAATCTTTACTGCCGTTGGCATTTCTGTATTTTTCCCTGCATTTTTGGTTTTCTTTTTCTGAACCACAATATTAATAAACTCTATCTTCACAGATTCATAAAGGTTATCATAAGGACTATAGAGGATTTGTTATAAATAATAATATTAATTTTATCACCCCAACCATCCTTTTATATATATATATATATATGTATATCGAAAGTCATTTTGAGTTCCACTTTCAATATCGTTCTACCCCATTTTCCCCTTCTCTCAAGGTTTATTTGAATCGTAGTTAACTTACAGCGTGTCTAGCCTAACGAAGTGGCGGGACCAAGCAGTCGTGATTTCTTACGCAATAGCATAAAATTCAAACCTCGGTTACCATGCGACTTGGATACAATACAATGCATTAGTTTATTTTTAGATTCATAAAAATCATTAGTTTTATTCTTCTCTCACTCTCTTTCGCCCCCCCCCCCCCCCCCCCCCCCCCCCCCCCCCCCCCCCACCCCCACCCCCCGCCCCGCCCCCCCCCCCCCCCCCCCTTCTATCGCTCCAACGCGAACGAAACCAGTATTTGCCGCACGCAAACTGCTTCATGTTAGTTTCAATTTCTCAAGGCGGAGTGACGAACACGCCAGCGGGTTTTTGGGATGGGCTATCATTTTGCTTAGCGCGAACCTTGTTAAAATACAGCTCGACCCGGGGCATCGGTGACGATGACGGGCAATAAACACGGCCGTTGTAATAGTTTTTACTACTTGTTACTTATTTAATTAATTATTAATGTACTTTTGATCAAGGTTATCACTGATCTCACCACAAGACTACACAAGACAAAGACCTTAATACTGTGTCTATTAATGATAGAAGACTAAGAACAGTAAGTACAGGACAGATTGTAGGTTTTTGGTATTGTATAAACATTTATAACTGTTTTGTCTGATATTTATTTACTGTTTACAGGCCTCGGGTTTCCCTTCCATATGTGTTACAAAATGCAAATACTTGACGAGAAGTCACAGTTAGTGAGTTTGAAAATAATCAGGAGAAAAAAAAGATGTTGTGAGTAAACGATAACAAAACTGCACTTGAAGAAACATCACCACAATATGTAGAATCATACATATACCTTGGCTGAAATATAGACAATGATATAAAAATAAGAATACAGAAAGGTAAAGGATCCCGTTAGACGCCCATTGAGGCATATTGGGAATATGGAGTTAGGCCCATATTTTCTTGACCATCGGCACACTAGGGGTGATGTGGTCAACATCACGCCGGTCGCCTTAACCTTCCCAGAGTTGCTCTGGTATTCAATTGGGACTGGGTCGACCCAGGAGCCGTTTGCGGCCTTAAAAAATCCCACCTCATCTGGGGATCGAACCATAGACCAATGAGCTAGGAAGCCAGTGCACTAACCACTATGCTACCGCGTCTCCCAAGAATACAGAAGCTAGAGAAGATTTCATTGGATTGGGAAATATATGGAGATCAAAAGAAGTCAAGCTCAATACAAAGATCAGAATCTTTAATTCAAATGTGTTTTAACAATATAACATAGAACAAATTAAGTAACTTAATTCATAATTGTAGGACTAGGGACGAAGTCATATAGTCAAATGTCTGCCTTTATCAATCCGCACGGCACTTGTAAAAATATTTAAACAGTTACATAAAAATGAAAAAGAAAATAAGTTGCAAAGTAACTGTTGACACGCGTTCAAATGACGTACCTAACTTATTTGCACGCTGTCAATAGTCAGCGTTTGCGCTACCAAAATACGATACATCCAATACCATAATTCCTGCCGTAAGGTACTTCGGTCGGTCGGTCTGTCACACTTTGGACACCGTTATTTGCGCACTTTGTCTATTTTCGAGAGAGTGCATTAACTTTCGAGCACAACTAAGGGGGTGCAACTGTCGTTGAAAGTTAGACAATAATTGTATTGTTGTGGCCGTATGACCTACTACCATAGCATTTATTCGTGCTAGAAACTAATTATAATAAAATAATAGAAATTATCATTTACTATTATAGAAAATAAACAAGCAAGTATGACATCTCGTGGACAATTTTTAAAACCCGAGAGACATTGAGTATAGGATGACGTAAGATGAAATTAACTATATCAAGCTTGGCATAAGCCACGCTAACGATCGGCAGGAGTTACCATAGAAATAGTGCAGTAGAGAGGAATAGCCCTACTCCCTGTAAGATCGCTTGATGGAATGACCAGTAAATAAATTAACAAAATAAAACTTTGACCAATGAACAGTAGCCATAATAGCGCACTACTGAAACCGGCTCAAAAATAATTTTCTGAAAATTAGTTGTACGGATTGAGCATTGTTGTACGTGATTCTAACCGTGCGGGGATAGTATTTGGCGCTTCTCCCGGTCTGTCACACAAGTCCTGCTCCTACGTTGAGATATTCAACAAGAAACTTAGTGTATTTCCATACTCTTCGTGATTTTTGCAGTTTGCAAGAAGAGATTTCCTTTATTGTGAAAATCTGTGCATACAGATTGTATTTTTGTGGTTCATCCGCGTAAGTACGTTCCAAGGAACTTTATTTCATTTTCAGCTCGATTTTCGTGATAAGTCCCTGATATTTGAAACTAATGAAGCTACTAACAGGAGAAATAAGTACTATAGAGACTCCTACATACGAAGTGTCCAACAATGATATAATAAACACTAAGGACTCAGAGAAGTTTGAAACTGTTGAGGAAATATACAAACCACCTTGGATTGAAATTAAGGAGGGAAGGTTTATCGTACATGTTGAAATGGATGCATATGATGTAAATAGATGAAACATTGTTGCCATATTTGCTTGTTGATCTTGAACAGTTCTGCTTCAAATAAACTTCACTTTAATTGTCAAGGCTGTTGATGGATTACTTAACAGTTGGATAAGTTAAATGTTATGAACATGTTTGGTACATCATCACTACTATTGTCTCCCATCAAAACATCTCAAAAGAGGAACGAACCAACCTGGGTCCAAATAGATTGAAACCAAGAAAGTAATACCTCTGGCGGACTTTAAGCCAGTCAAGATCTAACTTGGAATATACAAGCAGTAAAAAGAAAAACTATTAATACGTCCCCCGTCACATAAGTATAAATGGTGCAGTGAAAATCAAAGGAGGATATAGAAACGGCTACATTGTTTCCCCTTATATGTACTCTCGCGAAAATAGCAAAGTGTGACGGTGTGCATTAAATCAACAGACAATCAAGATACTCTTCTGTCCAGTTTCATTCGGGAAACGGATTTAACTCGTCATTTTGCTTAAAAATAACCTTAAAATGTAAGTTTTTAAATTGTTTCTTCAAGACAAAATTTTAATTTAAAGTATTGCAGACTTATTATACTGGATCAAAATGATAAGATGGCTAAAAGGAATAGATGATCGCTTCATTCACAGCAAGCAAGCGAGACTATAGAAGAAGCAGCAATGTAATACGTGTAACAGAAACAACACACTATAATTAAAAACCTGCCAATTTTGGCGGGTTGTTGCTAGTATTAAAGATTCGTCCATTCCACCCACTCCTTTTCTTAAGCAATAAACCCCACGCAGTGTTTGTATTTTCCTTCATTAAAATAAACAAAAAATAAACTGCTTACGTCAGTTCAAATGACGGACTAGACTAAATTTATGGTTTATTCGTAATGCGGTTATTATACTTTCCTTTAAAGTGTTTTTCACAAGCTTACTTTCATAAATTAAACCCAAAAATAATTTGTTAAATGCTAGTGTTATGAAAACAGTTGTTTATTCCAGTTTACATAACGTGCCAGACACCATACGTACCCAGACGTTTTGTCAAAATTGTTATAAAATAACACAATTTTTCACTGTCTCTATTCAAAATTTTGCGCTGTTACCAAAAAAAAAAAAGTGTGTGTGTGTATATATACGGTATATATTTTTTACCCCCCCCCCCCCCCCCCCCCACAAAAAAAAAATGTTGTGTTAGTTTTTGCTTTCACAACTGTTAAAATTATTCATAACTAATTGTTTAGGTGATGTAGAAAATTTCATACGCCGTCTTCCACGTCCAAATGTTGAACACACAAGCACCTAATATATACAAACTAATAATGTATGTTTTAAAAAATACAATAACCGCCGGGAAAAAAATCGAGGAATACGTAATAAATACAAATAAATACTTCAATAAAGCTGACAAATTATGTACCACGATGAGCGGCGCTTAATCCTTAGTTTGTTATAACACCGTGCTCGAAAACAAGAAAGCCAGTAACACAAAAGGTAAACTCGAATAACGGTTTGTGTGTCTTTGGTGAAATAGGTTGCCGACACGGAACTAGACGGAGGGTAATTATTTATTTTGAGGGATTAGCCGTCCAACGTCTAGTCTAGACTATTCGAACGCAGGCGGAAGAAATTTTAAATGCATCAGGAGCGCGGAGCCGCTTTGGTTGGTTGGACCACCGACAAGAGCAAGGAAGACGAGAATTCAAAATGCTAGGCTGTTTCCGGGTTGTCATATGTTATCTGTCACGTGCAGTGTCATGTGGGTTGGTTGCAAGGCTTCATCATTTTGACCTGACTTTGCAGTCATTGCGTGTAAGTGGGGAAAAACAAAATCCAAGGATAGATTGATATGGTAACAGACGGAAAAAATTGCGCGCATACGAGAGAGAGAGAGAGACAGAGAGAGACAGACAGACAGACAGACAGAGACAGAGAGGAGAAAACTGTGACATATTTATACTGATATCTATAATTTTGCCTTCCATCTTGAGTATATGGCTGTACTGTTTTCATAAAGAGTATAAATCTGCAGCTGTCCTTCCATCTAGAATATATGGTTACAACTCTCTTTCCATCCAGAATTTGTGGCTACAACTCTCCCTCCATCTAGAATATATGGCTAAAGCTTTCCTTCCATCTAGAATATAGGGCTACAACTCTCCTTCCATCTAGATTCTAGATGAAAGGAGAGTTGTAGCCCATATATTCTAGATGAAAGGAGAGTTGTAGCCTTATATTCTAGATTCTAGAATATAAGGCTACAACTCTCCTTTCATCTAGAATATATGGGCTACAACTCTCCTTCCATCTAGTGTCACGGAATTGCCCCCCCCCCCCGCTTTGCAGTAGTGGTCCAGCAGTGGCCAAAACGCAATAGTATCTAATATGGGTCTTCAAAGGTGTATACCGTGGCACAAAATTACTCTTGGCAGAGTTGTAGATAGAAGGATAATGATGCTTCTATCTCAAGGTAGTCTCCATAAGATATTTCAGAAGTAAAGAACAATGCTGCATTTGGGCAGGGCAATTATTAACTTATATCTGATCCGCCGCCTTTATGAAGAATTAAGCAATTATTTATTTCAGCTCGTTCAAGCCCCCACCCTGATTTACTCAGTGGAATTCTTATTATACAGGTATAGCTCTGTTTAGAGTGTATTTCGTAATATTGATTGAGACAAACATGTATTACATTCAAAATGATTAAACCGACGTTAAATTTGTGTATTTACAAATAACAAATTTAATAATATTCTAAGTTTTAACAGTTTAAAAAACTGAATAATTTTTAACAGAAACTACTCATCATCGTGTGATGGTAGGGTGTTTTATATAAGCAGTCACTTGGCAGCTTTTAGGTTTGACTTAGCTGCAAATGGTAGTTTCTTCTTCCGCTGGATTTTTGGGTTCTGTGCAGATAGGTCACTGCAGTTCTTGCGTCTCTGGTCAAGATTAAAGGTGCAGCACGTTTCAAGTACGTTCAGGGAGTAACTGCAAAGCTGGTCCCGCATCTCTAAGACCCTATGATGATGGTGTATAGTTCGACGTCAGACCACTTCTACCCTCATTTTGTTCCAGAGATTAGTACCCTCAGCTGGTATCACCAACTAGTATGGTAAAAGAAGAGAAACGAATACCCTCTGAGTATTGAGTTTCCCGACACATACTTATGTGTCCCCATCTTCCTATTCCACAAGCCTATCTACCTCAGACTATACCCTCGATGAGAATTAAGCTTAATCCCTCGAGAGAAAACTTTCTTTACATTTAAATTGAATAGCTTTGTATTTACTTTACATTCAAATGAAAAGGTTAATAGTATAGATAGAATCTCTCTTTATCTTGCATCTACACTAGGTGAAAAATGTTCACAATAACGATTGAATATGTTTGCAGTTACATCTGCACTGGTTGAAAAATTTTCAGAATATAGATTGAATATGTTTTCACCAGCAACCAAGAACTACGTATTCGAAGTAACCAGGAGGACATGCACACCATCATAGCTGGCAGACGCTGGAGTTAGGTTGGCCACGTCCTCAGAAGGGACCCTGATACCATTACAAGAACAGCTATGCTATGGAACCCGAAGGAAAGCGAAAGAGAGTCCGACCAAAAACAACTTGGCGGAGAACTGTGGAGGCCGAGATGCAAAGAATGAACCAGAGTTGGGGCACTGTACGAAGGATGGCTGCCGACCGAACGAAGTGGAAGCAGTTTGTTGCTGCCCTACAAGACGCCACCTGGCGTGTTGGCCACTGACTGCTTTGACATTCGGCGGCTAAGGATCAAAGAAGAAGAAGAATAAGGAAGATACTGGATAGTTTGACATCAT
Organism: Oreohelix idahoensis; assembly: GCA_024509875.1. Classification (NCBI taxonomy): domain Eukaryota; kingdom Metazoa; phylum Mollusca; class Gastropoda; order Stylommatophora; family Oreohelicidae; genus Oreohelix; species Oreohelix idahoensis. The sequence continues at coordinate 261,328 of JAMPIV010020638.1, forward strand.
GGCATGGAAAGAAGTCAACAATATAATTGATAAACAGTTCTGAAGACAGGAAGTTGTGGTCAGACATGATAGCCTACACCACTAGGCATGGAAGAAGAAAGTGTGTTAAAACAGTACAAGAGTTCATGCAGAGAGTTTTCTTATTACTGAGTAGCAATTGCGCCCTGATATAACGAAGTAGTTCTGTCTACGTTTGAAAGCAACGTGCCTTGCCAAATGATGGTAAACATCCTAAGTTTAAGAAAGAAAATCCACTTCTTTCCTGCTGCTGTAGTGACTGGATAAACAGTAAACTCTTATTATAAGCCCACAGTTTCGGGTCTTTACCCTCAGAGTCTGTTATTTCAAGGGCGCTTTTGTTTTCTTACTCTCACCCTTATTTGTTTTTTTAAATGAAGAAAAAAAAAATCCCGTTCAACCTCTGATGGAATACAAGGATATCAAATGTCGCTAATCCCCGATAATAATTTTTATTGTTGATACATGATCGTGGTATCATTTCGCCATTCCGATTAGTATAAATTAACTGTGTCTAATTGAGTGGATGTGCGTGTGTGGTCTCCCTTGTTCCAAAATTGTAGTCTCTCATACCTGTCACGTTGTTTCATCTGACCTGATGCCAGGGGCGTAATTTAGGTATGTGGCACCTGAGACGGATACTTCCTTTGGCAGCCCATAAAACACACACAGAGAAATAGATTATGCATGCAAGTAGCTTTTAAAACAGTACAGTTTGCTGGTTATCAATACGCTCCGGTCTACCCAGCTGTAAATGGGTACCTGACTTTGCTCTTGAGTTGGTGTATGAAAAGGCAGCGAGGAAGGGAACTGGTCACCCCTCCTCTCGATGCTAAACCTAGTATATTGGAGTCTCTAATAATTTACTCCCCTACGTCAGTATCTGGTATGGGACTACCTTTACCCTACAAGTAGTGTCAGATGGTATCCCCTCTCGGCTCTCACCACGGCGGGCCTCCTCCCGCGCACCGCGCTTTGATGCCATTGCCCATGTCGCACACAGCAGTAAAGACTAGACAGGAAACAAAGTTGTATAAAATATGTTCACTGTGCGGAGCGCTGCATTTGTCTGGACCTTTCACCTCTGAGATGCACCACCTTCCATCCGATGTCATTTACGGGGAACATTAGCATATTTAAAACGAGGCAAGCTCAATAAATCAATCCGCCAAAAAAAGACATGAGTGACAACCTCAAAAATAAAATATCAGAATTAAAAATGAATGAAAAAAAAAAAAAACAGAAAAGAAAACCAAGACAGATAGAGAACAGGTTGGGAGAATGAATGTTTCAATCATTTACAAATAGAAATGGCAAGTGTTGGGGCTGATGGTGAGAAACGAAAAAAAAAAAAAAAAAATTAATTCATGGGAAGTTAGAGCTATCACAACAATGACAGGGTACAGGCCACGTCTTAGTGAATACAGCTCCCTAGGCGAAGTTTCATTTTGAGCTGCTTCTTCTCCTGTCTCCATTGTAACTCCCTCCTTCCCAATTTATATTTTACACAATGGCATACTAAAGAGGGTACGAGTGGCGATCCGCCCCGGGTGACGGGCAGGAGGAGGGTGCCATCGGACACTGTTATGACAATGATATACCGTCCTGTTTAAAAGTCCATTTGCAAGCATAATATATTTTTCGCTGTGTTTTATGGGGTGTTACAAAAAAAGGATATACCACGGGTGCCAAATACTGTAACTGCGCCCCTGATTTTACACATAATCTCATTTATTTTTCTTGTTAACGCAATCCTCCATCCTAATTCGGCAACGTGGGCGACCCACCTACTTGGCCTGGCCCTTAGAGCACTCCGTTAACGAAACTTAAAGGTAAAGGTGGTCCCAAAGTAGATACTGCCAATGCATCCTCTCATACGTCCATCCCTTCTTCTTCTTTCTTTGATCCTTAGCCGCCGACCGTCAAAGCAGTCAGTGGCCATCACGCCTAATGGCGTCTTGTAGGGCAACAACAAATTGATTCCACTTTGCTCGGTCGGCGGCCATCCTTCGTACAGTGTCCCAACTCTGGTTCATTCTTTGCATCTCAGCCTCCACGGTCTTCCGCCAGGTTGTTTTTGGTCGGCCTCTCTTTCGTTTTCCTTCAGGGGTCCAAAGCATAGCTGTTCTTGTGATGGCATCGGGGTCTCTTCTGAGGACATGGCCAACCCAGCTCCAGCGTCTGCCAGCTATGATGGTGTGCATGTCCTCTTGCTTGCTCCGAGCAAGCAGATCTTGGTTGGTGATGGTATTCGGCCAAAAGATTCGGTGAATTTTTCTTAGGCATGTTGTGTGAAAAGAGGACAATTTCGACATTTCCTTCTCTGTAACTCTCCATCATTCTGCACCATAGAGAAGCACAGAAAGCACACAGCTCTGATATAATCTTAATTTTGTGCTTGTGCTGTATTGAGAGGACTTCCAGATGTTGTTTAGGCTAAAAAAGGCTGTTCTTGCCTTATTCATTCTGATGTTGATGTCTTTGCCTGCCCCGCCGTCTGGTGTTACTATGCATCCTAGGTATGTGAAGGTGTCTGTCTTTACCAGTTGCTGATTCCTTACTGATATGGGCTCAGGGTTGCTCACATTGAGCGTCATGACCTCTGACTTCTTTAAATTGATGTTCAAGCCCACCTGCTGGCTAAACTTATTAAGTCTATCCGTTTTTTCCAGGATGTGTTGATGTGAATGTGCTAGTAGTGCAATGTCATCTGCATATTCCAGATCTTCCAATGTAGAAAATGTAGTCCATCTTATTCCTCTTGGACTGCCCTGTGTTGTCTGGCACATCACCCAGTCTATGACTGTTAAAAATAGAGTGGTTGATAAGGGGCATCCCTGTACGTCCATCCCTGCTATTCTTATATTTGATGCCTAATTCCAGCAGTCTTTGCCCCGTTGATTTAATCGATTGCAATGTCTTTCTCTAACAGGCGATCATTGTCTTCAGTATCTCTCCCTTATCAACATCTAATATCCCCACTATGGGTGCTCTAGAAGCTAGTCTATTAGCTCTCTACTGCAGACAGTAGATCCACACCAGTTCCTGAAGATTCGAGGATTCTACTGAGTGCTTTCCATTCATGCTGTAGCCATCTATTTGAGACCTTCCGAAGCATGGACCGAGAGTCTGACACAATAACTACCTTGGCAGATGGAGTTTCAGGGCAGTTACTGTTTTAGACTATGAGTGTTCCAGAAATAGAAAAAGGGATCCCGTTACACGCCCATTAAAGCATATTGGGAATATGGTGCTAGGCCCATATTTTCTCGACCATCGGCACACTAACGCCGGCCACCTTAACCTTCCCAGAGTTGCTCTGGTACCCCATTAATGAGGCTAGTCGACCCCGGAGCCGTTTGTGGTCTAAAAAATCCCACCACAACTAGGGATCGAACCATGGACCACCAAGCTAAGAAGCCAGTGCACTAACCACTGTGCTACCCCAGCTCTAGAAGCTTGTCAGAAAATTTTGGAATACAGTCTAGTAAAAACTTTACAGTTAATGCTATAATACTCTTTCAGTGATGTAGCTAAAAACTATCTCATCCATGTACTACTTTCAATAGAAAGATGGGCTAGTTATTCTGCTTGAACTGTTACTACTGGCTCCTCTATGACATGGGTTCTTAACCTTTTAACAATACAGACCCCCAGTGGATTGCCTAATATGTCCCCATAACCCCTTCGCCAGATTTATTTATGTAAAAATGGCAAATCACAAATACACTAGCTGTTCACAGATCGAGTCCCATACCCCCATCATTTGGTTCCCATACTCCCAAGGGGTATGAATACCCTCGGTTAAGAATCCCTGCTCTATGAGAATGTTCAATCCCGAAAATCTTCAATTATCGCAACACAGCTCTGCCAACCACAGCATGCAATCTGTTAATGTCTAATAGTTTGTTGTATAATACAACCTGTTTATCCCCCTAAAATATATGTTTTTCTATGCACTTGATAATTCAGGATAACATATTTTACACAATTTCAAATTCTCTTGAAATTACAAAATGATATGTTCAAGATACGACATACTGGCAGCTGCAGCAATGACACTGCCTTCTGAAGGAAAGAGAGAATCAGAGTACGAAAATATTAACCATATAACAAATACAGTAAGTGCTGATTACAATAACATGAAAAAACAAGTACAAACCACAGATCGTTATTTTATTTCAAAAATCTAGTTAAAAGTGGTTTTCAATATAGAAAGGAATCACAACTGCATAAAAAGTTCACCTCTCTTAAAGTCAAATCTTTTAATTTCTGAATAGATCAGTCACTGCATTATGCAATATTTCAAAAAATAAAATTGAATTAATAGAGAGATTAAACTTGAATAAAAAATCATCAGCTCCAGAAGTACAGTAGAACTCCATTTATCCGAACCCCATGGGACCGAGCATCGTTCGGATAATCAAATGTTCGGATAATTGGATTACATGATGTATCGAGTACATGTACACATATTTCTACAAATAATTAACAATCACAAGGAAAATACTTTATAAAACATATTTACTTGTGCTCTAATAATACCCACACTGTATTAGATCACTGTATCACCAAAATCTTTCATTACAATGCAGTGCATGTACTACTTGTATTAATTATTTTTGTTAAGAAAGAGAAATGTTTTCAAAATAACATTACAAACGATTCAAAACCAGGCGCAACTTACGTACACATGTACTTGCACAGATGTAGCCCACTATTTAAAATAATGAGGAATCCTCTTTTGCACCAAACTGGATAGTCTGCTTTTGGCTGCTAAGTCCCGCATTCTCTTCAACAGCAGAAGCTGTGTAGGACAGCTGTCATCTTCTTGCTCGTACCAAGCCATCGCTGTTTCTAGTGCTATAAAGGCCTCTTCAGGACTTGGTCGACGTTTTGGAATTTCTTCATAATCTACAAGTACATCATGTACTTCTGAGGAGTCTTCATCATCGGTCACTACATGTATTTGGTTTTCTTCTTGCACAAAAGACAAAATTTCTTCGTCATTCAAAAATTGAAAACCAGAATCATTATCATCTTCTAGCCACATGTGTGCATCATCTTTGTCACAGTCCGAAAATCCGGGCATTGTTTGAAACAGTTCCACAACTTCATTTATACAATCATCATTTGTGTCCACTGCAGTAGTTTCATTTCCTCCTTTTTTCCCAAGCAATCTATTCCAAGCCTTGTTGAGATTATCTTGTGACAGGGTGGTCCAAGCATCAGCTAACATATAGCAGCAGTCTTTGAGATTAAGCTTTTTGGAAAACGCCACCACACTTTCTTCATCTTCAGCCAACAATAAACGACGCAGGACTTCCTTCTTGTACATCTTTTTAAGCTTTGCTATAACACCCTGATCCATTGGTTGAATCAGTGCTGTTACATTGGGAGGCAGAAAAATTACTTTAAAATTTGCATCAACTGCATTCAATGTATCCGTCTCTGGATGAGATGGTGCATTGTCCAGTAGAAGAATTACTTTTCCAGTTTTCTTTTCTTGTTCTTTCAACCTCTTCACATTTGGGATGAACTGATTTGTATACCAATCAAGAAATATTTCACTATTCATCCAAGCACTCTTCTGTGCTTTGTAGCACAATGGGAGACATGTCGCATTCTTTAAACAACGTGGTTTTTTTGGCTTTGCCGATCATTAGCACCGGTAAACGATGACTTCCACTGGCATTCGCGGCTACCAAAATTGTTACTCTCTCTCTTTGCACTTTTTAAACATAGGGGAAGCTGCTTCGCGCTGAGATGCAAGTGATTTTTGAGGCAATGATTTCCAGTATAAGCCAGTCTCATCGGCATTATACACATCATCGAGTAAATAACCTTCTTCTTCCAAAAAAAGCCAAGAATGTTTCTTTAAAATTTTCAGCGGCAGTTGCATCGCTAGATAAAGATTCCCCTTGAATCTCCAATTCTCGTATGCCATGACGAGATTTAAAGTTTCTTAACCATCCCTGGCTAGCCTTAAAGTCAGGAGTACCGTCAAGTTGATTGTTGAACTGAAGTGCCTTTTCACACAATAGAGAGCCAGAGATAGGTTCCCCTTTGCTTCTTCTTTGCACAAACCATATATACAAAGCCTCTTCCCATTTCAAATCTTTCGCATTTCTCATGGTTTTATGTTTCTTCGACCCATTTTCACTATCCAATTTCGATGTAAAACTCATAATTTTATCCTTGTTACTTTTGATGTCAGAGACGGTAGCTTTCCCAACATTCAAAATCCTCGCAAATGAAGACACAGTTTCACCTTTTCCTAGTCTCTTGATAATTTCTGTTTTCGTTTCAATTGACAAAACATTGCGGTTCCTTTTATATGCTTTAGGCCTACTGGAAGATGCCAGATCGCACAGAGAAATACGTGTACACCAAAATTATTCTGCTGTAGTAGCAGACACAATTATTTTAAGTTGAACTGTCTGTTTAGCCAGTTCAGTTTTATGATCTAACTGACTTCCTGTATGTAAGCGACCGTCCATTAGCCCATCTCATTGTCTACAAATTGTTCGCACACATTTGAAGCTTGCCGCATCAAAAGATTCAGAACTGTAGTCTAACGTGACTGGTGGCGCCTGATTTTTTTTTTCTTCTGGAAAAAGTGTTCGGATAATTGGATGTTCGGATAATTGGGGTTCGGATAAATGGAGTTCTACTGTATCACGGTTGACATCAATGGAACTGAACAAAAGAAGCTTCCATGTGTGTGAAGTTAAGATGGTATAGATTCTATACTATAGAACAATATCTTCAACTCTGTGAATACTGCAGTAACAAAAGTCAAGTCTGCCTTTTTTAAAATAACAAAGGATAAGAAGAAAACTGGTCAGTTCCATTAGAAGTGCTTCAAGTTGAGTGAACATAAACTGAAGCAGAGCTCACCAAGGTCAAATGTACCAAAATGTATGTACAATTTTTAATAATAAACACAATTCAGCATAAAAAATAACTATTAAAAACAGAAGTAAAACTGTTAACTTTTTTGCTGTCACAATATCTGAACATTTCAAATTACTGTCATAAGGCTCATTATGACGAGGACGGTTAACAAACTGAGAAGAAGAAAGCTTGAATATATTGTGGTAACAGGAAAGATAGAGGGGGGAAAGAGACATTGGATGGCAAAGAGAAAGGATTCTAGACAGTTTACCACAGCTATATAATTCTATTAGTGATTGCATCTTCAAAACTGCCTGGGTCGTCCACAGGTCCTATATACCATAGTTGTGTGAGTGTCATGAGAATGACCTCGGCCAATAATGCACTTTTTTTTGGGGTGCAAAATTGGCTGAGTGTACTTTCACGATGTACTGTCACAGCACAGCAAAGTTTGGTTGGTCCTAGGTTCGCACTTTTAGTATTGCTACGAAAGAAATACCATCAAAATTAGATCTATTATTACAAAAGAATTAATCTCTGCTCAAAAGCGAAAATAAACAAAATATATTAGCACTGTTACAAAGATATAACATACCAATAGTATTCTGAATGTAGAATTTAAGTTTTTCAGTTTATCTCATCTTAGTTTCCAAAGATGGAATGCTGCTAATCAACACTTTAAATTATGTGTATGAAATATGATACAAATAGGGAGCCGCGCTAGCGTAGTGGTTACAACACCGCTCTGGCGACCGGGTGATACAGGATCAAACCCGGGCGACGGCATTTGAGGATTTTTCGTCGACCGTGATTTGGACTGGATTAACTCGAGACCTGGCGAGGACATTTGAAGGAGTGTCGTCGACCAGGGACTGGCGGCTCCTGAGCCGACCCAGCTGCAATGGGTACCTCCGAAATCGGCGAGTATTTGCCTGAATGGCGAGGGACACCTGTCTCTGTACAAGAAATAAAGGGATACTCACGTAAAATCAATGTCAGGTTAGACATAAATGATAACCTGAGATTTCGCCTCGAGTATTAGCGGGCGTACGCAAAAAAAAAAAAAAAAATGATACAAATAGAGGTCCTTAAACAATCAATTTCAAATTTATAACAACAAACACCTGAAAGACATATACATACAAATATTCCTAGGCTGGTTTATATTAACACTACCTATTGTTTACAAAAATGGCTGTCACAAAGGCTTGGTAAAGGTCAAGGTAGTCACATAGCAGAAACTGCTGGAGAGGAGTGAAGTGTTAGAGACCTCATCATATTAGGTTCAACTTTATGAGGTGAGGGTGCCTAGTTTTCTTCCTCGCTGCCTTTGCCTTCCTTAACACAAGAATAGAGTGAAGTACCTATTTTACAGCTGTGTAGATTAAAGTGTGACGTTTCCGAGATTCAGATCCTACAACTCAGTAATCGTGCTCTAACCGCTTATCTAACAATCGGGGTCCTGAAATGTGAAGTTTCTGAAGTCTTGGATATCATATGAATAAAGCTACTGAGGCCATGAAGATCTAATACAATATAAAGCCAGCGGATTCTGTTTTTTATACACACACACACACACACACACACACACACACACACACACACACACACACACACACACACACACACACACACACACACACACACACACACACACACACACACACACACACACACACACACACACACACACACACACACACACACACACACACACACACACACACACACACACAAAAACACACACACACACACACACACACACACACACACACACACACACACACACGCGCACACACACACACACACACACACACACACACACACACACACACACACACACACACGCACAGTCAATCCTCGCTATTTGCGTCTTCCGTTTTTGCGGATTCACTCATTCGCGCGAGATAAAGCTTAACCCATTTTTTGCCATTCACAGGCAGTGGATATTCTCAGCCATGCGCAGTAGGCAAAAAATTTTGAGACGCCTACTGCACAGCAAGGAGATGATGCCTCCTTGTTCTCATGGCTTTCGTTGTGTTTACACGTCTTTGTCAAGCATCTTTTCATCCACCTTTTTGCAGTTTTACGTTGTTTTTGATTATTTTTGTAATTAATAATGGAATCCAATCGTAGTTGCAAGTGTGTTGGCGAGTGTGCCTAAGTGCAAGAGGGCTGTAATGAGCCTTAGCGATAAATTATGTGTGTTAGATAAACTTCGTTCTAGGATGTGTTTTCTTTACAAGTTTTCAATGTTCTTTATTCCTTAATTTTGAATGTTCTGTGTAAATGTTTTCAGTTTTTGTTTTCCAGGGATTTTGTAATAATGTGTGTGTTTGCGTGTGGATGAGTGAATGAGTAGTGACAGCGTGAGTGAATGAGTATTGGTACACCAAAAGATTGTACATAGTGTACTATTACAAAGAAAAACAGTGTATAAAATACATTTATAAAATGCACAGTATAATAAATAAGTTGTTTGTTACAAGGGTGCACGAAATGATGAGTTTATGGGGATTGGTAGTAAAAGTGTATGGTGAGCAGGGTCCTGCAGGAACCTAACTCCCTTTTTGCCATAGGATCTATGGTTCTGTATTCGCAGAATTCCGTATTCACAGGGTTTTCAAGGAACGTAACCCGCGAATAGCGAGGATTGACTGACTGATTGTCTGTCTGTCTGTCTGTGTGTATGTATGTATGTGTCTATGTATGTATGTATGTGGTAACAGCCCTCATAAACGCTGTATGGATTTATGTAAATTTACTTAATGTAGATTCTAACGATTCTCCTATATGCCATGTTGTATTTTATTATATCATGTCAGTACATATCAATGTATTTTCTGGAGAATAAAGATTCTGATATGTGTATATGTATATATAAATGGACTTGGAAGGGGAAGACTGAAGCGAAGCAACTTTGTAGAGACAGTCAAAAGAAAGATGAGAGCAGACCCCATGTCGTGAAACGAGTGTAAGCCACTACTTGGTTAATCACTATGTCGAAATACAGATTTGCTTCAACCAATCAACGATCACCGTTCACCAGTCTCTGAGACAGAATAAAGTATACTGTTCACGCAGTTCACGCAAGATGGCGGCGAAAAACTGAATAAAATTAGGCGGTATGAGCAAAAGACGAAACCGGAGGAAACCAATCAACTTGCTCCGCCAGGAACCAACCGAAAGCTTTCCTTAAGTATTTTACCTGCCTATATAATCGGGCGGATTTTATGCTAACCACGCAACCCCGAACTTGACGCCAGAGATACTGACTGAAGAGGAAGAAGCTGTCACCTTGATTTGTTGCTTACCTGAGGGCATTGACCTGCAACCTACTTCACTAGTCGAGTCAAACTGGCCTTTTTTTTAAATCTTGGAGGGTAAATATAAATTTACGATAACCTTTAGGAAAAGAGGCTTACAGCAGACCTGTATATATTTAATATATTTTGGTTCACTGATATAATGATTGTATTTCCTATTATGATTGAATAGACGAAGACTAATAGGACTCATACTTCAATCTATTGTCAGTCTATAACTTCAGTCTATTGTCTCTGATAACTCCAAACTGCAATATAACCAAAACAGTCCTTGTTAGGACTCAATCTATTGTCTCATCTAACTCCAATCTATTGTCTCCTATAACTCCCACCTGATATATATAACCAAACAGTCCTCGTCGCATATATTCCTATCATAAGAACATAACGTTATTGTTAGGATATATGTTACCAGCTTGTATAGCACTCGTCAGAGGGGGCCTGGGATTATAGGGGGAAGGACATTGTTGTATCACACCTAGGTGTACATATTATTGGATTTATTCATGTATTGATTTATATTATGGGATGTATTAATGTATTAAATGTATTCATGTATTGAATCTATATTATTGAATGTATCCATGCATTAGTTTATCAGAAAGAATGTTTTGCAAGTAGACACCTGTCTTGTCTCGCTATTGCTAAATCATACTGAGCCATGTTGTCATTCATCCCACATGCAGACACTGAGACACGCTCATATCATATACAATAGAAATAGGTGGGCTTGAGGACAGAAATTAGCCCCTATTTTTCCTTGTTACAGGTTTCATTTGTGTCCTAAAAACCTGAGGTCGTATGTTCGAGTCAATCCCGCTGCCTGGAACTTCGCAGGAGCATAGAGATTGTACAGAAGCTACATCTTTAGTCCCCCTCAGTCTTGGGTGGGCTAAAGTAACGAGCCTCAGCAGGAGTTGTGTGAACCAAACTAGGGAGAACAGAACGTTTTAAGAGATGAGTACACATTAGTACCATTTCTGTCAGCATTGTGAGCATAGAAACTGTCAGTGATGAGAAAGTGAAATTAGCATAGCAAGAGACAAAAATAACAACATAGCTGATAAGTGTTATATCCTTAATTAACAGCACAGCTGATATAATTTTTGTTCCTATAATTGGAAAACTTGTTGTAATATTTATTTACCATTCCATTTTTCAACATTCACCCTTCAGCACAAGAGCAGATAGTGTATATACTTAATAAATAAGAAGGAAATTGTATTTGAACGACTTGTCAATTTTATCTTAGTTAAGTAAAATCTGTTTCCTTGTTTATTAATATCACAGTTAGTTACACAGCGGAGGTGGCGCTTTATGTCGGTCTCCTCTCTACTATTGTTTCGAGATCAGAACATTCACAGCCGTAACTAATTTGTGATACCAGTAGTCCTCTCAGACACTGGGACTTCACCATTTTCTGCAGAAATTCTATTTCTGTAATTGTCAGTACTATACTGATCCAAGAGCCAAACAAAACCTCTCGCCACACCCCATAAACGCAATATCAACAGCTACGCCAATATGTACTGCACACAAGCTACCAATTTCGAAACAACAGTGCTTCCCTGAAATGATAGAAAACGTTCCTGGTGTTGAGAGAAAGAACAACCAAAATGAAACAGAAAGGAGAGTCCTAACCACCTTAAAAACTGCATCAGAAATTCAAATGACAGAAGAAAGCTCAAAGAGACCAGTAGCCATTTTCTCAGATGCGTGTCACGAAATGGATTTAGGACTAGAGACTGTCTACGTATAGTGACAAGGCAATAGTAAGAAGAAAGACTGAAATGATAGATTCAGATAGAAATATAGTGCAAACTGTGAAAGTTGAGACCATTGGCTCCGAGGTTGAGAACCGAGGTTGATTCTTTCCTCGCCACTTCGGACGTTTAAATTGCTATGGCCTCGAACCACCTCTAACTACCCTATGGGGATAAGGTTCAATTAAGATTCACAAACACCAAGGTACAGACAACATATAGCTACTGTACTAAAGGAAATGACTGATGCCAGCTACAATTTATACAAGTTTATTATACACCTATAAACAACAAACATATGCATGTCCCATACATCAAGTGCGAGGATGCACTCCTGAAAACAAAATCAAGCACAGTTTAAAAAATGCATCCACCCCAACCCTTCTCCCACAATTGCAACCTGTATGGAGAAAGAAGGTAAGGTTAACTGAAATGAACTACACTGCACTTGATGTCGCCTACACTCCAAACTAGCTGTTCTAAATTCTAACTCTAACTCTAAGTCCACTGATAGCTGGAACGACGGCGAAGTGACTACACAATCTCTGCACAGACTTCGGTTCTACACAGCCTATCCTGGAATCTCCTGAACACAACTAACTGCACCTCTAAACTTCAGCAGCTGTCCTCTGCTATGATTCACCAAAACTAACAGTTCTGCCTATCTGTGCTGACTTCAGTAGAGAGAATGTTTACCCTATCTCTCTCCACTAACTCTGGACTTGATGACTGAGGGTTAACAGAACCCCCCCCTGGATTCTGGACTGGAACTGTAGCTGACTTCTACCACTCTGAAATTACCTGCCCGAGTATCTATAACTGGGCCGTCGGCTTTATTATGGCCGTGAAGAAACGAACACAAAATTACCACAACGCTGGCAGCCTGCCAAATCTGCGTGTGTAACGAGCGTCAGAGCTCAGGATTTATCCACAAAAATCCTATTCGCTGGAAAATGTCTTCCCCTGGTTGGGAAAACGTATTTTCTTCCTCTCCGTCCACTACTGGCAACTAACGTAAAACCCTTGCGGTTCTGCGAATGCCCCAACTTTGCCGTGGGAGAAATTTTGTGGTCTCAAAATTCCGCTCTCATTCCCACAAAAAACCGGCACCTGCTGTTTAGACAAAAGCAAAAACAACAGCTAAACAAAACGTTAATACTCTATTACAAATAACAATTAACTTCCTGACAAACCCTTAAGTCTTTAACACTTAAGTCTCCCCCGTCTATAATCAATACAGCTCCCCTACTCTCTCCCGTTATGCACCACCATACAAAATCATGCAAACAAAGTCCGCTCCCCCCACTGAGCTCCCTTCTCTACCTGAGCCCACAAGGTAAACATTGGCTAACCCAGATCGCTTGTTCTGCCTGACTAACTCCGAGCAACAACAATATTTTCAATGGCCCGTCTGGGCAGACGTACTGTGGCCTACTTCTTACGCTGACACTAATGCCGTAATGTTTAACACAACTAAAACTAGCCTTCTCTAGGAATTCCTAAAATTCCCGTCAATAATAGTAATCACATTCAAAATGAAATACAAAATAATTCCCTTAACATAAATAAATGTCATCTCCATCTTCTGAATACACAGAATAACAAAGCACAATCAATAACCTATAACCCTGTTTACGCTAGCATCTACATGCCGTCAAAAGTTATACATAACCCCTGATTATCAAATTGAAAACCCCGTAGTTCAACCACGTGTTTATAATTTTATGACCACGTGCTTATCTCCCCCTCGTCCCTCTGAACGTCGTATCAATAACAATTCCGTAACCAACGCGCCCACGCGCTTCCAAATTATGCCTCTTTCACTCCCGTCCACAGATATATGCGTAACTATATAAATAGCGAGCATCAATACTCTCACTAAAATCACAAATAAAAATACACATTACGCGCTCCCGACTATTCTGTAAATAAATAAAATTCGCAGATGCGAGTTTCTCTCCCGACCGACTTTGCAATAATACAAAGCGGTGATATCTCAACTTTTAAACCATGCCGCTATTCTTTCAACAAGGAATTAAATGGACCTAGTTTCTCATGTCTATCACTCAGATCGAATTGATGGCTCTGGAGTTAAGAATTAAATTAAACTAAACTTCCCAAGAAACTTAAATGATCGGCTAGGACTAGAAAAAATTAAATAAAGTCCTCACGCAAAAATTCATGCTTACCAAATCTCGAATGTCCAACTGAAGGCAATCGACTTGACTGGCAACCCGGCTTTGGCAATTTTTTTTCATTAAAAGAGAAAGAAACTATGAAATATAGGCCTTTTATAATCAAGACCCCCACGCGCCGACTTCGTGACGTCATATGCGCGGCGTGGTTGTAAAGCCAATGAGAGCTCTGCATTTCAACTGCAGTTATCTCTCAGCCAATCAGAACCTAGATCGTTCTGATGTAACGTGCATGGGTTTTAGACAAAGAAACGAGATTAAGCCTAGCCCTATACTGCGGAAATGAAGCAAAAATGGCCGCAAATAATTTAACTCCCGAAAAATGCGTATATGGCCACGCAATATCTTTAAAAAAAAGACAATCTGGTGCCAATCCTGATCTAGCATCTATAATCTTAATCTAGAATAATACTTTCTAATTCCCTACACCCCCATTCTAAACACATAAAGAAGAACCATAAAGCAGATGAGATCAAACTCCCTCGTGATCTCATCTTGAAAAAAAACGTAAATAATAGAAGGAGAAGAAACATGGAGAAGGATTTTTCTGTAATCCCTCCAAAAATATAGTGAACAAAATGCAAGGAGAAAAAGACATGGGCCATTTGAAAGACAGAATCTCAGTACTTTCGTCACATCACTCCCACCTTCGAAGATTGAGCATCGATCTCATTACTGAAATCTCTGTGTTTCACACTGGCCCTTAACTCTGTCTACAAGGCTGTCTGTCCTTACCCCTCCTATTCAGTGTTCTTCGACCTTCCTCTTTTGCGTTTCCTCCTTCCTCCTCTCCTAGAATGAGCTCCTATGCTCCGTTGGGAGAGTTGATCTCTCTTCAGACCTGTGCCGTCTAATGGCGGGTCTGAACTTTCCCTTGCTATGACCGTCAAAAGGCTGTCCTGGTCAGCTGATGTGACCGACGGGCGCTGTGGCGACCTGGCAATGGCGACTTCCTCGCTGCGCGTCAGCAGAGTTGTGACTGCTGGTACCGTGCGAAACTGATGCAACGTCTCGGGTTCCTCTGGTGTAGAGCCTCCGATTTCTTGCTGGGTGTCTATTGGATCACGATCGACCTCAATAGCTTCTACCTGTGAAGAAAGGTAGGTAAGATCTGCCCCTGGCAGCGGTTCTGGACTCGCTCTTCCCCTACCAATCTGAAGCGGGACAGAGCTCTCCAAAATAGCTCCTTGCAAATGCGTAAGGTCGCTTTTCTCACTCTTTTCTGGCCTGAAAAGTTGGTGAGATGAAACTGTAGACCACGGGAGCTCTCCGTCTAACACCCTGGTTCTACCTTCAACCTTGCCCTCCCCTGTGAGAGTTACTGGCGTCAGTTGGAATGTGTCCTGCAGTGACACTTGACGGTTTAAGATCCCGTTAGATCGCGGAGAATCTGAGTTAAAGCTCTCAGTAACTGGTTCCAATGTTCCGTGAAACGAATTGGAAAAGATAGCCAATTTTTCAGGCTGCTCGTTACAAGAGTCGTTTCCTGTAAACGAGATACGACGTTTATAGGCAAACGGATACTCAGATCACTGTCCTCCTCCGTTTGAGTAAAGTGCTGGTCGGATGGGGCTCCAGGGCTGGTTGGAACTATATGCTCGCTCAGACCGCTATCTTGTGCCCTATGAAGATGGCGCTGGTCGTTGACATATGTAATACCGCTCTTGTCAGTATGTCCCTCACTTGAAGGAGCTAATACCATCGGGGGCCTAATTCCCGACAACAAAGAGTGTACTTCCGGAATCAGAGGCGTCGTCACCACTGTTTGGCCGGTTGGCTGAACAGGGCTGGCGGGCGAATTTGCCTCTGCAAATAACATACCACTGTCGTCAGAGGCGTTGCCCCCCCCCTTGGCACGACAGCTATGTTTGAGCTCGCTCGGGGCTCCGTGAATTAGGGGTTCTCCTTTTTCACTTATCTGGCCTGCAGTAGGCCCCCTTGCATCAGCAAGGATCGGTGTGGGCGGGTTCCCCAAAACTAAATATGGGTTACCGAGAATGAAGTCGTAGGCCGGCTGAGCCGTTACAGCTGCCTTGATGGTGCCAGACACGAACCTACATTTCACCTCAATATTGGCTACCGGAAAGCACTGTGAAGTCCCTTTCCTTAAAACTCCACCAATATTCACTTTTTTCTTTCGTCATCTGCCAGGGCTTCACCAGATGTCGGGCGACTATGCTGGGGTATGTAAGCCCGCTGTCAAATAAGCATGTTGTCTCAGTCCCGTTCACGTTGGCTGGTCCACTGTTGGAGAACAACTTCTCTGACGGGAAGGGTTTCCACTTCTTCCCTTGTTTCACCCTCACAGGCCTTAAACAAGCCACCTGATGAGCGGGTTGTTTGTTTGGGCACCGTGTTGTCCAATGAGAAGTAGTCCGACAGAACCTACAATATCTCTCATTATCTCCCCGGTTCCTGACGGGTTCATGAGAAGTCGGCCCCTGTGTTCTGTTAGGCGGCTGGGAGCGCATGTTATGACTGGGAGGGAGCTCCTTGCGAGACGGCCCTTGCGGTTGGTGAGCTGAAGAGGAAGGCGAATGCGAGGAAGATGCTCCTTTGTCCGGGGCTGGCAGGTCAGGGTGTTTTCTTTTCTGGCCCAGTACTTCGGCCTGTGCCGACTGGAACCTTTCAGCAAATAGAATAATCTGGTCCAGTTGCTGGGCGCCCTGCTCCGCCAGGTACTTCCTTAAGTCCGGAGACATGTTGGCCTTTATCTGTTCGCACAGAACTAATTCTTCCAATCCTTCAAAAGATTTAGCCAAACCCGACAACTCTCTCCAGCGAGTGAGGTAATTCCTCAGCCTCTCTGCGAACTGGGGAAAACTTTCTCCTTTCTCCAGTCGACTTTCCCTAAACATTGTTTGGCACTTCCGGGGAGTCCATTGGAATCGCTGTAACAGGGCGTTCCGCAGAGCCTCAAAGTTACCCTGGTCATCCACTAGCATCTTGCTATAGACCTCATATCCATGTCCTCTTAGAGATTGAGATAATTTGAGACACCACAGACTATCATCCAGCCCGTATGCCTTTGCCATCCGTTCAAATTTTTCTAAAAATACCTCAATTTTCTCATTCCCGTTAGGAAAAGAGTCCATCGGAAAATTCATGGCTGCCATCCGGGGCCCTCCGTTTCCTGAGGTGTCTGTTGCCCCTGCTCCGGGAGAATCTCCGTTAGCCGAACTGCCTTCCGAAGATCGGTACTGCAGTTCCAGTGAACGCAGGGCAAGTTCATGCTGTCTCTCTGCTGCCTTCTCCCTCTCTTGGGCTTCCCTCTGTGCTAACTTCTCCTGGGCTTCCCTCTGTGCTATCTTCTCCTGGGCTTCCCTCTGTGCTATCTTCTCCTGGGCTTCCCTCTCTGCTATCTTCTCCTGGGCTTCCCTCTCTGCTATCTTCTCCTGGGCTTCCCTTTTCTCTCTCTCCGTCTGCCGGTCCTGTTCCCTCATAATGTAAGCCCTAGTCTCGGCCTCATTCATCCCCATGCTTTTAGCTGCGTCCTTCCATGCAGTAAGTAGCTTAACCAATTCAGCCATCTTACCTGACAAATCAGCAGTACTCACAACGAGGGGAAATGACAAAAAAGGAACAAGAAAAATTTACTGTTACCTACTAGGAATATGCTGTCGCAAAAACCCGCACTCAGACTAGCACCAAGTCTGACTAATAACTACCTGAAAAAAATTCAAGTTATCCAGCTACCCAAAACCCGAATTTACTTTCCTGTCAAGAAAAAAATTCCATTAGCCATCAATTACTTCTAAGTCATAAACAACCTTACAACCACTATCATCTATACTAACTGGAACCTGTGGAAAAAAACTTATAGCTGGATCAGTCTTAATATAGCTCAAGTCTAGGGGATTTTTTTTGAAATCTATTTCCAGAACTTTCTACAGAGACAATCTATGAATCTAGAATTGATCCCAACAAAGATGATCCCAAGGACGACGCCACCACTTTGTCAAGATCACAGAATTGAACGTAACAAAGATGATTCACCGGACGATAGCACCCACTTTGTCACGAAATGGATTTAGGACTAGAGACTGTCTACGTATAGTGACAAGGCAATAGTAAGAAGAAAGACTGAAATGATAGATTCAGATAGAAATATAGTGCAAACTGTGAAAGTTGAGACCATTGGCTCCGAGGTTGAGAACCGAGGTTGATTCTTTCCTCGCCACTTCGGACGTTTAAATTGCTATGGCCTCGAACCACCTCTAACTACCCTATGGGGATAAGGTTCAATTAAGATTCACAAACACCAAGGTACAGACAACATATAGCTACTGTACTAAAGGAAATGACTGATGCCAGCTACAATTTATACAAGTTTATTATACACCTATAAACAACAAACATATGCATGTCCCATACATCAAGTGCGAGGATGCACTCCTGAAAACAAAATCAAGCACAGTTTAAAAAATGCATCCACCCCAACCCTTCTCCCACAATTGCAACCTGTATGGAGAAAGAAGGTAAGGTTAACTGAAATGAACTACACTGCCCTTGATGTCGCCTACACTCCAAACTAGCTGTTCTAAATTCTAACTCTAACTCTAAGTCCACTGATAGCTGGAACGACGGCGAAGTGACTACACAATCTCTGCACAGACTTCGGTTCTACACAGCCTATCCTGGAATCTCCTGAACACAACTAACTGCACCTCTAAACTTCAGCAGCTGTCCTCTGCTATGATTCACCAAAACTAACAGTTCTGCCTATCTGTGCTGACTTCAGTAGAGAGAATGTTTACCCTATCTCTCTCCACTAACTCTGGACTTGATGACTGAGGGTTAACAGAACCCCCCCCCTGGATTCTGGACTGGAACTGTAGCTGACTTCTACCACTCTGAAATTACCTGCCCGAGTACCTATAACTGGGCCGTCGGCTTTATTATGGCCGTGAAGAAACGAACACAAAATTACCACAACGCTGGCAGCCTGCCAAATCTGCGTGTGTAACGAGCGTCAGAGCTCAGGATTTATCCACAAAAATCCTATTCGCTGGAAAATGTCTTCCCCTGGTTGGGAAAACGTATTTTCTTCCTCTCCGTCCACTACTGGCAACTAACGTAAAACCCTTGCGGTTCTGCGAATGCCCCAACTTTGCCGTGGGAGAAATTTTGTGGTCTCAAAATTCCGCTCTCATTCCCACAAAAAAGCCGGCACCTGCTGTTTAGACAAAAGCAAAAACAACAGCTAAACAAAACGTTAATACTCTATTACAAATAACAATTAACTTCCTGACAAACCCTTAAGTCTTTAACACTTAAGTCTCCCCCGTCTATAATCAATACAGCTCCCCTACTCTCTCCCGTTATGCACCACCATACAAAATCATGCAAACAAAGTCCGCTCCCCCCACTGAGCTCCCTTCTCTACCTGAGCCCACAAGGTAAACATTGGCTAACCCAGATCGCTTGTTCTGCCTGACTAACTCCGAGCAACAACAATATTTTCAATGGCCCGTCTGGGCAGACGTACTGTGGCCTACTTCTTACGCTGACACTAATGCCGTAATGTTTAACACAACTAAAACTAGTCTTCTCTAGGAATTCCTAAAATTCCCGTCAATAATAGTAATCACATTCAAAATGAAATACAAAATAATTCCCTTAACATAAATAAATGTCATCTCCATCTTCTGAATACACAGAATAACAAAGCACAATCAATAACCTATAACCCTGTTTACGCTAGCATCTACATGCCGTCAAAAGTTATACATAACCCCTGATTATCAAATTGAAAACCCCGTAGTTCAACCACGTGTTTATAATTTTATGACCACGTGCTTATCTCCCCCTCGTCCCTCTGAACGTCGTATCAATAACAATTCCGTAACCAACGCGCCCACGCGCTTCCAAATTATGCCTCTTTCACTCCCGTCCACAGATATATGCGTAACTATATAAATAGCGAGCATCAATACTCTCACTAAAATCACAAATAAAAATACACATTACGCGCTCCCGACTATTCTGTAAATAAATAAAATTCGCAGATGCGAGTTTCTCTCCCGACCGACTTTGCAATAATACAAAGCGGTGATATCTCAACTTTTAAACCATGCCGCTATTCTTTCAACAAGGAATTAAATGGACCTAGTTTCTCATGTCTATCACTCAGATCGAATTGATGGCTCTGGAGTTAAGAATTAAATTAAACTAAACTTCCCAAGAAACTTAAATGATCGGCTAGGACTAGAAAAATTAAATAAAGTCCTCACGCAAAAATTCATGCTTACCAAATCTCGAATGTCCAACTGAAGGCAATCGACTTGACTGGCAACCCGGCTTTGGCAATTTTTTTTCATTAAAAGAGAAAGAAACTATGAAATATAGGCCTTTTATAATCAAGACCCCCACGCGCCGACTTCGTGACGTCATATGCGCGGCGTGGTTGTAAAGCCAATGAGAGCTCTGCATTTCAACTGCAGTTATCTCTCAGCCAATCAGAACCTAGATCGTTCTGATGTAACGTGCATGGGTTTTAGACAAAGAAACGAGATTAAGCCTAGCCCTATACTGCGGAAATGAAGCAAAAATGGCCGCAAATAATTTAACTCCCGAAAAAATGCGTATATGGCCACGCAATATCTTTAAAAAAAAGACAATCTGGTGCCAATCCTGATCTAGCATCTATAATCTTAATCTAGAATAATACTTTCTAATTCCCTACACCCCCATTCTAAACACATAAAGAAGAACCATAAAGCAGATGAGATCAAACTCCCTCGTGATCTCATCTTGAAAAAACGTAAATAATAGAAGGAGAAGAACCATGGAGAAGGATTTTTCTGTAATCCCTCCAAATATAGTGAACAAAATGCAAGGAGAAAAAGACATGGGCCATTTGAAAGACAGAATCTCAGTACTTTCGTCACATTGCGCTGTCAGTGATTACAACGCTGACAAGTCAAAGTAATGCTGAACTGGATGACCTAAGAGTAACACTTCACAGACTATGTCAGCAATACAAAAGAGTCGTGATATAGTGGATCCCTTCTCACTGCAACATCCCTGGAAATGAAGAGGCTGACAGATTGGCAAAGGAAGGGGGAAAGCTTCCTCAACTTGACACAAATATAACTGTTGCAGACTTTCTTTTATGGGCTAAATTCGTATGATATAGTGTTCTTCTTCTGTCTTTCGCTGACTATTATATTCTGCTGCAACAGTGGGTTCATTTTGAGTTTCAGACATATTATCCGTATTACCAGCTCAGCAAAAGTGAACAAGTGGTAATCTTCAGACTTCGCTCAGGTCATAACAGATTGAGATACCATCTATTGAACAAATTAAAGATAGGAACTACTGATGAGCGTGACTATGGCACTGCTAAAATGACTGCCGAACATCTGCTTCAAAGGTGTCCAACATATGAGGAACAGAGAAAACGCATATGGCCATCACCAGTACCTTCCTGGAGAAAATCTACGGAGATATCAACAGCCTCAGGCTGACCACTGCTTTCTTTGAACTTATTCAAGTTGACATCTGAGGGTGAACGAAGAAGGAGAAGAAGAAGAAGGATCTGACACATTGCATTTACTCACTCTAACCCAGAGGTTTTCAAACTGTGCGTCGCGGCTCCCAGGGGCGTCGCGGCCCTCGGCTAAGGGCTTCGCGGTGGCTTGGGAAAAGTGTTGGGCTCAATATTATGAGCCAAGGTCCATCAATAAATATAGATCTTCTTAGGACGACATGTTTGCGCCGAGGTATTATTATATGTACCAATACGTGTCATTAGGTACTAGAAGTTATTGACAAATGCACCATAAAACTCCAGAGCAGGTCTATGTTACGAACAGCTGATCACTAGTAAAAATATGCACATTCAGAAGTCATTAATATCTTTTTGGGTACTATTGCTTATGTATAATATATAGTATAGAGGGGAGCCGCGGTGATTTATGCACAGGTCAAGGGAGCCGCGGACCAAAAAAGTTTGAAAACCTCTGCTCTAACCTGTGAGCCGCTTCATGTGCCAGATTACCCACGTGATATGAGTTTGAATTAGAATGAAAAATTAGAAAATACCTGGCCATAAGCTAATTTACATCATGTGAACATTTCCTGTGGACATTGTGTTTTAAACTGGTAGAAAAAGAAGTATTCTGCTGCTTAATTTTTTGCGTATTTTTATCAGTTGGTAGCGTTGCTAGGTCGTTCATTTATAAACAGTGTAGTTACAGTGTTTACAGCCATAGACTATTAACTGATCAATCCCAACATATATTTTTAACTGACTTTTAATTATATTGATTGCTGTAGCGAAAGGTTTTCCTGGTGTGATGATAGTGGTAGAGAAGAAGTAGAATCTCTCTCCAGAAAGTATGAAGTCCCTGTGCCAGAGAAGTGCACTGGTATCACAACTGAGTTACGGCTGTGAATACTCTGAGCTGGACAATAGATTTAGGCTTCAGGAGTATACGGTGCCACTTTCGCTATAGTAACCCTATGTGATAATATAATTAAATTAGAAAAAGTAACTCAAAATTTAACAGTTAAAAATTTACCAAGTCAAATGAGTACAATTTCATAATTTATTATGTACATCTATATATTCTTGTAATGAGAAATGGGTGTTGGAAGA
Organism: Oreohelix idahoensis; assembly: GCA_024509875.1. Classification (NCBI taxonomy): domain Eukaryota; kingdom Metazoa; phylum Mollusca; class Gastropoda; order Stylommatophora; family Oreohelicidae; genus Oreohelix; species Oreohelix idahoensis. Next base: position 284,129 of record JAMPIV010020638.1, read on the forward strand.
TGGTAAAAATGTATGATTATTTATAGTTACAAATTAAAATAAATAATAGAAAAAAAGTTTTGGATTTATCTTCCACTGAAATTACAAAAGTCTGTCACAGTATATCTTTGATATATCTTGCTATTTAGTCTCTAGCTGTTATCATCATCGACATTCGCTTTAGATTTGCTCACAGTGTTTGTTGGATGGATACACATAAACTCATCTGGTATTTGTTCGAGGTTCCTGAGACACACTTGAATCAATAGACTGTCCTTCAGCCCGCCCTGTAACTACGGGGGACTAAGGTGTTGAAGATTGGTTGACCTCTAGGCTTCAGTTAGCAGGATCAACGGTCCTCAAGTCTCTAGTTAAACTTGATCACGAACTCGATCATGAACGATCATAAACTTGATCAGGAACGATCATAAAACTCGATCATAAAAACCTGGAACAAAAGGTAATAGGTGGTCATGGTGTTCTAGCAATCTCACCATCCACTGCTGTTCATAAGGCGACCATGTCTTCAGTGTTTGTATATAAATGAATGATTCATGGTAGTACGTTACAGAGATAGCATGATAAGATACTGTCCACTGTGCAGAATTAACAAAATACATGAATAAATCACATGTTATGATACATGGGTACGATATAACCTTTGCCTTCCACTTATGGATGCCAAGTCACTTATGTACTTGCTGGTATGTCGTAAGCTTCCAGGCAAGAATTAGCCATGATATATTTGGCTAACCAATTAATGGTTATGCTTCCTGACAATGCCGGTGGAGGTTATCTCTGGTTAGCGTCATTCCCTTTTTATTATGTCTGATACAATCAAATCGTAAATAAAATCTGAAATACAATGATATTAGTCATACCTATATCTTTAATAAACTTACATACCCTCTTAGGATTAATAAGCTCACGGTGAGGCTGTATTGGTTGACGTTAATCTGTCCTGCATGCAGCGTGAAAAAAAGAACTTTTCTTGCAGATACTGTCTTCCAGTTTCTCACTCTGGCTTCTGGATTTGGTGTGTGTGATTTTCAACGCGCCGCTCTGTCCTTATATTTGGGAATCTCTCCCGCACGAGAATGCACCTCCTAAAGTCCCAAAAGATTTTCGTTTAATCTCTCGGTTTGAGGCGATCTGTGCTTTTCCTGTACTTGTTTTCTCTTCTTTTCACTACACTTATATTTTTCCTTCTTTCCTAGGTATCCTTTCATTTTTCCCATATGAGGCTTTCATTCTATCTAAGTTTTATCAAAATCCGTTTAGGCATGTATGTATAATGCAGTTTCCTGGACATGTATCGTAGTGTGCAAGTATCGAATATGAAAAAACGTCTGTTTAAGGTTGATGCTTTAGATTTATAGTTTAATTACACTTTTATTTGTCATCTAATACAGTTTCTACCAAATAAAACTTGTTAAACTGAATTATTGATTTAAAAAAAAAAAAAAACCCAGTCAATCCCAATGTACAGTGAAAGGTCTGGCGCTGCAGTCGCTAACATTTTGTGGGAGGAGCTTAACTGTGTATAGCACTAACAACGTAATGAAGCTTGTATCTCATTTCAGCCTCCTCCCCCACCCACTTTCCACTATAAAGACCCCCTGTAATTTCCCCCAGCTTCTCATGGCCAAATAGCGTTAATAGATATATTGTCAGGAGTACCTATAATTTCTGTTGTTTTCTGTTTCCATTCTTTCTTGCGAGTGCTTACAATTTGCCTGAAAATAAATAGGGCCTACTACATTATTTCTTCATAAATCACAGGCCTTGGTGTCTTTCATTTTGGTTAAGTCTTTCCTCGTCGCCAAATATAGCAGTTACTCACCCACCACCAGCGTTTTGTAGCGACTTCAGTGACAGCATTAAAGAGTGTCTGCGTAAAACACATGTTTTTGAATCGTTGAAAGCAAACTGACAAATGATGTCAGCGATATAGGTGGAAAGTGAGAATGAAGCCAGTGTTCAAGGGAAAGTGGTCTGTAGGAGAGTTTTACTAATACAATGTAACTTCTGTGTGGAAACGGAACGTTTAGGCTTAATTTATAATAAATGGTCGAGATATAAGTGAAAGACACAATATGACATACTCATGGTAACATACTGATGGCGGAATGCATCATCATCATCATAAAGCGCACCCTCAGATTGGCGTTTGCCAGCGGTAGGCAACACAGGATCTGTGGAGATCTTCTTTGGAAACAATGAACTCTTTTAAGATCTAAAAAAGGGTAGTCTCATAGCAGATACTGCCTCAGTGGAGTGAAGTGTTGGAGACATCACCATGCTAGGTCCAGCATCGAGAGGTGGGGTGACCAGTTACCTCCTGTCGTATATTTTTGATAGGGGAATTAAGATCAATTTTGGTCCCGCCTGAATAGGACTAGAACAGGTGATAGCTCAGTGGGAGATAAGGTAAAGGAATAGATTTTCACAAGTGAAATGGTGAAAGGTAAAATCTGTCCCTGGATTTGAGAGATAATCAATCCAGCCTATCGATCACGACTGAGATTTTTAGATCAGACAGTTTCCCTATAAATATATCTATATATATTCAACCACTCACATCTACAAACACACAGATACGTGACGACAATTAGACGCACAGACGTGAAAAGTGTATCTATGGAATATGGATCTTTTCGAACGAGCTGACCAACACACGTAGATAAGGTTTATGTAAATTTTATTTATCATTAAGAAACTACACAACAACAATATTTTTGAATATCAAATCAAATACAATAAAACATTAGTTAATGAATTAATTAAAGAAGAAGACCCACTAAGAGTACCTCCCTCTGTAGAGACAAAATCCCGCAAGGAAAGAAGTTAATTAACCCCAAAAGGTCAAAGAATAGCACTAGGGTCTAGGTTTTTCTGTACTGTAAACAACCGCGTTTCTACGTTATTCTATTCTGAATTAAAGGAACAGTATTAGCAAACCTAAGAAGGAAAAAAAAAACAAAGTGAGTATATTAGTTATACAATGCTAGAATTATTCATCCCTGTTTTTCTCTCGCTCTGACAAACATGTGATCACATCCATTCACTCTTACCTAATCGGTGCTTTCACAACATCTGGAACAATCGTTAAGGTACACACAGCCCATCCAAGGTTGGGTTTTGGCGAAACAAGCCCCAGTTTCTCCAAGACTAATTAATCCAAATCTTTGGAAACGCTTGATTCGTTACTATTAGTAGGATGCTGGTTATGTCACTTCAATTTTATCTCGGTAGGAAATTACTTAAGAGATCTAATGTTCACAGTGTACAGTAGCTTGGAATATTCGTTCGTTAAATAGAAATGTCAGGTAACTAACTCTGTTCAGGATACATCTTCTTCACAACACAGTGGTTGTTATTCAGGTAATGTCAATGTTTGATTTGGTCGCCACCACAGGCTGACTGTATATGAACTAGGGAAAAGAAATCTGGATATTCTAAAAGTCCAGTTATCATTTATTCTTAATATTCTTGGGCCGGTACTCTGTCTCTTTCTGGGTGTAAAAACACGAGGCCTGACAAGTCACCTTGATAACCCGATATTTCTATCAGAATGTTCTTTTTGTAAAGTTATTCTCAGTTTCATATGTAAGCCGCTGGTAAGGGTTAGGGTTTGACCCAATACTGTATAGGGAGAAAAATGCAAATACTTAACACACTATTGCATTATTCACAATCCTATCCTTACCCTGCGTAACATAGAATATATTTATCCACTTCGGTTATTTAACTTAAATTAGAACTATAAGCTTAGAGCTTGTCTCATCGTTTAAAACTTCCATGAAATAAATTCTAGTCATTAAAAAAAAATCAATCATCATGAATTAGAAATAAATACATATTCGTCAATACTCATGAGGCATCGGTGCATTTGCTTGGTTGGTTAAAATATTCTCTGACTGGTTACTAGCAGTTAATAAAATGTATATTATAGCTGGAAGAGTCTAGCTAAAAATTATTATTTACTCTGCTATCCACTGAAACACAGTAAAATTGAGAGATTTATCAATGACGGACCTATCTCGTAAATCACTCTGCACAAAAATGTAGAGAAATATAATTGACGATTAAACTAGTGAAATCACTCAAACTACTAGTATAATAATTACCACAAGCGTAGAAGTAAAACGATCTCCAATCGACAAACTAAGTGATACTACTATTATAAGAGATCTTTAGAAATCGAAAGCTAGATGTTCTCTGAAATTCTGGCGGTACTGGATAAATTTAGTTAGATTTCTGGGGTATATATATCTGAAATCAAAGGAGATATTACCCTATACACCGAGAACCAGACTATCTGCCAGGTTTAACAGATCTCGGCTTATAAGTACTTCAAAGACATTCTACACACAAGAGCCGAAAACCCAGGACCTACGTTCTCGCTTAGATCAGGCATCGGCACTTCGCTAATCAGTGTGAGTTTTTTTTCACGTCTCTGCTCACAACATCGAGAAAAAAATTAATCAATAAATTTTAGTTACATAAGAGAAATGAAAATACAATCTAATAGTCCCTCTTCCTTGTATAGGCAAACTAGGAAAGATCCCGACAGGGGTAATTTACCCAAAAAGATCAAAAATAATTAACAAAGGGGTAGGGGTATTTCAAGACGGGTAAAGAATTAGTCCTTAATGTAACCTATCCTGGGGACACTCAGAATAGTGAGAGATAAAATGAAAGATGGTAAATAAGTAGTAACTCTTAAGAAATAAATTCTTTCATTCACGACACACATACAGTGAGCTCAGTTTCAAATTTGCTTACCCCCTCTGTTGACGCTGCATACATTCCCTGGAATTAATCTCACAGTTATTTAAGACCATTTATAGTCCAATTATTTGTCCAGTTCAGCGCCAGACTCTCCGTTTAGGCAACTGCTATGTTTTGGGAGTCGCTGAATTGGTGCGTTGATTATTTTTGTCCATGGGTATTCCTCTTCTTACTGCAGGTATGCGTTTGGAATAAGTTTATTCTATGTGGTGGCACTGTCATGGAAATTTATAAGTTAATATAATTCTCTGGTATGGTCTAGCCTCAAGTGGCTATGATTCTCTCTGCCGTAGTGAAATGTGTACTAAACAGAATGTTACTGCTAGGCTGTTCTCAGAGGGAAATAGCCGAGTATGACCCGTGAATTCTCTCTGTATAATTCCGTGGTAGGAAAACGTTACTGTCAAATGGTTTTAAAATAATTAGTGCCGTAAGTTCTGCCACATCAGGACAGTAATACTTATAGGTATCTAGATAGAGAAAACTTCTGGTATAGTCCTGTTCCAGTTAACATTTAAAAAATTTAGATTGAAGGGTTCTGTTTATTTAACCACTCTCATGGATGGAGAATGTGGACCGCAAAAGGGTCTGAAGCATCAGAATTTTCACCGACAATGTTTGTATGTTGAGGAACATATATTTGGACTGCCATAAGACATCTGGCCATACATCTCTATAAGAACCGCTGGATCGCAAAGGTATGATCTATCTATATAATCATACTATAATTATATTCTAACACCCGCGTTTAGGTAAGACCTATAACTCACTCCGGTATTTAAAATATATACGACGTATTTAAAAAAAACACCACGAGTCTCTAGCTAATATATCGCTTTAACACTAGAGATGAACACTAGTCACTTCAAATTTACGCATGGTGAAAATATAAATAAATGGTATCTCGACAATATTAATCGCCTAGCGTCTTATAATTAATTAAACATCTACTTCCTGGGGAATAACGAGAAATTAAATTACGTTACGGCTGGAGAAAATTTAGCTTTAAGTTTATTAAATACGTTATTCAACATAACACAAAAATCCCAGTGAAATATAATGAAAAACTTTAACACGAAAAAGCACTTAAATTAATATATATATTCTTTACCGCACACAGAAAAACTGAATAATTCCCCACGTATTCCAGTGTCCGATATGTAAGATGGCTTTCTAAATAGCGCGCAAGAATTATTCAAGAAATCCTGGAGCGAACTGATAATGAGTTTTAGTAGACTGCACATATATACTGAATCGTCCAGATCTCGCCGAGGTCTGCCAGAACTCACACCTCGAGCGGATTCTTCGGTCAATTATCTGAATGAAAGCAATTTTTCACAGCTCTACCGACCGCTGATCCGTTCCGGCAGAGATTTCTTTCCCCGCGCAGACGATTCTCGTTCTGGTGTTAACCAGAGGTGTTACAGAACTCTGCTCACTCTTAGTGACTACAGAAGACGTCGATAACATGACCGTCTGTGCCGCCTCTGGCCCGCCTCCTTGAAGGAATGACAGTAAGAGGTTCTGAGACGGCTAATTATAATGGCTCGTGAGAGAAGACCGTAGGCGTGGCTAAATTAAAATTAAGACAGATAGCGAAAGAGGCCTGGCTTACACGTACTTCACTTACATGTTAATTAGGAAGCGAGGGAAATCCACGTGGGACCCACTTTGGCGATTTTGATTTCAACAAAAAGAGGGGTCCCGGCGAGATTAAAGTGTAGCTTCAATTTTCATCTGTCACACTGCTCCAATTGGAGTCTAGGGTTGCTGCTGCTTTCTCGTTTCTGAGCGAATTAGCATAAAACAAACACCAGCGCTTGCTGTAGTGGTTTATGAACATACTATTTTCACATGTTGAGGTTGCCAGCCTCATACATAACCACTTATCATGGAAAACATGTCAAATTCACATTTATTAAATAAATGTTAACACTTACCTCAAAGTAACTTTTGGGAACACAATTTCCTGGCACAGTTTGAATAGACACAGCACGTTGATGGCTTCGAATCACTTGGTCTAGGAAATTTTAGTACTCCTCTTATGACTTTTGATCTGATTCCTTAGGTCTCCAGTCTTTGTTTTTAAAAATGCGGTTTACTTTTAAGTTTTAAAGTTTCCCAAATACTTCCATCTTGGTCTTTTAAGTTTCCAGTCTTTGTATTTCAAAAATGCGTGTTTACTTTTTTAAGTTTTAAACTTGCCCAATTACTTCGATCTGTCACTTATAATTTTGGAATACTTAATCCGATCGTTCTCTGGCTCTGGTGAATTGCTAGCTTGACGTGGCAATACAGTCTGTTTTGTGATTCCGATTTCGCTAGATTATATTTCCAATTCTCAGTTCAAATCCCAGATTGTGCTTCTGACGAATTTGCCAATGGAAGTCGAAGTCTATTTCGGCTCTCAGATTAAGCCAACGGTAATCTCTTTAGAACAATATGGGTCGGGGTGTTAAATCATGATATCCCCGGCATGTTTTAAAATATTACATTTTAAAATTACATCGCGTGACCTCTTTCTAATAAAGCTGTAATACTTCCGCTTGCATCTTTATGCAAACTTACAAACAAATCTGTGAACTCATTCTTGCACCAACATAATCTCCCCAGAAAGGTTATCGGTAATATTGATACCAAGACAGGTCAGCGGAAGCGATTATCAAATTATCACCTGCGATGGCATAGATCCCCCAGATGGATCTCTAAGACAGACAATATGGCTTTCTTTTCCTCGATCGTGCGCGACGACATTGGGTAAACACAGATCGTCTCAATCAAAGGTGGCCAGACGCCTAAGGTGATAAACATATTATCCGTTTAAATCCACCTGGATAATAATACAGTTCACCTGGTGAAACGTAAACAAGTCTGGGAGCGGCTTCAGAGCAAAAAACGTAGGGCATAAAATATGCGGAATCATAGGACGATGAATGAAGAAATGAAGTGATACTGCTGGACAGAACGACAGTTATGAAAAGTGCACCCACATAGTAAGAAGATGGAAGAGAAAGAGAAGGGCACCAAAGTACAAGCAGAAACCGTTTTGTCACAGTTCTCATGTTTCAGAGTGTTTGAAATAATTCCAACTTATGGGCCTAACACCATATTCCCAATATGCCCCAATGGACGAGTAGCAGGATCATTTACGAGGGACGGTCAAAAAGTAATGCCTCGTAATTTTTAATTTCATTCAATAGGCAAGAAAACAGATAAAATTCACATTGAAATGTAGCTCCAAGTCTGAACTTCAAAAATTTATTTCTCAATGTAGCCTCCGTTATTTGTTACAGTTTTTGTCCATCTTCTCACAAGGGCATGTATCCACTCACGATAAAAATTTGTGTCCTTTTTCCTAAACCACTGGCGTACGGCGCGTTTAAGGGTCTAGGTGTCCTCAAAGTGATGTCCGCGAAGATCTTCTTTCAGTGGTCAAAACAGATGGAAGTCAGAAGGTGCAAGATCGGGACTGTAAGGAGGATGTGGTAATAATGTTCAGCCAAATTCTGCAATCGCATCAATGGTGCGTTTAGCAGTGTGTGGCGTGGCATTATCGTGCAATAGTAGTGCAGTTCTCTGATCTTTTAATGGGTAAAGTCGCCGAAGACGACCTCTACGCTTCTTCAAAGTTTCAGTGTAACGGTCTGCATTCACCGTGTTTCCCTGTTCCAAGAAGTCGAGAAGAATCACACCCTTCTCATCCCAAAACACGGAGGCCATAACTTTCCCTACAGATGGTGAACTTTTGAACTTCTTTCTTGTCGGCAATGTTGTGTGATGCCATTCCATTGACTGCCTCTTGGATTCTGGTTTTAAAAAATGAAGCCAAGTCTCAACGATGTACCCAACGTCGGACAGTGCTAACATCCACTGTTGAATCTCCATAAACATTCTTCAAACGTTCGTGGATGCGAATTGGGGTCTCGCCTTCAGCATTGAGGAATTCTATGACATAACGTTGTTTTAACCGAACGTCTTTAGCAGCCATTTTTAAACTGTTACAGTGGTGCCACCTGTTACTGAAACAGGTTGGTAATGCTATACAGTGCAGAAGAGTGTTTGAGGAATCCTGCTAAATTTACAAATTGCACACCGATGCAGTATTTACATATATAAAAAATAGGAGGCATTACTTTTTTACCTTCCCTCGTACCTATGTAGCTTTTGTCTCCACCGGTTAATCTGCTCCCTGCAGTTCCATAAACAGAGCGGTGGATCATTCAAAATAAATGATATTTTACTTAATGTTAACTTCATTTCAAAGAAAAGATTGCTTTCCTGTCTTACGCAGTTCACAAATAGAGTTAATTTTAGCTAGCGGGTTTTCACTAGAAACGTGGATAAACTACATGTAATACTCGGACTGCAGCTAATTTAAATGCCAGCGGGAGAAGCCTGGAATGAAATTTCCCTACTTCAAAAATTCTTTCTTTGTTCGTCCTCCGTTATATGGAGATGTATCAAATCACCGTATATTACATACTGGTATAGACATTTACCAAATCAGTCCATGCAATCTAAGTGTAAGGTAAAGGATCCGGTTACACGCCCATTGAGGCATATTAGGACTATTGTGTTACTGTTATGCCCATATTTTCTTGACTATCGGCACACTAGGGGTGATGTGGTCAGCATCCTGCAGGCCATGCGATCTAAAGAGAACTGGAAACAGACACAATGATTTGACAAATGTGATGCCACTTTCTCATATCGGCAGTTGTTCATATTATTTGGAATTGAAAACAATATATATATCCTAGCTATAACCCATCAGAGGTGGGATGAAGACGGCGTTGAAAGACCTTGAACTGATGGCACGGGACAGGAAGTTGGCATAAATTTGTTGAAGGCGTATGTTCCTTGGGAAATTGAAAGGTGAAAGAAGAACGGTAGAGCGGCGGCTGGATTGACGGGTTACCGAACCCCTAAGTAAGCGTTTGTTTTCTACACAATTATTCGGTCCCTGGTGTTCTCTTAAACATTTTTTTCTTACATGCTCATCTGCCATGTGGTTGTTGTTGGTGTTTTTGTTACACTAGGGCTGCTGAGCTTGTCGCTCTTTCGCAGGCACTGCCAAGTTGAGGAATCCTATATGGTAAACCTAGGCTTTTCCTGTAGCTTTTCTGCCATTTCGAAATTGATAGAGTTGGAGTAACATTCTGCCTACTTCCATTGTCGTCCTCTAGCTTTCTGTTCATAAATGTTGTCTGTTGTCACAACGTAACTGTCGTGAAGTGTTCTGTTTTCACAACACGTCCTTCTGTGTAACTCTGACGAAACCGCGCAGATTACTTTATGATAACTGCTTGATACACGGACCAATCAGAAGGTACCGTTATGCCGTGTTTACTACAGCCTTGGACAGTCAAAATAGCGAGACTATTATGTGCAGACGAGTGGAGGATGCCATTTAATGGCAGACAAAGGAATGAAGTACCACCTGGAAGAGGTCACTAATTCTACAACGGGAATGTTGCTCTGCACGTCTATGCAGAGACTTTCACGACCAGTAATATATTACAGGAGAAATCTTTGGTTGAATGCATCGGGCCTCAGGTTAGTCCAGAATTTTGCTGTTTAGAGTACGTATAGAATAAAATGAACATAGGACAATAAACGACTATTAGCTAGGAAGATGTAAAATAATACAGGGAATGTTTTAAGCTTTAGATGAAGAAAATCGCTCCAGGAATAACGTAGATAAATAAATTCTTAGTTTTCCTGATTTGCACACCTAGGCAGATTTTACAAACATTTTTGGATGCAAATACTAGTGAGCAGGGAAACCCCCTAGGACGCCCGACCTCGCACTATAAATAATGCGTGTCCTGAACAAAATAGGCCAGTCATATTTTAAAAATTACAGCGAGCGCAAAAGGTGTTAGTGAAAAGTGCCTTGCCTTCTGCATCAGAGAGCAGACCATTATAACAATTAACAGCTCAACTGTATGTGCCTGAGGGTAAGAAAGAATGTATATGTGTGTATATATATATATATATATATATATATATATATATATATATATATATATATATATATATATATATATATATATATATATATATATATATAAAATAGTTGATAACAATTTGTGCGTTAGGAAGTGTGTAGAATGTGTTAGAACACTACAGTGGGTTGCTGGCGGACTTACAAGCCTGTGTATAATTCTGGAGGCAAAAGCCAGCCTTGTGAAATATTCAAAATAATTGAGAATGATGGCAAAAGTGTGTCTGTAGATTAAGAAAAGCATTTAAAGAATTATTTTTTGATGGAATGGAACACACACCAGGAGCGTAAGGAAGGATGAAAGCAATTGTTTTACTGGATTATTTATGTTATTACTTAGTGTTTTATACTAGACCTAATCATTGTATGGAGGCGGATCATGGCCGAATGGCTCTAACTAAGATTTAGAGGAAAATTGTAGTCACAGTGAACGGGATGTGGTTATTACTGGTATAAATTGTCCTGTGCATCTGTTAGCACACTGTCTGAAACTGTCTTAAATCCACAACTTTTGTAACAGTGGGATAGTGATGGACCATGTAGGGGTTACATTTATTTTGTTTCAGGTTCTATCCTGTAAAACCACACACATTTTAAAGAGTCACCCACTACTGCTGGACCCTGTGGTGCGAGCGCCCTTGTTGTTTATAGGGCCAGTTACCCAGTATCCACTGCCTGGAAGAACTTCATGTGACTTTTCCTTCCATGTCAGGAGTGTGACAGACTTCTATATAAGAGATAAGTGGCCAAACAAGGCTACTGCTCAGAGTATCATGATGACACCACTATATTAAAAATCAAGATTCTAATAAAGACACAGTTTATGATGAAAAGTGTGGACTTAGAAATAAGTAGTAGTAGCTACACATTCAAGTGACAGTGAAATAAACTTGTTATTATTATATACATATTCTTCCAGCGGAAATAATTAACCAAAGTGAGAAACATCAACTATCTTAATGTCTTTTGAAACCTTTTGACTAATTTCCAATGTTTATTGATTTAATGTTGTAATTGAATTTGATTTCATTTCAAGCTTTTCAAACAGAAAAGAGAAACTGTACAAATAAATTGTAAATATTTACCAGCAGACTTACTTAATTATTTAAGTTGAGTTCAAGTTCTTGTTGGTAAATAATTTAGTTAATACCCCTAGCAGAGTCAATAATAATAATAATAATAATAATAATCATATAATCATAGGAGGATCTTGAGAGGGAGCCCATAGGGATCTAGGAACATATATTATCATCAGACCTAGAAACTTATACAGCCTGATCCTACCTTTGATGTCGATACACCCTTATTCTTTTCAGAAAAGGTGGTATTTCTTATAAGACCAGTCTCTTATCTGGCACTATCCTGGTATCATCTGATATAACTTTTTATCCAGGATATCTTATACTTTCAATAACACCAACCCTCTCGTGACAGTAACCTAATTTTCCTGCTCTTAAAATATGCCCGCTAAAAGTGGAATGTTTTACGTTGCAATGGCTTTGTTAGCAGCCTCCAGTCGGGACATAAAATAGACCAGTGTTTCTTATCCTGTGGAACACGGACCACTTCAGGATCCATGAGTGGATTCTAGAGTGTCCGTGAACATAACCTAAAATGTATAATATAAAATGTCTAATCATCCTTTTATGTGCATTTTTTTCTTCTGGAACTGGTCCATTTGACAATCAAGTAGGGTCCATAGACTTCATATGACAATCACAGGGGTCCATGGCACACACACACACACAAATTAAAAAAAGGTTAAGAAACCTTGCAATAGACGTTCAAGAAAAGGCAGAGGAAAAAAACAAAAGCAACGTGGGAGAGAATGCATGACGGAAATCAAATCATTATTGTTTTTTTTTTTTTTTGGGTCACTGTTTTCATGAATGAAAATTAATCTTGACACATTTACACAGGTGGAATCATGATAACACATTTTTTTGTACCAACTGATTGCTGTGTTCTCGTGTGTGTGTTTGTGCCTGATATGCCTTACTCTGACGTAACTCAAATCTTGATTATACGATGTTTTACTAAATATAAATACGCCTGATATGTATCAGTTTTATCATATTTTATTTTTCTTTTAACGAGTGTTGGCGAATTAAGACCCGTCCATCTTTTACACAAAGTTCGTCGATTATATTTGGGCGTACGTCAAGTTACAAAAGACATTGTGGTCTGGTTTTGTGTTAGTTAAATAAATAAATACATTAATTTTTTAAAATTAATCCATATTAGTTTGTAACAAATATTAATCTAGGTATGTAATCCTCTTTTCAAATTAGTTTTGCACCTTTCAGCAAGGCAGGCTCAGTTGGAACTGAACAAAAGTTAGGTCGGTTACATTAGGGCAGCGGTTTCCAACCTGTGGTACGCGTACCCCTGGGGGTACGCGACAGGACGTTCAGGGGTACGCGAAAAAAAAAATTGAGCAATGGTGGAAAAAAGATACATTTGTCATCCTCTGTCAGGGCTTACAAGAGGTGAGGATATATTTCATGCTATTGATTCTTACTTCAAAGAAAAGGACATTAATTGGTCTAATTGTTGTGGACTATGCACTGACGGAGCCAAGTCTATGTCAGATTGCTACTCCGGTCTTCGCGCTCGTGTCACGAAGGTAGCCCCCAATATAACCCGGAGCCACTGCTGCATCCACAGGCAAAGCCTTGCATCTAACCGCCTTCCTGGTGAATTAAAAGTCGTTCTTGATGAAGCTGTGAAAGTGGTTAATTTTATAAAGTCAAAGTCCACAAACTCGAGGCTTTTCAAAGCACTGTGTGAAGAGATGAATAGTCTTCATTCTACCCTGCTCCTTCATACACAAGTAAGGTGGCTCTCTCGTGGTAAAGTCCTTACCCGGCTGTTCGAACTTAGACATGAAGTCCAACTTTTTTTTGAAGACCATTCTTTCCAACTTACTTCAAAGTTACACGACTGTGATTAGCTTCAGAGTCTTGCATACTTATCGGATATTTTCCTACAAATAAACAAACTAAATTTGGCACTTCAGAATAGCTCGGTAACGATCTTCAATGTTTCAGACAAAATTGAATCTATGATTAAAAAATTAGATTTTTGGAGGTCGTGTATTGAAAAAGGCCAGCCTGGGGTATTTGAAACTCTGCACAATTTCCTATCTGAGAACGAGCTGCACCTCTCGCAGGAAATGAGCGAGAAAATAATTGAACACTTGAAAGGGCTAAAAATCATCTTTCGAGAAGTACTTTCCAAAACCTGGAAAAGAGAACTACTGGATTGTAAATCCCTTTGAAGAAGAATATTTCCAAGCAGCCACATTATCAATCAACGAAAAAGAGAAGTTGATTGAACTTTCGACTGATACTACTTTAATAGCTGATTTCAAAGGGAAATTCCTTATTAACTTTTGGGGAGACATCAGCAGAGAATATGAACAGCTGACCGACAAGGCGCTTAAGTTTCTGTTGCCATATACAAATACTGAGATGGTGGAGAGGGCTTTCTCTTCTTATACCTTTATAAAAAATAAATACCGTAGTAAACTGAATGCAGGTCCAGAATTGAGACTGTATCTTACATGACTTGAACCTGATTTAAAAAAAACTATGTGCCTCAAAACAAGCTCAAGGATCGCACTGAACATTTGTCATGGTCACGTGACATGTGTTATAAAAAGTGATTTCAACTTTTAACAATAACAACGTTTGTATTATTATTATTAATAAATTAAATGTGTTAATTTTTATTGTATCTTCTGATTTTTTAAATGTAAAGATATATGCACTGTTTGTTCACCTTTTTATTACATTGTTTTTTAATCCCGTGGTTGGCCCCTTTATTTCTGGTTATAATCTATAAATTTTGAATAACAGCAACTATATTAATTTCAAATATTTTGCTAATATTAGGGGTACAATTTATAGAAATGGGCTGCCAAGGGGTATGCAAGTGAAAAAAGGTTGGGAACCGCTGCATTAGGGTATAGGTTCAAATATAGAAAACCTCGTCATTTTTCATTTATTTGTTTATTTTTGGTGCTAACGTCACTCTGTAAACACTTTCGGTAAAATCCAGTTCGTGCTCGAATATCCTAGTATAGAAGAGTTTCTCAAAAACACAGCCTGTAACAATAAATTATAAATAGCACGGGGTAAAGCCTAACACACTAGATTTAGTGCATTAGGATCCTCTAGAGAGAGCGAACTGAGCAAAATAGTATGACAAGATCACCAGTGTGAAACTGATGGAACGAACCAGGGAAATACCAATCGAACCAGAAGCGAGGAAAATATACGCTGACATTGGAAAGGATACACACTGAGGAAACCAATTAATAGCATTACATGGCAACATTGGCGGATCCAATCAGGGCCGGCCCTAGGAATTTTGCCGCCCCGTGCAATACCATACCTTGCCGCCCCAGCCCAACCTCAAATTAACGTTTGAAATTTTTAAAACTATTACGTTAAACAAGCTTCAACATTAATTTCATGACCATTAACCTAATTTTAAATAGTACCATTAATAATAATGTATTGATAAATTGATGAAAATACTGTATAGTCATAAAATAAACCATTGACTTTATTAGAGACAATTATATGAAATAAATGTAGTTACATTACTTACATATAGGGGATGCTCTTCTCATGTGGAACGATGAACTGTTGAGTCACAAACACTTAACTATAGTATGTACATGTTATAGTTTTTAGCACTATTTTCACATTATTTGAATTTATATTGTTTGAAGTATGTACTGCTTAAAAAGACACTTTTCTTGCTTTCATATTTGCAAAAGCAGAAATAAGGTCTGCGTAGTCTAATTTTTTGACCGATTTCATGTTCAATTGAAATCATGGCAAGTCCTTCCAATCTAGTTTCGGCAATTGTTGAGCGTAAATAAGTTTTAATAAGCTTCAGTTTTGAAAAACTACGCTCACCACTTGCTACCGTTACAAGCAAAGTTAGTAATATTCTTAAGGCTATAGCGACATTAGGAGCAATGTTATTTTCAATAATATAACGAAGAACTTCAATTGGCGGTGTATTTTCTGGTACTAATTTGGATACTACTTTCAGTTCATCACATAGCTCAATGGCATCAATGTCTCTATTTTCTTGATGTGTTAAAACGCCTTCTAGGTTTTACATTTGTTTAAGAGCTCATTTGTCGTCTCAGATTTCAATTTAGGGATGTTATATAAAAAGGAAAAATGTGAACTGTGATGTTCCAATTGCTCGAACCTTTCTTCAATAGAATTAGTTGCAACATCAATAATAAAAAAGAAAAATTCAATTTTGAATTTAGTTTTGGGATCCAAAATAGGTTCATCTCTTGCTTCATAGTTGTGTTGCTTTTTCTGCCGACGCACTCTAGTACATTCAAACGTTGGTATCAAATCAGGATCAGCTTCAACTTTCTCAGCTAATGTTGTAGCATCAACAAGAACATTTTGAAATGATTCATCATTTCTGAGATTCTTAAGGCTTTGGAGAACATTTCTCAAAGTTGTTATGGTACTAGTCAATTCCATTGTTATGCTTTGCAACAATTTACTAGCAACATTAATTTCGTTTAAAACATAGTGCCATATAAACAGACAACATAAAAATTTAAAATCTCTGAGTTTTAGGGCAAGGGTTTCAGCTTCATGTCTCGCCATTTTGTCTACTGACTCGTCATCAGCAATTTCTATCAATGCATCATAAAATTCCTCAATATAATATCTTAAAGGACGAATGGCCTCGATTCTAGATTCCCAGCGAGTTGTACTTAGTGGCTTGGGCGTTAGAGTTGTAATATGTTTCTTAAGGATTCCCCAACGCAGTGTTGACGCTGAGAAAAACACATACAATTTCTGAACCGTTTCAAAAAATAAAACCCCTTCTCTAGATGACATCGCGGCATCATTGACCACCAAGTTGAGAGAATGAGAACAGCAAGGGATATAAAAAGCTCTCGGGTTCAAGTCCCTAATACGTTTTTGAACTCATGAATGTTTTCCTTTCATATTTGATCCATTGTCATACCCCTGGCCACGCATGTTTGCGATTGGAATATCCATGTCTGACAATTTTCTTAGAATGCATTCGGTTAACGCTGAGCCTGTAGTGGCTTCTACAGCAATGAAACCAAGAAAATGCACACGAATGTTGATATCATCTGGATTCGTATTAACAAATCTTACAATTAGTGTTAATTGTTCAATGTGACTTACATCGGGAGTACAGTCTGCAACTATGCTATAATATTTAGCTTTCTCCACCATATAAATTATTTCTTTTTTTATGGTTCCAGAGAGAAGAGCAATCAATTCGTTTTGAATGTTTTTCCCAAGGTAATGGTGGGTCGATCCACGAGCTACTCTCATTAAATGTCTATCAAATCTGGCAATCAGTTCAACAAGGTTTAAAAAAATTTCCATTGTTAGGGTCATATAATTTATCAGATGTTCCACGAAATGGCAAGCATTATTGGCTCAAGAACTGGACAATAGCAACTAGGTGTTCTATTATGCTCCTCCAGTGTCGTACTTCTGAATTTAATAACTTTTGTTGCATTGAATCAATTGTCTGTACTGATTTAAGCCTGGACGATAATTCAATCCACTTTGTATAGGACTCCAAGTGGTTTTTAGATTTTTCGTGCTCATTAAGATACACATACAAATGACCCCAATCATTATAGCCATCAGTAGTGAGTAACATTTTATTACAGGAAAACAACTTACAGCAGAAACAAAATACAGAATCTTTTTCTTTTGAATACACTAACCATTGTGGCCGTATAACCTACCACCATCAGCATTTATTCATGCTGGAGCCCAGTTATAAAAAAAAAATGTAAAAATTACTATTTTGTTGAAATCGACAAATGGATTCTAAACTTAAATTTAAAAATTAATTAACGAATCATTGAGAGAAGGGGAAATGGAAGGTATATTTCAGTAGGTCAGCGTTAGTAAGAATGCACGCTATCTACCCGACAGTTGTTATGGTAATAATAGAAATGCAGGTTAAAAGTAGCAACGTCACGTGATGTTTGTCCAATGAGAAAGCGTAGCCAGCTTAGCTTCACTACGGACCTGCCGGCAAAGATTTCCTAGGGCAGTATGAGCTGTGATTCGACATGCAGACTGACGTGTTTTTGTGTAAGTCTTGAACATTTGGTTCAAGCAATGTTATCTTGATGGTTTCTCCTTCAATGTAAGTAGAGTGAAGTCTCGAATTGTCTTGTTTAATTTTCAGCCCAACATGATTACTATATGTATAAAATATTGCTATGAGAAACTGAACGAAGGATTGAAATTATTTGCTGAAGGAAATACAAAATGAAACTATATTGGAAAAGGAAATTACAGGTGGTAACCTACACAAAAGGAAAGTTAATATAAAGTCTTTTGAGAACCCCGAGATTTAGAAGGATTATGAAAAACATAATGAATAACACTATAAGACATTGTATTGTGACGTCATTGAACAAGGAAACATGCATATTATGGAAAGAAACGACTACTTTCTGTTGATGTACATAATTGTAAATGCCTGTTGAATTTTTGTTAGTAAACCACTTGAATCTGTTGTTGAAGTCAAAATAAAATTATGAAAATTACTAAGCTGTTGAGGACTTTGCGCTTGTTGTAATGCATGGAAGCATGGTCCAGTTCACATCCAAATACTAGTAGGAAAAGCTCTCTAATTTCACCAACAATAAGAGGAATGAACGATACCTGCACACCCAAATAGAGTGTGAGAAATTTCCATCTCTGGCGAGCTGGAAGCCAGTACCAACAATCACTCACATAGATATAAACTGCAAGGAAAAGTTAACGAAATAATGAACCACTAAAAGGGCCCCAAGAAGTTACATTAATAAGCACCACTGTCACATATACTCTAATTTGTACCGTGCCCAGTCCCACAAGGAATCACACTGGGTGGGACGGCTACACCATGATCGATTAATACGTTTTCCATTGCTTAGCTCCCTAGTGTAAAAATTTAGTGAAAATTTCCGACCATTAGAGCTGCGCGGAAAAACGAACTCATTTGTTGGTCTCTCTGGCAGGCCTTTTTTTACGATTTCCAGTTTTTTGGTATCGCTTAAAGAAGGATTCCATCTTGCCGGATCAGTGAACCTCTCAAGTTCATCACTTAAATCTCTGGAATTGGAAACGGTCAAATCAGTCTAATTTTCGACATTGTTAGTAATATCTACGTTACTAGGGTCCGAGTTAGAAGTACTTGCCATGAGCTCAGAATCATTTGTTTCGGTACATTTGCTTATTTTTTTCTGTCCTACATCAGCTGTTTCAGTTTTTAGATATTTATGTAAAGCCCCGCTATGTTTTTGAATATCGCGTTCTTTTTCCAGTTTCCGTTTCCGATATTCGGCACCTGATAGTTTTTTTTTCTTTTATCGGACAATATATCTATTTGAATATTAAAACTGTTTTAATAAACCCTACAATAAAATGTATTATTTAGTAATGAATGGAGGCTGAAGCACTGTAATAATTTCCATAAAACGTTTAAAAAACGTACTTATCACTGTAACACATAGCACACTAACACTGAGCAAAGTCAACTTCCTTGAATGCACACTCGAAAACAACTGAAACATTCGATCCTCCAACATAGAACGGTCGATAAAAAAAAAAAATTCCTGATTCCCACATTAAGTTAATTAATTCCCGTCTCTCGTTCAGCCATGCCGGAAGATTTATCGTGGCGTCTTCAGTTGACCACTGAACACGGAAATATAATCCTCTGGGAACCACTGTGGTTTCGACCAAGCGAATAAATTGTACTGACGTCCCTAAAGAAATACCTCTTAGTGCCTTTGTAGGAGAAGATAGCATTAGGATGTATGGCAGAACTATTAGTGAAGACTTGAAAAACAGCTAAAGAACAGACAGCAGGTGCAAATATTTCGTAGATAAAACAGACAAAATGTGAAGGAATAGAAAAGTAAGGAATTTTAAAATAATCTAGACGAAACCTTCGAACACTGCGCGACACCATCCACAGAGGGTTTATTTCAGGAGCCGTTCAGGTTATTCAGTCAAAATCCCGGTCGATGACACTCTTACAAATGCCCGCGCCCGGGCTTGAACCTTGAACACCTGATCGCTAGCGCGGTGTGGTAACCATTGCACCAGCGCGGCTCCCAGGCGGAATATTTTGGCGGGATTTTAAAAATAAGTAAAAAGATTTTTTGCCGCCTGTTACGGTATATGTTATTAACGCCGTCTGCTAAAGGTTAGCAGACGTGCAATTGTAAAGGTTAAGACATTTAATATATTGCGATAGATGTTTCAATTATTGAACGCTCCATACACGATCGATTATGACGTGTCTAGCGTTGTTTGGGTCACAGTTGGTAACTAGGAGACGCTACCCTTTGTTACTTGACCGTCAAGCTGAATAGCTGCGTTTTTCTAGCCTTCCAAATTAATGGCATGATATAGCCATTTATATGTGTATTTATGCAGGACCAGGGTCAGTCCTAGAACTCTACGAGAGAGGAAACTTATGGAGGTTAGTGATTAACTAAATCCTTGGAAGGAGAAAGATAATCGTCTACTTTATACGAAGTAATTAGACTCACAGTCTCACTGTCGGCAGGTAGCCATTCTATCTGCGCGTGCATATAGCTGTGATGTTCTGACGACAATTACTGCATTGTATCCTTAAACGGACATTGACACGTAAAACAGCAGTCTACGGTATTGATTGATTTGATGCATGTACCTCATGTGTGAATTGAACTGTTTATGTATGTGTGTAATCCATATTAAATTGTGAAGGACTCGAACCGGAGGCATTATTCGTTGAATCACGTTACTGTGACGGAAGTACTGAGATTCTGTCTTTCAAATGGCCCATGTCTTTTTCTCCTTGCATTTTGTTCACTATTTTTAGAAGGGATTACAGGTAATCCTTCTCCATGTTTCTTCTCCTTCTATTATTTACGTTTTTTTCAAGATGAGATCACGAGGGAGTTTGATCTCATCTGCTTTATGGTTCTTCTTTATGTGTTTAGAATGGGGGTGTAGGGAATTAGAAAGTATTATTCTAGATTGAGATTATAGAGGCTGGATCAGGATTTGCACCAGTGTCTTTTTTTTAAAGATATTGCGTGGCCATATACGCATTTTTCGGGAGTTAAATTATTTGCGGCCATTTTTGCTTCATTTCCGCAGTATAGGGCTAGGACCAATTCCCGGTTCTTTGTCTAGCGGGGACTGGTTGCATCAGAAAGATCTAAGGTTCTGATTGGCGGAGAGCTAACTGCAGTTGAAATGCAGAGCGCCCATTGGCTTTAGAACCACGCCGCGCATATGACGTCATGAAGTCGGCGCGTGGGGGCTTGAGAATAAATACGCCCGAACTTCATAAGTTCGGTCTCTAAAAATTAATTGCCAAGGCCGGGTTGCCAGAGTCAAGTCGATTGCCTTCAGTAGGACATTCGAGATTTGGTAAGCATGAATTTTTGCGTGAGGACTTTATTTAATTTTTCTAGTCCTAGCCGATCATTTAAGTTTCTTGGGAAGTTTTAGTTTAATTTAATTCTTAACTCCAGAGCCATCAATACGATCTTAGTGATAGACTTGAAAATTTATAGGTCCATTTATTCCTTGTTGAAAGAATAGCGGCATGGTTTAAAAGTTGAGATATCACCGCTTTGTATTATTGCAAAGTCGGTCGGGAGAGAAACTCGCATCTGCGAATCATATGTATTTACAGAATAGTCGGGAGCGTGTGTAATGTGTATTTTCATTTGTGATTTTATTGAGAGTCTTGATGCTCGCTATTTATATAGTTACGCATATATCTGTGGACGGAAGTGATAGAGGTATTAATTGAAGCACGTGAGCGCGTGGTTACGGTATCTTTATTGATACGATGTTCAGAGGGACGAGGGGGAGAGAAGCACGTGGTCATAAAATTGTAACCACGTGTTTGTAACTACTGAGATTTAATTGATAACCATTATGTATAACTTTTGACGGCATGTAGATGCTAGCGTAAACAGGGTTATAGGTTATTGATTGTGCTTTGTTATTCTGTGTATTCAGAAGATGGAGATGAAATTTATTTATGTTAAGGGAATAATATTTTATTTCAATTTTGAGGTGATTAATCATACTGACGGGAATTTTAGGAATTCCTAGAGAGGACTAGTTTTAATTTTTATTAATCCTTACGGCATTAGTGTCAGTGTAAGAAGTAGGCCACAGTACGTCTGCCCAGACGGGCCATTGAAAATATTATTGTTGCTCGGAGTTAGTCAGGCAGAACAAGCGATCTGGGTTAGCCAATGTTTACTTTGTAGGCTCAGGTAGAGAGGGGAGTTACGTGGTGAAGAGTAAGGAAGTTAATTGTTATTTGAAATGTATTATTATGGTTTGTTTAGCTGTTGTTTTGTTTTGTCTAAAACAGCAGGTACCGGCTTTGTGGGAATGAGAGCGGAATTTTGAGACCACAAAATTTCTCCCACGGCAAAGTTGGGGCATTCGCAGAACCGCAAGGGTTTTACGTTAGTTGCCAGTAGTGGAAGGAGAGGAAGAAAATACGTTTTCCCAGCCAGGGGAAGACATTTTCCAGCGAATAGGATTTTTGTGGATAAATCCTGAGCTCTGACGCTCGTTACACACGCAGATTTGGCAGGCTGCCAGCGTTGTGGTAATTTTGTGTTCGTTTCTTCACGGCCATAATAAAGCCGACGGCCCAGTTATAGATACTCGGGCAGGTAATTTCAGAGTGGTAGAAGTCAGCTACAGTTCCAGTCCAGAATCCAGGGGGGGTTCTGTTAAACCTCAGTCAAACCCAGAGTAGTGGAGAGAGATAGGGTAAACATTCTCTCTACTGAAGTCAGCACAGATAGGCAGAACTGTTAGTTTTGGTGAAACATAGCAGAGGACAGCTGCTGAAGTTTAGAGGTGCAGTTAGTTGTGTTCAGGAGATTCCAGGATAGGCTGTGTAGAACCGAAGTCTGTGCAGAGATTGTGTAGTCACTTCGCAGTCGTTCCAGCTATCAGTGGACTTAGAGTTAGAGTTAGAATTTAGAACAGCTAGTTTGGAGTGTAGGCGTCATCAAGTGCAGTGTAGTTCATTTCAGTTAACCTTACCTTCTTTCTCCATACAGGTTGCAATTGTGGGAGAAGGGTTGGGGTGGATGCATTTTTTTTAACTGTGCTTGATTTTGTTTTCAGGAGTGCATCCTCGCACTTGATGTATGGGACATGCATATGTTTGTTGTTTATAGGTGTATAATAAACTTGTATAAATTGTAGCTGGCATCAGTCATTTCCTTTAGTACAGTAGCTATATGTTGTCTGTACCTTGGTGTTTGTGAATCTTAATTGAACCTTATCCCCATAGGGTAGTTAGAGGTGGTTCGAGGCCATAGCAATTTAAACGTCCGAAGTGGCGAGGAAAGAATCAACCTCGGTTCTCAACCTCGGAGCCAATGGTCTCAACTTTCACAGTTTGCACTATATTTCTATCTGAATCTATCATTTCAGTCTTTCTTCTTACTATTGTCTTGTCACTATATGTAGACAGTCTCTAGTCCTAAATCCATTTCGTGACAAAGTGGGTGGCGTCGTCCTTGGGATCATCTTTGTTGGGATCAATTCTAGATTCATAGATTGTCTCTGTAGGAAGTTCTGAAAAATAGATTTTCTTTATAATATCCCCTAGACTTGAGCTATATTAAGACTGATCCAGCTAAAAGTTTTTTTCCACAGGTTACAGTTAGTTAGATGATAGTTGTAGTAAGGTTGTTTATGACTTAGAGGTAATTGATGGCTAATTGAATTTTTTTTCTTAACAGGAAAGTAAATTCGGGTTTTGGGTAGCTGGATAACTTGAATTTTTTTCAGGTAGTTATTAGTCAGACTTGGTGCTAGTCTGAGTGCGGGTTTTTGCGACAGCATATTCCTAGTAGGTAACAGTAAATTTTCCTTGTTCCTTTTTTGTCATTTCCCCTCGTTGTGAGTACTGCTGATTTGTCAGGTAAGATGGCTGAATTGGTCAAGCTACTTACTGCATGGAAGGACGCAGCTAAAAGCATGGGGATGAATGAGGCCGAGACTAGGGCTTACATTATGAGGGAACAGGACCGGCAGACGGAGAGAGAGAAAAGGGAAGCGGAGAAAGCAGAGAGGGAAGCCCAGGAGAAGATAGCAGAGAGGGAAGCCCAGGAGAAGATAGCAGAGAGGGAAGCCCAGGAGAAGATAGCACAGAGGGAAGCCCAGGAGAAGATAGAGAGGGAAGCCCAGGAGAAGATAGCAGAGAGGGAAGCCCAGGAGAAGATAGCACAGAGGGAAGCCCAGGAGAAGATAGCACAGAGGGAAGCCCAGGAGAAGATAGCACAGAGGGAAGCCCAGGAGAAGTTAGCACAGAGGGAAGCCCAAGAGAGGGAGAAGGCAGCAGAGAGACAGCATGAACTTGCCCTGCGTTCACTGGAACTGCAGTACCGATCTTCGGAAGGCAGTTCGGCTAACGGAGATTCTCCCGGAGCAGGGGCAACAGACACCTCAGGAAACGGAGGGCCCCGGATGGCAGCCATGAATTTTCCGATGGACTCTTTTCCTAACGGGAATGAGAAAATTGAGGTATTTTTAGAAAAATTTGAACGGATGGCAAAGGCATACGGGCTGGATGATAGTCTTTGGTGTCTCAAATTATCTCAATCTCTAAGAGGACATGCGTATGAGGTCTATAGCAAGATGCTGGTAGATGACCAAGGTAACTTTGAGGCTCTGCGGAACGCCCTGTTACAGCGATTCCAATGGACTCCCCGGAAGTGCCAAACGATGTTTAGGGAAAGTCGACTGGAGAAAGGAGAAAGTTTTCCCCAGTTCGCAGAGAGGCTGAGGAATTACCTCACTCGCTGGAGAGAGTTGTCGGGTTTGGCTAAATCTTTTGAAGGATTGGAAGAATTAGTTCTGTGCGAACAGATAAAGGCCAATATGTCTCCGGACTTAAGGAAGTACCTGGCGGAGCAGGGCGCACAGCAACTGGACCAGATAATTCTTTTTGCTGAAAGGTTCCAGTCGGCACAGGCCGAAGTACTGGGCCAGAAAAGAAAACACCCTGACCTGCCAGCCCCGGACAAAGGAGCATCTTCATCGCATTCGCCTTCCTCTTCAGCTCACCAACCGCAAGGGCCGTCTCGCAAGGAGCCCCCTCCCAGTCATAACATGCGCTCCCAGCCGCCTAACAGAACACAGGGGCCGACTTCTCATGAACCCATCAGGAACCGGGGAGATAATGAGAGATATTGTAGGTTCTGTTGGACTACTTCTCATTGGACAACACGGTGCCCAAACAAACAACCCGCTCATCAGATGGCTTGTTTAAGGCCTGTGAGGGTGAAACAAGGGAAGAAGTGGAAACCCTTCCAGTCAGAGAAGTTGTTTTCCAACAGCGGGCCAGCAGAAGTGAACGGGACTGAGACAACATGCTTATTTGACAGCGGGCTTACATATCCCAGCATAGTCGCCCGACATCTGGTGAAGCCCTGGCAGATGACGAAGGAAAAAGTGAATATTGGTGGAGTTTTAAGGAAAGGGACTTCACAGTGCTTTCCGGTAGCCAATATTAAGGTAAAATGTAAGTTCGTGTCTGGCACCATCAAGGCAGCTGTAACGGCTCAGCCAGCCTATGACTTCATTCTCGGCAACCCATATTTAGTTTTGGGGAACCCGACCACACCGATCCTTGCTGATGCAAGGGGGCCTACTGCAGGCCAGATAAGTGAAAAAGGAGAACCCCTAATTCACGGAGCCCCGAGCGAGCTCAAACATAGCTGTCGTGCCAAGGAGGGGTGCAACGCCTCTGACGACAGTGATATGTTATTTGCAGAGGCAAATTCGCCCGCCAGCCCTGTTCAGCCAACCGGCCAAACAGTGGTGACGACGCCTCTGATTCCGGAAGTACACTCTTTGTTGTCGGGAATTAGGCCCCCGATGGTATTAGCTCCTTCAAGTGAGGGACATACTGACAAGAGCGGTATTACATATGTCAACGACCAGCGCCATCTTCATAGGGCACAAGATAGCGGTCTGAGCGAGCATATAGTTCCAACCAGCCCTGGAGCCCCATCCGACCAGCACTTTACTCAAACGGAGGAGGACAGTGATCTGAGTATCCGTTTGCCTATAAACGGAGATGGGCCCCACAACTCTCGTATCTCATTTACAGGACACGACTCTTGTAACGAGCAGCCTGAAAAATTGGCTATCTTTTCCAATTCGTTTCACGGAACATTGGAACCAGTCACTGAGAGCTTTAACTCAGATTCTCCGCGATCTAACGGGATCTTAAACCGTCAAGTGTCACTGCAGGACACATTCCAACCGACGCCAGTAACTCTCACAGGGAAGGGCAAGGTTGAAGGTAGAACCAGGGTGTTAGACGGAGAGCTCCCGTGGTCTACAGTTTCATCTCACCAACTTTTCAGGCCAGAAAAGAGTGAGAAAAGCGACCTTACACATTTGCAAGGAGCTATATTGGAGAGCTCTGTCCCGCTTCATATCGGTAGGGGAAGAGCGAGTCCAGAACCACTGCCAGGGGCAGATCTTACCTACCTTTCTTCAAAGGTAGAAGCTATTGAGGTCGATCGTGATCCAATAGACACCCAGCAAGAAATCGGAGGCTCTACACCAGAGGAACCCGAGACGTTGCATCGTTCTCACACGGTACCAGCAGTCACAACCCTGCTGACGCGCAGCGAAGAAGTCGTCATCGCCAGGTCGCCACAGCGCCCGCCGGTCACATCAGCTGACCAGGACAGCCTTTTGACGGTCATCGCAAGGGAAAGTTCAGACCCGCCATTAGACGGCACAGGTCCGAAGAGAGATCAACTCTCCCAACGGAGCATAGGAGCTCATTCTAGGAGAGGAAGAAGGAGGAAACGCAAAAGAGGAAGGTCGAAGAACACTGAATAGGAGGGGTAAGGACAGACAGCCTTGTAGACAGGAATAAGGGCCAATGTGAAACACAGAGATTTCAGTAAGGAGATCGTTGCTCAATCTTTGAAAGAGGGGAGTGATGTGACGGAAGTACTGAGATTCTGTCTTTCAAATGGCCCATGTCTTTTTCTCCTTGCATTTTGTTCACTATTTTTAGAAGGGATTACAGGTAATCCTTCTCCATGTTTCTTCTCCTTCTATTATTTACGTTTTTTTCAAGATGAGATCACGAGGGAGTTTGATCTCATCTGCTTTATGGTTCTTCTTTATGTGTTTAGAATGGGGGTGTAGGGAATTAGAAAGTATTATTCTAGATTGAGATTATAGAGGCTGGATCAGGATTTGCACCAGTGTCTTTTTTTTAAAGATATTGCGTGGCCATATACGCATTTTTCGGGAGTTAAATTATTTGCGGCCATTTTTGCTTCATTTCCGCAGTATAGGGCTAGGACCAATTCCCGGTTCTTTGTCTAGCGGGGACTGGTTGCATCAGAAAGATCTAAGGTTCTGATTGGCGGAGAGCTAACTGCAGTTGAAATGCAGAGCGCCCATTGGCTTTAGAACCACGCCGCGCATATGACGTCATGAAGTCGGCGCGTGGGGGCTTGAGAATAAATACGCCCGAACTTCATAAGTTCGGTCTCTAAAAATTAATTGCCAAGGCCGGGTTGCCAGAGTCAAGTCGATTGCCTTCAGTAGGACATTCGAGATTTGGTAAGCATGAATTTTTGCGTGAGGACTTTATTTAATTTTTCTAGTCCTAGCCGATCATTTAAGTTTCTTGGGAAGTTTTAGTTTAATTTAATTCTTAACTCCAGAGCCATCAATACGATCTTAGTGATAGACTTGAAAATTTATAGGTCCATTTATTCCTTGTTGAAAGAATAGCGGCATGGTTTAAAAGTTGAGATATCACCGCTTTGTATTATTGCAAAGTCGGTCGGGAGAGAAACTCGCATCTGCGAATCATATGTATTTACAGAATAGTCGGGAGCGTGTGTAATGTGTATTTTCATTTGTGATTTTATTGAGAGTCTTGATGCTCGCTATTTATATAGTTACGCATATATCTGTGGACGGAAGTGATAGAGGTATTAATTGAAGCACGTGAGCGCGTGGTTACGGTATCTTTATTGATACGATGTTCAGAGGGACGAGGGGGAGAGAAGCACGTGGTCATAAAATTGTAACCACGTGTTTGTAACTACTGAGATTTAATTGATAACCATTATGTATAACTTTTGACGGCATGTAGATGCTAGCGTAAACAGGGTTATAGGTTATTGATTGTGCTTTGTTATTCTGTGTATTCAGAAGATGGAGATGAAATTTATTTATGTTAAGGGAATAATATTTTATTTCAATTTTGAGGTGATTAATCATACTGACGGGAATTTTAGGAATTCCTAGAGAGGACTAGTTTTAATTTTTATTAATCCTTACGGCATTAGTGTCAGCGTAAGAAGTAGGCCACAGTACGTCTGCCCAGACGGGCCATTGAAAATATTATTGTTGCTCGGAGTTAGTCAGGCAGAACAAGCGATCTGGGTTAGCCAATGTTTACTTTGTAGGCTCAGGTAGAGAGGGGAGTTACGTGGTGAAGAGTAAGGAAGTTAATTGTTATTTGAAATGTATTATTATGGTTTGTTTAGCTGTTGTTTTGTTTTGTCTAAAACAGCAGGTACCGGCTTTGTGGGAATGAGAGCGGAATTTTGAGACCACAAAATTTCTCCCACGGCAAAGTTGGGGCATTCGCAGAACCGCAAGGGTTTTACGTTAGTTGCCAGTAGTGGAAGGAGAGGAAGAAAATACGTTTTCCCAGCCAGGGGAAGACATTTTCCAGCGAATAGGATTTTTGTGGATAAATCCTGAGCTCTGACGCTCGTTACACACGCAGATTTGGCAGGCTGCCAGCGTTGTGGTAATTTTGTGTTCGTTTCTTCACGGCCATAATAAAGCCGACGGCCCAGTTATAGATACTCGGGCAGGTAATTTCAGAGTGGTAGAAGTCAGCTACAGTTCCAGTCCAGAATCCAGGGGGGGTTCTGTTAAACCTCAGTCAAACCCAGAGTAGTGGAGAGAGATAGGGTAAACATTCTCTCTACTGAAGTCAGCACAGATAGGCAGAACTGTTAGTTTTGGTGAAACATAGCAGAGGACAGCTGCTGAAGTTTAGAGGTGCAGTTAGTTGTGTTCAGGAGATTCCAGGATAGGCTGTGTAGAACCGAAGTCTGTGCAGAGATTGTGTAGTCACTTCGCAGTCGTTCCAGCTATCAGTGGACTTAGAGTTAGAGTTAGAATTTAGAACAGCTAGTTTGGAGTGTAGGCGACATCAAGTGCAGTGTAGTTCATTTCAGTTAACCTTACCTTCTTTCTCCATACAGGTTGCAATTGTGGGAGAAGGGTTGGGGTGGATGCATTTTTTTTAACTGTGCTTGATTTTGTTTTCAGGAGTGCATCCTCGCACTTGATGTATGGGACATGCATATGTTTGTTGTTTATAGGTGTATAATAAACTTGTATAAATTGTAGCTGGCATCAGTCATTTCCTTTAGTACAGTAGCTATATGTTGTCTGTACCTTGGTGTTTGTGAATCTTAATTGAACCTTATCCCCATAGGGTAGTTAGAGGTGGTTCGAGGCCATAGCAATTTAAACGTCCGAAGTGGCGAGGAAAGAATCAACCTCGGTTCTCAACCTCGGAGCCAATGGTCTCAACTTTCACAGTTTGCACTATATTTCTATCTGAATCTATCATTTCAGTCTTTCTTCTTACTATTGTCTTGTCACTATATGTAGACAGTCTCTAGTCCTAAATCCATTTCGTGACAGTTACACCATTCAACCTTATGAATTACGTATTTTATGTCAAGTTGCTGAGTTAATAAGATGAACAGTTGTTTACATCTTGATGCCAAGTTCAGGCATTACGACAAACCGAAGGTGAGGTTCACCCCATTCGCGTAAGAACATTAGCACGATCAGAATTCAGGCAACACAACCAGTAACCCCACACGAAAGTCCTTCAACAAAACTGGCGGCCGATTGCGGGGATCAACAGAAGAGAAAAAAATTTTTCTGTGTTCCACACGCCTCCACGATATTTACGTTTGAATGAAAATCACATGACCATTACGAAGCTGACGTGACGCACGTGATCATGAATAGCAACATGACGTCACTGTTGCATTGTCGCCGTGAAGAAGACATCTTTTCAACGCCTTTCTAGTTCGCTTCAAATTTATCAAGATGCACAAGATGGACTACCGTTGCCTGCCCATCAGGAGCAGACAGTCAAAGGCACAGGCCTAGCCGTCGACGACAACGAGCATCAAGTGAAGCAGCAAATAAAGATAAGTTTAGCTCAATAACTATTGTCGTTAACGTGACAGTGCTAACTGAGTCCATGCCTTCTGCCTACATAGGCATGTTTTTTACCTATGTTTAATGTACTTTTTGTTGTTTTAAGGTGTTGTTAACTAGTGGGCGGTAGGGAGGATGAACCGAAATTAGATTCTGTGGCTCTCACGATGCCTGAATTGATTTCGGTCGTTTCTTAGGGCAGTTAAACGATCGCACTTTTTGGGAGCTCCATCGAAGATTCTGCCGAATGGACTGCCTGTCCAAATCTGCTGTCGTTTGACGATTGTGTTAGCTGTACCGTTCCGTAGATAACTGGTGTATTTTATTTGTACTAAGTTCACATTTTTATTCAGTTTTGTATCATGTTCGTTAACTATTTCGTCCAGTCTACTCTTACTATCATTTATTTGATGATTGTTAAATGTTCGTCCGTTATGAGTCCTGTGATGTCATCATTTTTTGCAGTCATTTTTTTTTGTGTACTTTGCATATTCAGTTGACCTCGGGTCAATCTTTGACCCTTCGTTTTCCGTGTGACACTTCCGCTTGTTTTATTTAGTTCATAAATTCATTTTTAATTGTGAAAATGTCTTGTTTGCGTCTTGACATTGTTTGTACCCTTTAGTTGCATCATTGTTTTGTTTGTACTCATGATATATATTAAATACCACATTAATAATATGACATTATATTCAATAATACACTTGTAATTTAATTTAATTAATTTTTTCTGACATTTAAGGTTAATATGGGACATTGCATAATTATGCAGTGATAGTCCAAGAAATTAGCACTACAATTTATAAGAGATGCCTAGGGCATAATATAATAATAATATATATATATATATATATATATTGACCAAATAAAATAATCTTATAGTCTACCTTTGAGGTGACAGACCCATTGTATATTATTTAATATACTTTTCTGGTACTAAGAGAGTGACTTAGTACATTGAACAATATAATTACTAGGAATCATACCCAACATTATTGGATATTAAGATTAATTGTGTGATGTAATTACATTATAGTTAACAGATATCATAACTATTTATGATATAGTTAGTACTTAGATACAATATTGTTACAAAATATTGTCTATTAGTTGAACTTAGACATAAGAGTTCAGTACTATTGTGATTATTTATATTGAATATTCCTAAGTTGAGTAAGTATAATAATTACTCTGAAGCTACTATTGACTATTTTAATCAGTAATTATCAATAATTACTTACAGATAAAAGTCAAAATGCTTACTATAGACCATTTCGTTAAAATTGGTAAA
The DNA here is from genome assembly GCA_024509875.1 of Oreohelix idahoensis. Classification (NCBI taxonomy): domain Eukaryota; kingdom Metazoa; phylum Mollusca; class Gastropoda; order Stylommatophora; family Oreohelicidae; genus Oreohelix; species Oreohelix idahoensis. The sequence goes on from JAMPIV010020638.1 coordinate 315,540, forward strand.
GAATATGTTATAAATCCCAAGAACTTCGTCAGTTTGCTGAGGCAGAACTGGAAAAACATAAAGCAGAAATGGAGGAACAAAAGGCTGCATTAAAGAAAGAGGAAGCAGAACGTGAGATGAAGCAAATTGCCAAGGAAAATAGATTAAGAGAAATTGCTCAACAGGAAGAAGAGAATAAATTGAAACGAGAGGAAATTATTTTACAACAAGAAATGGAATTGGCGCGTATTAAATTGGAGACAGCAAGATTACAAGCACAAAGTGCTGATGCAAACCAGAATAATAATGCACAAAATGGATCGTCATCCAGCCAAACTAAACATTTCTACAACTTTAAATTACCCACTTTCAACTTAAACGTGGACGACCTTTCATCGTTCCTGTCACGTTTTGAACAGACTTGCAAAACAAATCATTTGCCCGAAGAGTCATGGGTACTCAAGTTAAATGAATTCTTGGTTGGAGAACCATTGACGGCTTCTCAAAATGCTGACCCATCAATAGCAAATAACTACGGTGCTATTAAGTCCTTGCTTTTACGAAGGTTTCACCTGGACGAGGAACACTGTAGGTTGAAATTTAAGGGAATTTTACCTGAATCACCAAAAGATTTTGCAGGATTCATTGCGAACATACGCAATACATTTAATAGATGGGTTGAACTGGCAGAAGTCAACAAATCGTACGACAAATTAGTTGATTTGCTACTACGGGATAAGGTATTATCTTCGGTTAGCCAGCCATTCTTTGCATATTTGCAGGAGCGTAAACCAGGTACTATTGACGAGTTGGAAAAAATTTCTTTAAACTACTGTTCGGCACATCCGAATGCAACCATTTCTAACTCCTCATTAAGAGAACCTCTACCTGTGGCGTCTAATATGGCCTACAATCATAATAACAAACAAAGACATCACAGTGTAGACAGAAGTAGGTTCCAAAGAAATCACAATGTTAACTTTCAGAAGGGACATAATAATGATTTCAACAATAAAAATGAGTTCAACAGAGGTAGATCACGAGATAGAAATTATTCACCTCAAACAAACTACCACAATAGTCAACATAACACTAATTATAATCGATCACATACCCCGAAAAAATAACAATAACTGGAATGGTAATAATCATGGCTCGAGACATCGAGATAATAGTTACTATAGAGGACGACGAGATAATTCTAACAATTATACTCGGAATCGATCTCATTCTCGGGGATCATCTCATTACAACCATAATACAGGGGCGGCAGTTACAAATAATACTACCCCTATAGCTCAGGTCCCACTTGACAATAATACAACACAGTCTTCTGCTGCATGTTTTGCTATTAATTATAATGTGGCAAATAGTTGCCAACAATGCAATCTTATTTTTCAGAAGGCGAAAGAAACAGTGCTTAACTGCGGACATATTACACCAGAGGTAGGTCTTGCAGTCAACGATGGAACAGGCTTACTAATTTTTAACAGGGGAATCGTTAATGGATCCGTCGTCTCAGTGCTGAGAGATTCAGGATCCACGACGATTGGTGTACGTCAGTCGCTGGTACATCCTAGCTGTGCGACAGGAGAATACGTCCGCTGCATGACATTTGGTGGAACTATTGAGTTTTACCCCACAGCTATTGTTCATATTAGAACACCCTTTTTCACAGGGAATGTAAAAGTATGTATGCTAAAAAAGCCTATTGCTGATCTGATGGTTGGTCGTATACACGGCAGTAAAGATTGTACTCCAGATGAGATCATAGAATGGGAGAAACATAACCTATGCACTGGAAACGCCGTGACGACTAGAGCGCAGACTCAACTCATGGAGAAAGTTGGTGATAATAAAATGGATGTAGACAACCAAGAGGAATTTGTAGTCAATTCACCTATTGACAGGGAAACATTTGCAACCAAACAAAAAGAGGATAAATCTTTAAAAAAAATTTTTAAGCTGGTTGATAAAGTTGACAATCTATCCTCAGGTAATAATAACAAACATTGGTTTGTTATTAAAAATGACCTATTGATTAGATGTTTTAATGACAAATCACAAATGAAACAACAAGTTATGGTCCCGTATACTTTTAGACGGTACATTCTTCAACATGCGCATGACTCACAGTGTGCTGGACATATGGGATATACTCGAACACGATCTCGAGTACTGTCTTCATTCTTTTGGCCAGGAGTGTCAAGAGATATTTCGCAGTATGTACGTTCCTGTACTACATGCCAAGAAGTGAAAGCACGTGGAGCTTTTCACACGGCGCCTATTCAGGCTTGCGATATCTCAGTAAGACCGTTTGACAAGATGGCCATAGATATTATTGGTCCATTGCTACCATCGGCCAGAGGACATAGATTCGTCCTTACGTGCATTGATTTGTGCACACGATGGCCAGAAGCTATCCCATTAAAGACCACCACTACCACAGATGTAGCTGATGCACTACATCTCATCTTTTCTAGAATAGGGTTTCCTAGAAAACTTTTATCAGACCATGGGTCACAGTTCATATCTGACACCATGAAGGAAGTCATGAAAACCTGGAACATTGATAGGAATTTAAGTAGTATTTATCATCCTATGAGTAATGGTGCAGTTGAAAGACTTAACCGTACACTTAAACAACTACTACATAAGGTTACTGTTAAGCACCCTCATGACTGGGACAGAGCACTCCCAGCTGTTCTATTTGCTTATCGGGAGGTACCGCATGAACAAACTGGCTTCTCTCCCTTTGAATTAGTTTTTGGTGCTCCCCCAAGAGGTCCTATGGGACTAATAAAAGACTTATTAATTGACGCGGAGATGACTCAGGACACTCAGTCATCTTACGAGTATGTGATTAATCTTCGGAAGAAGATTATTGAGTCTTGCCAGTTGGCAACAGCTTCTTCTGAGGCTGCAAAAGCTAAGGCTCGATCTCTACAAAATAGGTCTCGACGATTACGCCAATTATTCCCAGGCGATGAGGCTTATGTGTTACTTCCTCACAACAACAATAAATTATTGATATCTTGGAATGGTCCTTACAAAGTCATTGATAAAATTTCCGACGTTGATTACGTCTTAGATATCAAGGGACACAAAAAGATATTTCATATTAACATGCTCAAGCAATTTCATACACGTCCTGAACACTTACAGTCAATTTTTTCATGAACTAGATGACAACACAGTATCTACTTGTTATTATTCTAACTTATCCGTCATCCAGGAAGAAGAATCTTCTTTTCCTGAGGTACAGTTACCGTTACCGGTACCAGTAGTTCAACCTACTGAATCTTGGCGGGATGTAACCATCTCTTCAACGGTTACACCGCAACAGCGTCTACAGATTGCTAATCTCTTACAATCTTATCCAGATGTGTTGACCGACGTCCCGGGTCGCACATCGGCTATCAGTCATGACATTACTCTCAATGACGATACACCTATTCGTGTACATCCCTATTCGGTTCCTTTACATTTCCTTGCTAAAACTACTAAGGAACTTGAACAGATGTTGTCTCTGGGAATCATTGAGACTAGTAATTCGCCATTCTCTTCTCCATTAGTGATTGTCCGGAAGAAGGACAATAACATCAGACTATGTGTTGACTATAGAAAATTAAATGCTAAGACTATAGTTGACAGCGAACCACATCCACTTATCGACGACTTACTACCACGTCTATCCAACGCAACTATATTTAGTAAGATAGACTTAACTAAAGGTTATTGGCAGATACCACTGACCGAAAAGGCTAAGTACTACACCGCATTTTCCACTCCACAAGGTCTATACCAGTGGAATGTGATGCCTTTTGGGCTTGTTAATGCGCCAGCTACCTTCATTCGCCTGATGCGACAAATTTTATCAGGTAGATTAGACGTCATTACGTATATTGACGACATACTCTTGTTTAGTTCGTCGTTTGAGGAACATGTTTCGGGACTTAGATATGTTTTCAACACTCTAAGGAATTATCATCTAACTGCTAAACCTACAAAGGTGCAGATCGCGTGTAATGAGATAACCTTTTTGGGACATATCATTGGAGCGGGATATATCCGAACGTTACCTAGTACGGTCTCCAAAATTCTAAACATAGCAGTTCCTCAGACGAAGAAACAGGTCAGGAGTTTGTTAGGACTTGTTCAATATTACAGTAGATTCATACCAAACTTGTCATCCATCACGGCTGTATTGTCTTCATTGTTAAAAAAAGACATGCCGGTGAAGGTGACATGGACTGGTATATGCAATGAAACTTTCAACAAAATTATAAATTTGTTTTCGCATGAACCAATTTTAAGACTTCCCGATGCTTCCAAAAGATTTTTCTTACGAACAGATGCTAGTAACTACGGCATCGGTGCATGCCTGCTCCAGAACCATGATGGCGTTCTACATCCTACATTATATATTTCAAGAAAGCTAAAGCCGGCAGAAACAAAGTATTCCACAGTGGACAAGGAACTTTTGTCAGTTATATGGGCAATCACAAAACTGGAAAAGTTCTTGCTTGGTGCTCCATTCACCATTCAGACTGACCAGCGTGCTGTAGCATCTTTGCGTAGATCAAACCACAAAAGCCCAAAACTCGCCAGATACGCGATCATCCTGCAGCCATTTGAATTCTCCATTGAACATATTCCTGGCACTGAAAACATTGTGGCGGATGCGTTGTCACGTAATCCTATTGACGACGAATAATCAACATTGACATTCCTAAACTACGTCAATCATCACTACATTGGATAGAACGAAGTATCAACTATAAGGGAACTAACCTTGACTTCAATTTAATAATTATAAACACTATATGCATCACAGAATTGAACTAAAGACAATCAAGGTATACATATTGACATTGAAACTTCGTCTAACGTCCATACACAATATATGAATATTCGTTCAACAATCATGGAACAATATCTGACGACAAGTCGAACTTATTATCCTATGTGCACTTAATTCTTGGATCCTAGGATAATTGACATTTCTGTCCGACGTAAATGCTTCAACACTTTGTCTAAAAGAATTCATCAGGATCAGGACTACGGATGGATCATCATATCCTATACTAATTAATTAGTTAACTTAACTTCTTAATTGAATTAATATCAATAAAATGAAATGTGAGAAAAAAATGAAATGAAAAAAACAAAAAAGAGAACGAAATATAAAAAGAAGAAATTATGAAAAGAGAAAATAAATCTCACACAAGTATTAGATTAATATTTTTTTTAATGTACCTATACGTTATTTAGTTAGTTAAATTAGATAGTTATTATTCACTAACACTTAACACACACAATTAAGTTAAACTTATATTCGAATTTCTTTCTATTTCTTCTCACTTATTTGTCTTTTCTTCTCTCATAACATCGTGTTACATTAGAATCTTAATAATTTAACTCTTAGTTTAATTAATTAATTTAATTTTAATTAGTCAAATTAATTCCTATATGACATACTAATACGACAGACCTTACTTTAATTTAATTCTATCATTCACTATTGACATTACACATTTTATTTAGTTGATATAATAATATGCATAATATTGATATATAATATGATTAATGTTAGATGACTATGACAAATAGTTAGTTGACATGACCGCGACACGGTTCTACTCAGAACATCGTCGGCAATATGTCACAATTGTGTTAAATTTTTTGAAAAATTGTTAAGTCGGATAGATCTTGAAAAAAAAAATCTATCGATTTTTTTTTTCCCCGGTGTACAGGGAATTGTTACGGTATATGTTATTAACGCCGTCTGCTAAAGGTTAGCAGACGTGCAATTGTAAAGGTTAAGACATTTAATATATTGCGATAGATGTTTCAATTATTGAACGCTCCATACACGATCGATTATGACGTGTCTAGCGTTGTTTGGGTCACAGTTGGTAACTAGGAGATGCTACCCTTTGTTACTTGACCGTCAAGCTGAATAGCTGCGTTTTTCTAGCCTTCCAAATTAATGGCATGATATAGCCATTTATATGTGTATTTATGCAGGACCAGGGTCAGTCCTAGAACTCTACGAGAGAGGAAACTTATGGAGGTTAGTGATTAACTAAATCCTTGGAAGGAGAAAGATAATCGTCTACTTTATACGAAGTAATTAGACTCACAGTCTCACTGTCGGCAGGTAGCCATTCTATCTGCGCGTGCATATAGCTGTGATGTTCTGACGACAATTACTGCATTGTATCCTTAAACGGACATTGACACGTAAAACAGCAGTCTACGCTATTGATTGATTGATGCATGTACCTCATGTGTGAATTGAACTGTTTATGTATGTGTGTAATCCATATTAAATTGTGAAGGACTCGAACCGGAGGCATTATTCGTTGAATCACGTTACACCATTTAACCTTATGAATTACGTATTTTATGTCAAGTTGCTGAGTTAATAAGATGAACAGTTGTTTACATCTTGATGCCAAGTTCAGGCATTACGACAAACCGAAGGTGAGGTTCACCCCATTCGCGTAAGAACATTAGCACGATCAGAATTCAGGCAACACAACCAGTAACCCCACACGAAAGTCCTTCAACACCGCCCCCCCCAAAGCTTGCCGCCCCGTGCAAATGCACGTGTTGCACCGTCGGTAGAGCCGGCCTTGGATCCAATAGTGTGGAGACTGAATGGAGACTATTGTGGAGAATAGTGTGGAGACTGAACAATAGTGTGATCGCCCTTCCCTTGGGACTTTCTTTTCTCCTTCTTCGTCCTGAAAAGGAGGTTGGGTGCGGTGTGTCCATTTACAGTAAAGCTGCGTTATTTGTGCCTTTCGGCGGACACATATGACTTCAGCACGGCATTTTTTGGGACCGGAACCTTTATTTCATATAAACCGCCCCATTACTCTCCCCCACCCCCCCCCCCACCCCCCGGCACTGACTTAAATGTAAGTAATCGTCAGGCTAGACGAATTAAAAGATGTCTGGTACTGGACAACGGTAAGTACCCTAAAGGTTACGAACGTAGTTTGCAAGTAACTCTACGTGTCGAGACAATGAAAGACAACAAAGGGAACCGCCATACAACATTGAAACAAAAGACTGCGCCAGGCAGGCGGCACAAGGAGACTTCACTCGAGCACAAAAAACAGAGAATTTTGTGACAAGAGTCGGATAATTTCCATATCGGGAGGCCAAACTGAAATAAAATATGTTATGCTATAATATAAAAAATGTATGGATTTTTATCAAATTTTGTCTCTTACTTGTTGTACCCCACTTGTATGCAATTATGTTATAAATAATTACCTGTTTTTTAATTTGAAAACAAATTTTTTTTGGTTACTGTCTAATAAAACCATTAACTTGTCACTTTTTCACTTCCATCTAAATCTATCTTTTTCAGTCTTTCTTACCAATAGTGTCTTGTCTCTTATTTAGTCAGCCTCTAGTCTTAAATCCACTTCGTGACAAAGTGGTTGGCGATCGTCCTTGGGAATCATCTTTGTTGGGATCAATTCTGTGATCTTATCTAGATTCATAGATTGTCTCTGTACAAAGTTCTGGAAATAGATTTTCTTTAAATATCCCCTAGACTTGAGCTACTGATCCAGCTATAAGTTTTTCCACAGGTTGCAGTCAGTTTGGATGGTAGTTGTAGTAAGGTTGTTGGTGACTTAGAGGTAATTGATGGCTAACTGAATTTTTTCCTAACTGGAAGGTAAATTCGGGGTTTTGGGTAGGGTAGCTGGATAACTTAACATTTTTTTCAAGTTAACAGCAATTAATCAGACTTGGTGCTAGTCTGAGTTCGGGTTTTTGCGACAGCATATTTCCTAGTAGATAACAGGTAGTTGCTTCTTTCTATCATTTTTCTGTATTCGTGAGCTTACAGCAGTTCACAAGATGGCAGATATGGCCAAGTTACGAGCTGCATGGCGTGAGGCTGCTCAGGATATGGGAATGGATAAGGAGGAGACTAAGTCCTACATGTTGAGGGAGAAGGATAGAATTGACCAGAAAGCGAAAGAGGAAAGAGAAGCACATTAAAGGACGAAGGCAGAGGAGAGAAAGGCGGAGGTGGAACTTCGGAAAATGGAAGTAGAGAAAGCGGAGAGAAAGGCCGAGATGGAACTTCAGAAAATGGAGGCAGAAGCACAGGAAAGGGAGAAGGCAGCAGAGAGACAGCACGAACTTTCCATGCGTTCTCTGAAACTGCAGTATAGATCCAATTTCATGCATGCCTGCCCTTCAGATTTCCATCCCACTCAAATGTCCATTCCTCAGTTATTATTCTTTTAATTAAGCCTTTGCTCTCTGTTTTACTCATCCCCACATTTATTTGGTTTCTAATATTTTTACTTTTCTTAGGTTCTTTATACGCCTTTTCATTTCCTTCGGGAGTCCATAGCATAGCTGTTCTTGTGAAGCATCGGAGTCTCTTCCGAGGACGTGACCAACCCAACTACAACGTCTGCCAGCTATGATGGTGTGCATGGTTAGTGATAGTATTCGGCCAAAAGATTCAGAGAATTTTCCTTAGGCAGATTGTGTGGAAGGACAGTTTAAACATTTCCTTCCTTGTTACTCTCCAGCATTCCACACCATACAGAAGTACAGAAAGTACACAGCTCTCATATAATCTTAATTCGGTGTTTGTGCTGTACTGGGAAGACTTCCAGATGTTGTTGAGACTAAAATATGACGTTTCCCGCTTTATTCATTCTGTTCTTGATGTCTTTGCTTGTTCCGCCGTCTGGAACCATGCATCCTAGGTATGTAAATGTGTCCGTCTGTTTCAGCTTCTGGTTCCTTATTTTTATGGACTCATGTTCAGACCCACCTGCTGGCGATAATTATTCTCTTTATTTCTCTAAAACAAAATCCATGGTGATATCACGAGAAGAAAGAGTACATCAGATTAAGCTGGGAGAACAGGTCGTTTAAATACCCCGGAGCTATTGTAGACCGAAAGGGAGGCATCAGAGAAGAGTTGGCTACTCGAAAAGCAGCAGCTGGAAGACTTTTTCAGGCCATAAATCGACGATTCCTCAGCAAGAGAGAGGTTGGTAGGAAAACGAAGATGGCTGTATACCGCTCCACCTATGTCCCAGTCTTGACATATGGATGCGAGTCATGGGCAATGACTACAACCCACAAAAGCCAGATCCAAACCTCAGAAATGAGGTATCTGAGGAAGGTGGTTGAAGTAACAAGAAGAGACATGGTTCGCAACCAGACGATATATCAAGGCCTAAAATCCCACCCCCTGCAGACCCAAGTAGAACAGTGCCCACTAAGATGGTTTGGCCATGTCTGCAGAATGGGAGAAGACCGGCTACCACGACAAGCATGGGAAACAAAGAGCCAGGGATCCAGACCCCCAGGACGACCCAGAGTCCGCTGGGAGGACAACATTAGACAATCTTTGAAGGACCGAGGACTAGAATGGAACCAGGCCAGGAGGAAGACAGCCGATAGAATAGTCTGGCGCTCTCTCTTCCAAACCTCTACACCTCACGGTAGAAGGGGAACGACTAAGTAAGTAAGGGAGAAGGTTTCCGTTGCCAAAGTACACACTAGGGGTAGTTAAACAAAAACATACCAGCATAACTTCATTGAGCTGACAACACCTTGCTTAAAAATTATTGATGTACAGTTTATTTTCACTTGGCACAAAGCTGCGTGACATAGAATATAAGCCCAATGGCAAATGAAGTAATAGGCAGTCTTCCTAATGTTCACTATGGACACGCTATCCTGGCATTCTCACAATTTGTATTATATACTGAAGCACGTTAAAAATGCACCACCTGTATAATCCAGGAACAGAGTTTGAAATGTAAACATAAGTGTTTACAAGTTTACATATTTGGAATCTTTATTCATTTTCCTATGAATCCATGCTGGTCATTAATTTGTACATTTGATTGTTATGAAATTCATTGCATTCTGTGCAGGCAAGGGAGAAAACCAAAAATGCAACCAATAAAAAAATTCATTCACACTATCCTCAGTATCTGGTATGTCCACCGTGTGCTTGCAAACAAGCGGCTCCGCATAAGTCTCTGAAGGAAATTCCGGGGAATCAAGTCCCACCCACGTGTAAGAGCAGCTTCGAGCTGTTGCAGATTAGCTGGAGAACCGTGCCTGTAGACTCTGCGTCCAAGCTCGTCCCACAGATGTTCTATAGGGGACATGTCTGGTGATAGGGCAGGCTAATCAATCGTCACAATGTTCTGCTGCTGTAGATATTGCTGCGTAATGCATGCGGTGTGCGCACTTGCGTTATCCTGCTGGAGAAGCTGCAAGGCTGGATAATTTGTGAACGCAGGAGCAACCAATGCATCCAGAACCTCATCTCGATATGTCACAGCATTAACATTTCCACGGAAGAAGGCAAGCGATGGTGAAAACTGAATCCTCCCCAAATGTGAATACTGCCACCTCCAAATCGGTTGTGCTGACGAACACAGCAATCTGCAAAGCGCTCTCCACACCGTCGCCAAATCCTCATACGTCCATCAGCAAAGGATATGTTGAATCTGCTCTCGTCTGTGAATAGGACAGCATTCCACTGCAGTCTACTCCATCTGACATGTTGCTCTACCCATTGCAGGCGCTGCTGACGATGTCTGAGTCAAGTTTGGCCCAACATAAGGTCGTCTTGCAGTAAGGCTGTATCTGTGAGTCGTCGTGTGATTGTCATTCGAGAGACTTGCCCACGTCTACCCACTATTGCTCTTGCTGTTTGACTTGCCGGGAGAGAACGATTTCTTAGGTGACTCAGCACAATATGACGATCTTGCGCAGGGGTAGTAATTCGTGGTTCTATCACGGGCACTGCCAGTGGTTCCGTAATGTTCATTGAGACGTACAATAGTGCTGTGGTGGCAATTCATCCTTCTGGCAATGGCACGCGAGCTCATTCCGGTCTCCAACATACCAATAGCTCGTTGGTGGTCGTGGCATTTCAAGCACATGTACTGGGTGTTTAGTCTCAACGGCCTTTTTATACCGATTATACTGCCACAATGCGTACACATTTTCAGGGTCATATCTGTTGTGAATCGTGTTGCACGTGTAACTTTCATTGTTTTAATGTAGTCTGTACACAAACCCGTGGGTTGAATCATGCACTTTCCATTCCAGCAGCCATTCGCTCTCTACCTCATGACGAACACGGCGAAAATCCATTCCCACACTTTTGTTTTAACAGCTTCTCGGCATCTGTATATATAATAGTGGTGCGTTTTTAATGTGCTTCAGTATATATCTTCATTTCATTAATACACATTGTCGTCATAATAATACTTCCTCAGATTCGAATAAACTAGGGACACCTCAACATAGTATCTCGATGCCTGTGGTAAGAGGTTTTAGAGTATAGAATATAGGTTCCCTTGGACAATTAGATGTGTCAGATGACACTAGAATAGTGCCAGATAAGAGACTGGTCTTATGAGCAATACCCCCTTCTCTGAACAGAGTAAGGGTGTATGGACAATCAAGGTGAGGTCAGACTATGCAAGTTCCCAGAGTAAAGAATGTTGATGTAATTCTCTGGGTCCCTAACTGTCACCTCTAGAGATCTCACCTGACTAAAGAATCTGTGAATCGTATATGGCAAGTGTCTAGGGTAATGCAATTATTATGATGTTGTATGAAAAATGACAAAACAGAACTGTAACTTAATAAACCTAATGAAGTAAGACTGTTTGTAAATTTAGTTATATATATATATATATATATATATATATATAAGTAATGCACCACACCGTTTTTCTCAGCTAAAAATGATGTTAGAAGCATGAAATTTTGCACACTTCAAATATGGCATGTGCCAATTGTGTGCACCAAATTGCATTGCAACCAGCCAAATAATACGGCTGCCCTAAACCGTTGAAATGGAGCGTGTTAGCAACTTACGTTATAAGCAGCGAATTGTGATAGAATTTCTCGTTGCAGAGAAGGAAACTGTTGTGAACATTCACAAGCGTCTATGTGATGTGTGTGGAAGTTTTGCAGTCGACAGGAGTACAGTCAGTCGCTGGGTTCAGAGAATCAAAGAATCAGGAAGTGGAGATACGGAGCTGCTTGATCGGCCGCGCTGTGGACGTCCTGCCACAGACACCAACGCAGAAATGTTAAAATGCGCTGAAGGCATTATTCTTACTGATAGGCGAATGACTACTCAACAATTGGCCTTACAGTTGTCAGTCAGCATTGGTAGTGCAAATGCAGTTATAAAAACTCTCGGATTTTCTAAGGTTTGCGCAAGATGGGTTCCTCGAAGTCTCACAAATGACCACCGATTGCAAAGGGAAGCAATTTCTTCTGAATTGTTGGAGCGTTTCAATGCTGATGGAGAGAACTTTTTGGCTAAGATCGTTACAGGTGACGAAACCTGGGCACATCATTTTGAACCTGAGACAAAAAGACAGTCAATGGAGTGGCATCATCCGCAATCACCACGAAGAAAGAAATTCAAGCAATTCCTTCAGCTGGAAAGGTCATGATCACTGTCTTTTGGGACATTGAAGGAGTGATTCTTGTGGACGTTATGCCAAATGGAGAGACAATCAATTCGCAAGCTTACATTAAGACATTGAAAAAACTCAATCAACGTTTTCGCAGAGTTCGGCCGCACAAGAATCCAGCAGACCTGCTTCTCCTTCACGACAATGCGCGTCCTCACACAAGTCTGGCAACACGGGAAGCAATCACCATATTGGGTTGGACTGTACTGCCCCATCCACCCTATAGTCGCGATTTGGCACCCTCTGATTTTCATCTATTTGGTCCACTTAAAGAAGCACTCCATGTGACAAGGTTTGAAGATGATGGAGTGATTCATGCAACGAAGAAATGGCTACATGATCAAGACAAAATCTGGAACGGGCTAGGAATACATGCACTTGTTTGGCGCTGGCATAAAGCCGTACAAGTTGATGGGGATTATGTTGAATAATACCGATGTTTACATGACATATCCATGCATATTGTGTATAAATTTCATGCTTTTTGAATAAACAGCTCCTGAGAAAAAAGATGTAGTGCATTACTTTCTGAACGCCCCTCGTATATTTATTCTTCCTGTACCTCAATGTTTTGGACAGGAAGTATCAAACTCAATGGAAGTTTTTTTATTTTTATTTACAGTATAGAAATAAATATGTAACAAAAAATGTTCATGACTTGTATCACTAAGAGTCACTTTCTTGAGCACCTCACAGTCTTTCTTTTATACTAGAACTTGTATTAACTATTGTTGGAAGATCTGTTTTCTACATCATCCCCAGGTCAGGATTCTATGTTGTGGATTCTGAATTTATTTATTAGAATGAACGTTCAAGTGCCCGTCTAATGGGACTTATCTTAATCCTGTTTGAGACTAGTTGCGCCCAACTTTATATATCACACAGATATTGCTGTCTTCTGGCAGAAGCGACGGCATGTAGCTCAGCGTGTATTGTGAGCGTCCATTGCCACAATTTCTGTCTTCTCCAGGATAGTTGCACACTTTTTAAGTGGTGATATGACCTGCAAGGAGAAGGAACGTTCGTCCCACTATAATGCCTGTCTTATCATACTTCCACAACTAATTGACAGTACGCTTACCTGGGTCAGACCCGTGTGCTAACCATTTGCACCAGATCTTAACTCATCTTCTACAATCAGGGATGTGTATTCTCATCTGTTACACAGATCTTCACGACCTCTGTCCCTGAAGCATTGCTTGTCTTCCATACTATCAGTAGGGGTGCTCAAATCCTGTGACTGGTCATTTATTTCTTTTCAACTTCTAGGTATGGTGTTCAGATGTCAATTAAACACTGTGGTACTTTTCTTTTCTATTTGGCTTACAGTCGTAAAAGGTTATGTCAATTTTACAAACACATTTGACCCAATCTTCACAATAAAACTGCATTCCTACTTAGGGCTGCGTAACGTTAATCAGTCCCAATAGGCAGTATCTGAACATAGTGCACAATAAACTATGTGGCCGACATGTTAATTAAATTTTACAAATGAACTTATTCTGCCTTACCCTCAAGTAAGAATATCACACAATATGCACAATAGCATTAAATGGGTACACAGAAATGCTTTAGTGTCCAGACGGTGAAAGCTTGGTCACAACTGCTCTCCCTCTGTTCTCAAGTTGGCAAATGTATTTTTCAAATGGCGGACTATGCCGGCAAAAATGTTAATTTTATTTCCCCTATGCTCACCCCATTTAACCAATCAAAAACGCGTTAAGAAATTTTAACTTGTTCCCCAAGCTACCAAATTTAGCAGTTTATAAATGTGTTCGCTCGTCTGTCTCAACTTTATTTATACAATATCTTTGTTATTAATGTGTCGATTTTTAATATTGAAAGTGATTATTAAACAGACAACTGTCCTCTATCTTTCTATATAGGTTTCTTTTAATTATTCTTCACTGTTTTTAATCTATGTAATTTTTTTGTAATTTCAGGCGTCTTTTCCTCAACTGTAAATATTACAAAAATAAATTTTTCTATATCAAGATAATATTATTACGGGGAAATCTTTATGTCAATATATTAAGCAATATCAACCCTATATTTCAAGATATCTCTCTCCTTTTAATTCTCTTTAGTTATCGAGAAATAAATTATTTAAGTTTTATTTCAAAGCACAGATTAGGCATATTGGTTTTTACGGCGTTCTACATTGGGAAGGGTAGTGCGTGTGTGTTTGGGGTAGTGCCCTTTTTAACTGTTTACTAGAAATTTTCAAATTCGTTAGTCAAATAGTGGCGGCGGATTTGACTGTGTCCTTGAGACAATTTAAATGCTGTAGTTATAAATAGATTTTAGGAGTAGGCTAGTTAATTTTCAAGAGGGGGGGGGGGGGGGGAATTTGAGGGGGGGGGCACACAGTTTTATTTTACTACACTGCCCTAGTGATATTAACAAAAATGACAAGCTCATACCAGAAACAAAAAAGCACTTGGTATGTCATCTACATCCACATTGATTATTTATGTCTGTATATTAAAATAACTACAAAAGCAAGAAGTGAAACATTGTGATGTGAAGTGACAATTTATATGTCATTGTACATGTCACTAAGAACATCATCATGTAACACAAACAGAAACCACCACCACAACAGCAGATGGAGGCAAGTAAGCAGGTTTCCTGCAACCGGATGGATGCTTAACATCATGCAAAAGGTATGTCTCCATAAACCAATGATGCAAGATGACATGAATCCTTGCATGGAGACGTATTGCAAGGAGGGCAGCTTCTGATACACAATGTTGTGTTATCACAGAACATAACTTTCAGCAATACAAAGAAGAAATGAACTGAAAGGGTCTTCATCTCTTAATGAATTTCTCCACATAAATTCATCTAGATATGAGGGAAATAAATCCCTGCTAGTTCCAAACTGCCGTGTCATTTTCACTTTTGCACACTGCCACATGTTTTCCACTGTTTGTGTGTGGATTTCGCGATTCTGAGGGTCAACAAAATTGTGCTGGTGCACCACAACAGAATGCATTTATGCACCTCCATTCAACGTACTAATGTTGCTGTAAGCTGGCCACCCATCTGTCATAATATGTGTTCCTCGTCAAATGTACTGCTGGATAAGAGCCTCCAAGGTACCTGCGTGCGGTCAGCAACTTCCACCAGGAAACACTTCCCTGACTCCCTCTCCACATCACCAAACACCCAGTGTCCTTCTCGCCAGGTGCCTCTGTGATACTTTCTATGAAAATACTTGCTTTCGTCAATTTCAACTATGATACGATCTCCATTAGCTTTAAAGCCACTAATCTGTCGTGGTCATCGCGACAGCCACTTTTTACACTCCTCACGCATAAAGTTGCACCAGTCAACTACACTGTTTTTATTGACATGAACCTCGCGACAAATGGTGGCCTGTGGAGCATTAGTGCACCAAAAATACATCATTAAAATAATCTGTCTAAGTGTCAGGTTACTGTTTTCAAAAAAATGAATCTTTCCTAACACTAAATGTGGTGGCACAATTGATGCACTTCCATTGTTACCTTGTGAATAATTGTACAGCCGTGCAGGTTGCAAACATGTGTTGCATGTTGTGGAATTTTTTATTAAACCTCTTCGGGCCAGCCACTGCAAGCACTGGAAGGGTTGCCTCACTTCATCATTCAAACAGCATGTATCCCACATCTCCGCACGCCTGGCAGCAACAGTCAAAATACTGTTCACATCAACTACAGTGGTTTGTGCAGGCATTGCGAAACCTGAACTGTTATTTAAAATATGTTGTGAATAATGGCGGTAAAAACTCTAGCTAATAGTGATAAAATAAATAAATGAAAATACGCTGTGCTATGATACCTAATTACTTACGCAATGTGGATGGCAGATGCATATATATCACAGAAACACTACAAACTAACTTTCTGAAGAAAAAACACCTGATGAAAAGCAAATAACTTGATGTAGGGATGGAAGAATGAATAAAAGCGTGATGTAGAGATGGGAGAATGAATAAAAGTGAAAGAATATATAATAGTCGTGTAGTGCGATACTTATCAATTGGAAACCCACTTCGTTACCCCGCGAAATGCCCGGAACAAGAAATTTTAAAGGGAGGATAACTCTAAAATACTCATATTCGGTACGGAGCAAAAAAGGTACGTAAGATAGGAAATTACCTTGAATAATATCCTTTTGGATATCCTTCATAGTCTATCTTCTTTGGTGAATTATTATTGTTTAAATGTCTTACAACCAGGCTTGCTCTTGTAGATTTAAATTTTCTTTCCTGTAAATGCAAATTGTTAAGGTCGGCCATGTTTCATATATTCACTATTTCCTACCTTGTTCAATGCTGTCGGCTAGACGACGCGCAAAATTTCAGCCACTTTTAAACTTCAAAGCAAGATCCGTGTTATCCCTGCGCTGTGTGTGTATGTGTGTGTGTGTGTGTGTGTGTGTCGTGTTACACATTTTTTCACAAACAAAGCAAGTGGTACCAAATCTCGCTACAACTGCAATAATAGCCTATTTTTTATTCAGAGAAGGATGATTCAAAAATTTCTTGGATTTATATTTTATAAGTAATAAATTTATTAAATGGCATGGAACAGAACATGGTAGGTGAGATTTTAGTTCAGCAATACTTGTCTTCACACAAAAAAAAATTATAATTTTTATTTGTTTGTGATCAAATGTCTTGGATTAATTTTCATCTGGATATATGTTTCAATTCCACAGCTGCCAAGGAATTAAGAAGAGCTGAAACATTCACGTGTAAGTTCACAATTTAACTTAATTTTGTGTTCTAATTTTTTAATGTTTCTACACTTTGCACGATATAACAAACTATTTTTTACATCACATAAGAACTCATTGCATTTCACAACACTCTTTCACCAATTTCTTAAAGTTTGATGCAAAATACATATGTCAGCTGGAATAATATATATGTCTACTGCCTGTTTTTAAAACATCACTTGCCAAAAAAATTAATCCATTTTGGAGCCTAGGCAAAACTGAAAAACAGCCTGGGATAGAAAAAGTTAAGTAATTAAGAACAAGGGATTCTGACACATTATGTATAACTAAAACCCTGGTGGTCTGGTACATTACATGAAATATAATGGAAGCCAAAAGGACCTCGTCCATGTACCATGAAGTATTATGGAAGCTTTGGGGTTCTGACACATTAATTTAAGTATAATGGAAACCATGTGGCTCTGACACATTAATTTAAGTATAATGGAAACCATGTGGCTCTGACACATTAATTTAAGTATAATGGAAATCATGTGGCTCTGACACATTAATTTAAGTATAATGGAAATCATGTGGCTCTGACACATTAATTTAAGTATAATGGAAATCATGTGGCTCTGACACATTAATTTAAGTATAATGGAAGCCAAGTGGA